>JAMPIV010007819.1:0-471179 GCA_024509875.1 Oreohelix idahoensis | reverse complement strand
ATATGGTTATGTGGGGGGAGGTGTGTTGGTTTTAGGGTGGTTGGGGTAGGGGGTTTTGGTTTTATTTTGGTATAGGTATAAGGTGGTGGGTAGTGTTTGTTTGTTTGAGGGTTGGGGATGTGGAGGGTGGTTAATGTTGGTTGGGGTTGTTGGGGGTTTGTTTGGTTGTGGGGGTTGAGGTAGGTGGTCTTTTTAGCTGTCAGTGGAGGTAGGTGGTCCTGAGCCCAGATGTAGAATGGTGGTGTTTGAGTGATTTTGGTTATGCCATCATTAAGGAAGATATAAAACGTTTTGAGTTGGGGAATGTCATGTGAATATTATTTTTAAGTAAAAATATTATGGTTTGTTATTGTTTTAACATTAACAGTTAAGAGGGGAAACTTTACTTGGTATCTAAATGTGGTCAGGAACTGTTGATTATTATTTACAATACCGGTCCGTCTAAATTTTGAATTTACTATTGAAGTTATGATGACAAATACCAACAGAGCTTGAACAAAACAAAACCAGTATTACCTCATTTTACTACTACACAACTGACACACATAGAACATTTGTAATAATATATGTCACTACAATATTCATATTAAATACATTCTGTACATAACTTGTAATTTAAATTGATTGTGATTCCTGGTTCCCTTGTAGTTGAATCAGGACACATATTCATTCATGCCAGTAATGAATACATATTGTTATTTGAAAGTTATCAGTGCCTCCTTTAAGATATTCTCATAGAGTGTTATATGTATGTGAGTGTCACAGTGTTGTTAAGAGTAGTGGATTAAATTAAATTGTTTATCTGTCTGTTGTTGTGACTTACACTTCACCATACACATACCCTAGACACATAACGTAGCATCACACTATTCCAGAATAATTCTGACTGAGATATATAGATATGTGGTAGCAAGTAAGGTTATATATATATAATATACTACTCTTATTAGATATATATATATACCTTCACAGCTGATCTCAGTCAGTACACTAAGTCCCTTATAAGTATTTATAACTTCCCACTTCACCACACTTACCAGATTATGAATAATTAACACAGAAGTGCTAGCAAAACTCAGCTGAGCTGCTGGCTATAGGATGGCGTCCCTAAATTTAACTCACTGTCTTTCATATGGGAAAACACCACACTTTAAAATCTGTGTCTAACACTGAACAATTATTGAAGAATGACCCCAAATGCGCTCTGAGCGCTAATGATATGATTGTCTGTGGCCAATCACTGCCGAGGTTTATTTTTAATTTCAAATTTCCTCACTAAAGTCATTTCAGTCAAGCTTCAGTCACGTATGGATGGTTATCTGTTAGTCTGTCCGTCTCTACTTGTGTTTCTACAAAATTGTGCTCGAATTTTTGACCCAACCGTTCTCTCCCCTTCAAATTTTTGTTGTAAAAAGTTATATTTAGACACAGCTACCACCAATGTCCCTTCACTTCTATGCCAAGTAAATTTGAACACCTGCGTCCCCAAGGTCGTGTTTTTGTGTGCAAATAACGATATGTTAGATTCAATGCAGTCTGTGGCTGATGTAAACTACACTGTCTTTTGTCATTATTTTCAATATTATCTATCCGTCTGTAAAATTAAGACCATATTCGTTCACTGCTCAGAATAGGCCATCTGGCCAGCTAATTTTTATATTCCTAACATTAATATTAAGAAAAATTTACTTTTTAATTTTTGTAATTTTTTTTCAGACATCTGCGTTCTTCCGCTCAAATTCAAATCAAGCGCTTGGTATCGCAAAACGTCCAATTCCGTACCTCGTGTCAATTTGGGGGACTTGAATTTTTTTTTTACTTTCATCCATTTCCCCCCCCCCCCCCCCCCCCCCCCCCCCCCCCCCCCCCCCCCCCCCCCAATTGCGTCTCTTTAGCCTTTCCAGTCATATTTTTTTCCCTTTTGATACTCCGTTCCCCTCCGGTCTAGCAAGTCAATTTATGGAGGGTGATGACCCGCGGTCTAGGCGATCATGTACATCAGCAGCCTACGCATTATGTTTTTATCCTTAAATGTTATCCTTGGAGGAATTTTACCGTTGTATCTCTGTCAATTTCACTACAATAAGATTACTCAAAACGATTTGTGCACTAAACATTTTTCTGTTGTATTTCAGAAAGATAATCAAAGATTGTTGTATTGCTTATTCTTGCAATTGAAAATGAATTTAGCAGTTTCAAGTTTTGTGTTTTTCATGTTTTCATGTTTTCTACAAAACATCTGTTTTTGAAAACTGAAGTTGGCCATTTTGGGGGGGGGGGGGGGGGGGGGAGGGGAGGGGGGGGAGGGGGGGGGGGGGGGGGGGGGGAGGAAGGGACGTGCTGGTAGTTAGCCTTGCTTAGGGCGCAAAATAGTCTAACACTAGTACTGCTAGTTAGCAGGGTGGGTAGTCACGATTCACTCTCGTAGCAAAACGGTGTTGCCCTTCAGATTTTCCTGGGTTCGAGTCCCCAGTAAGCCTATCATTTCTGTTGTTTTCTTGTTGTCTAGTTTTCTACTTTCCAACGAGTGTCTGCTATAACATGTTTATGTGTATTTGTTTGTTTAATTTAATGTTCACAGTTCTCGCGATTTTCTCTTTATTTATTTCATGATTCTAGAACAGGAACTGTTAAAATACGTAATACTTATATAGAATAATAATAATAATAATATAAATACAGTAATAATAAAATTAAATCTTAATTTATCATCATCATCATTATCTTGTTCACTTCGTATGGCGCATGAAGCCACCACTGTAACTGGTCCCCTTGCAGGAAATCTGCACCATGCATGTGCAAGCTCATGCAATGGTGGTTTCTGTTGCAACCTGTTTTACATGATGGGGAAGGGTATTGATTGATTGATTGATTGAATAGGACGGTCGATTGAATAAGATAAGGCACACATGTCGTAACTCGAGGACAGTCTGTAATTAGATTTTAATTGAAAATCCTTAGAACTGTTGTAGCCAAGTACGTGTGGTCCACAACTAGGTAGATCCAGGTAAAATTAAATGCTTGTATAAGAGTTAAAAAATTACGGGAGCAGGATGTGTTCACAGTGTCAAGCTTTAATTGTCGTTAAGCAAATGAACAGGCGTAGACTCCATCTTAAGTAGCAGGGCATGCTCTAGGTAAGAACAAATACTTGGTCACTTGACAGGTACACGAGCATTGAACATTATAAGAACTCTGACATGCGTATCAATGCTAATCGATGCCGGCCTGCTTAGGTTTCGTAATTCTAGTTCACAGTATTTTTTTTAGATTCGTGGCTAAAGTAGGGCATTGCAGTTTTTTTTAAATTTAGGTATGTCGGAAGTTGCTGGATCGGACACTCCTAGATGTCCGGACAGAATTTGCCGCGTCTGCAGCTTTGAATTGCATAAATTACAGGCTGATCTGCGCTGGCGGATCTAGGAATTGTCCAAGAGGTAAAGGTAAAGCCCTGCCCCGCTCCTTATTTTTAGACAATTAAAAAACAAAATAACCAATTTTGAAAAAATGGGACAACTTGATAGTTTTATTATACTAACTTAAAAAATTCATTTTTGTTGAAAAAAATATAACTAATTATAACATAATTACATAAAAGTAAGGTACAACTACAAAGAGACAAAATTTGATAAAAATTCATACATATTTTAATTTATAGCTTAACATCCTTTTATTTGGCATTGGCCGCCCGAGACAGAAATTACCGCCTCTTGTTACGCACGGCTGTTTGCCAGCGATCTTTTAGTTATTTCCCCTTGTTCCCCCGACCGCGCTATTTATAGCTATCGTGTCAGAGGTCACGTGGTAACTTCCTAACTGGAAAAAAAGGTGGCGGATTTTACTTTTGATAGGGCTTAATTAATGTTTTTAGGCTACTTTATTATTATAAATACCGGCTTTAATTTTGCGTAACGCTAGACTAGAAATGTTAGAGTAAATTTTAGAACAAGAACAAACATTTTATCACAATTAGAACAGAAGATATAATAGTCTGAAATAGTGTAAAATTTACGTTTTTTTTAATATTTTGTTATGGTTTGTTTATAATGCAATTTTCACTCAATCGGTCACAATCGACATGCATAACAAATTACAGAAATCAAAAGTAGAAAACCTGCAGAAAATGGATATCAAAGATTTGTTTTGGTTTCATGCGTCAAACATTAATTATTGAAACATTAAATTGCAAGTCCACATTTATTACCTTAAAATAACACACCCAATTGTCCCCAAAAACATGAGAGCTAACAATTATCTCAATCATACATCACGATGGTCATGTAAAAATAAGTATGGTCATGAGTAAAACGAAATGTTCAATTTAATAGATAAATAGGTGTATTTAAAAAATACATCTATTAAATGATTTCCACACTCTGTTAATTCTGTCAATCTCAAGCAACAACTGCCATAATTTGCTCTAGCCCCAAAATTTCGCTCAATTATCATTCACACTTCCTTTTTTTTTTAATAGGATAAATCTGTACATTCACAGATGGAGAAATTTGTAACAAATGAGTTTCCATTATAAATTTTAATTGTGAAGTTATATTTTTAATACCTCTGGCGCGTCTTTCAATTTTCAATCTTCTCTGTTTTCTCTCCTGTGCCCACGTAAGACCTACTGTTTCTTTCATGGCTATTGCTAATTCTTTGGATATTCTAACTCTACTTTCAATGCCTGCTTTCCTGCAAATTTCCTGACGTGACGTTTCTTAACAGCGTTGTAGTTCATGTGCCTGCTGCAGGTCTAATGAATCAGTTGATGTTCCAGCAATATGTTTTCTAACAGTGTGAAGCAATTGAGATCGCTTACGTTTGTTGGCGTTCTGGTGACTGATGTTTCTCTTCTATATTTAATTAATTTTTGTAGTACAATAGGCTGTCCTCTGGTTTTGCATTTTATGATATTACTTTTTGCTGTTTCTAGTTTTTTTTTCTAACAATGGATGTGAATAGGGGTTCTTCCTTTTGTGTTAGTGGTTGTGAAGGTGGCTTAGCAAGTAACTGTTGTACTGTGATGTCGCTTTTGAAGACAGGCGAGGTGGATGTACTTGTCGTATGTATAACTGACTTGGTAGGTGTAGATGTGGCAACAAAAACTGGCATGCTAGGGTGAGTAGTGTTATCCACCTCCAAATGAATAATGGTATCGCCTTTAATGTGAGCTGGCACATCAACCTCCAGTTGAACAATATCATCACTAATGTGGGCAGGCACATCAACCTCCTACTGTACAGAGCTATCCTGACTACAGCTAAATGACTGACTAGACATGGAGGGGTCAGAAAGAACATTACAGGGGATAGAGCAGCTTTTTGTTTTTAAAACACCAAAAGATGTCTTTGCAACACAATTGCACAGTTGACATTCACTTATAGTTAAATTATGGTTTTAGTCTTTCCAGATATGCTGACTGTTTTCCGATAGTAACTTGGTTGTTTCAAGACACTTCTCATTATGCCTCCTTTTTGAATTTTGTATTCGTAAGTAACACTTCTTACAAAATATAGTCGAATGCTGTGTGGGTTTATCATCTGATACGTTAATTCCAAACACAAAGAACAGATCATTAACGTAATTTAGAACAGTTCAGCGCTTTCTGAATTGAACGTGTTGTTTTGGAAGTTAATGCTCTCTTGCCACAGGCTCTGCACAGTGCACTGGCACAATTCATATGATGCAAAACAGTATGTTCCATTTCGTTGTTATGTAGTATAGTTTACTTGTGTATGTATAAAGATAGAGGAATATTTGGGACTATCAAATCTAACACCAGGATGTAGAATGTTTTATCTGTGAATGAAAGAAGATATACAAACAGTTAGTTAGAATTCTTTGGCAGCCGTCGTGTGCACAGGATTGTCTACCAAAGAACACTAATGGAACAGTCCTTATCTCACACACAATTAAAAAAAAAAATTCATATTATAAATACAAGATTAACAAGACTTGAAAGATAGAACAAAGTATGTAGAAGTAATCTATCTATAGATTTACATGTTTTCTGACGCTTATATACGTAGCTAAATATCATTATAAATGAATGAAAATGCAAAAACAGATGGTGCTTTACAAAGTTATTTTGTTACAACCTTATTTAAGATTTGTGAGTATCAGGAATGCGTTTACAGTAATTTAAATGCTATAAAATCTGGTGACAATATGCTTGTTCTTGTAATGCCAAACTCACAAAACTGACTACCACACATTCTCAAGATATGAAACCAAAAAAAAAAAGTATGTGGAAATAATCTTTAGCTTCCCTTCGAGAAGTCTTTATAATTATAAACTCAAACGAATGGGCCGATTTTTAGATATTAAATTAATAAAAAGATTACTTATTTTATGAATTTCCTCAAATGATGACGCTGTTTTCAAAAGTCTGTAACTCCGTCAAAACTAATTTCAAACAAATAAAAATGCAATCAAAAATAGAGCAGAGAACAAAGTTATAGTACACAAAAGAATTTTAGCGCTGTGTTTATCCAGAACGAGTGTGTAATGATTTATATTTTACTGGTTTTACACACACATCAGCTGATTTTCCCCGCCAAAAACTTAAATAGTCTTTTACGGTGTACACGAAAATTTTATACCCGGTGTCAGAATTCCGGTCACCGAAACTAAAAGAGCGCTCTGGTATAGGGCACAAACAGCCGTGTACGAAGTCATCTGTTTTTATGCCTCAAGTGAAGTCCCCTTGTGTCGGCTGCGTAGTGCCGTCTTTTGTCTCATTGTTGTGCGGTGGTTCTCTTTATTGTCTTTCATTGTCCATTGCAAACCACGTTCTTAACCTTTAGGGTAATTACCAGTGGCGGTTCCAGGGGGTTGTCATTGGGGGTGCTGCACTGTTCATTCATTTAAAATACTATACATAATACTCACAAATTGTGACCACCATGTGAAATATCAACCCGGACACAAATGATTAGTGTCTTATCTCATCTAAAATCTGTCAAGAAGTTCTGAAAAGTTATTTTAAAAGTTTACTGCAACTAGGAGTAATCATTGTCAGTCGTAGCAGCTTCCCGAGTCTCAAACCGGTTACACGGACATGTATGCTGTTATTTCTCGTGTTTAAAATTGTCATTGTAACTTCCCTTTAATTTGCTCATTGCACTTGAGCTGTAGTTGGCTGCAGCTCTGGTTTAAAAATTCAAACCAATCGTAGTTCGCCTCTAGCTGTGTGTATGACAAGCATTCGCTTATAAGAGGTCAAGGTCACTTGAGCTGTAATCGTTTGCAGCACTTTCCCCAATACGGTGTTAGATATTTTTTTTTTTGTGTGTGTATTTAACCCTTCCGGTGTAACCTCAATTTTTTGGTCTGTCCGTATTATGTATTATAATGTAGTAGAGACAGCAGTATGCAGTCCTTCTCTTAGGGAGTGCTGCAGCTCAACAGCTCATTAAAGAAAGCCGCCACTGGTAATTACCATTGTCCGTTACCAGACTTGTTTTAATTCGTCCGTTGTTCGACGTAACGATTACTTCCATTTAAGTCCCAACCAAGTGGGGG
The DNA here is from genome assembly GCA_024509875.1 of Oreohelix idahoensis. NCBI lineage: Eukaryota > Metazoa > Mollusca > Gastropoda > Stylommatophora > Oreohelicidae > Oreohelix > Oreohelix idahoensis. Next base: position 463,658 of record JAMPIV010007819.1, on the reverse strand, counting down.
GGAGGGGGGGGGGATACTAGCGGTTGATATGAAATAAAGTCCCAAGGGAGGGAAGATCGCCCCGTCGCCACCCCCTTGGATCCGCCGATGGAATGACATTGCAAACTCCGATCAGAAAAGCGGGAAAGGTCGTGAAAGAGTTTATATTTATGCAACAAATGTTAATTAACCATCGAAACATGTGTAGAAATGAATACAGATCTTCAGATTGTGTAGTAACGTAGCCAAGTTTGGGTTTTCTGGATACTTTTATGAATGAAAGATTCCTGATTTTTCGTTTCACAGCGATTGCATAGTCTATAAGTTTGGAAGCGGTTCCACAGCTGGGGTACGCGAATCCTCGAGGTGTATGAGAAGCTTATCAAGGGGGACGGGAAATATTTAGTTAAAAAAAAAAAATATGTTATCTTACTGAAACACTGTTGATGACGCCCAATTTATATTATGATTGAGTAATTGGCCGCCAAATGACGCGTGCACCATGAGGTGAGTGATGGTGCCCGTGGTCTGGTTTTGTGAAGTGTGTAGATGATGTACAGTCAAACAATGATCATACAAAAACAGGGCAATCCATACAAAGACGTCAGTTAACTCACGACGTATAAAGTCAATGATGCTTGTAACAGCTAGTGACGTTTTTCTGTATCATTTATTGTGGACGCCACAGTGACAAAATGTATACGCGAATATGTAGGTACATCAGACAGTCATTATCACAGCAACAATGTCAGTATAGCAATGGACGGTAGACAGCATCATAATAAAGGTGATTCACAGGCATGTCAATACATTATAAGGCTGTAATGTAGTCGGGAAAATTCTCCATCCCTTTCTATCTTAGCCAGAAGATAACCAGATGTATGAGATCAGTTCACTCTCCTTAATCTGACTTCAGCAAGACAGGCACGTCTGCCGAAGTATAAATAATGTCCTCAAAAATATCCTCTAGATAACAAAGGTTTTCCAAACCTAGTTCATGTAACAAAGTAGCAAGTAATGGTCCTTGGGACATGCATCAACCGATGCAGTACAATACAGCGACATGTGAGCTGGGAAAACATCTCGTGACGACGCCTTTCGAAGACAGGCTATGAATCAAAAAATCGCTCACGACCAAAAATCGATAGAGTTAATGAAAAGTTAATTTACCTTGCCTTCAGGAAATACACAGAAATATTACGCCTCCCGGCATGTGGAAATACACTAGAGGTATTATCTCGAATAAACGAAATATCCATTAAGAGGACTTCACATTCCTGACAGAACAAAAAAAATAGCGGAGATCCCCTCTCAGCGAGGCATCTCTTAGCTATTCAAAATCGCTCACTGACTGGTGGGCGGAAATCGATCGACCAAGAAACAAGACCAGTCATGCGCAGTCCAGCGCAAAATGACCACAGCTCAGAACTTAAGACGCAAGGACCTTTACTACGAACCAGCGTAAGAATGATTACCTTAAAAGGATAACCCAACAGGTTGCCAACCGTTTTCTGAGAAAACGGCCTAGCATAGCAAACTTAACTGCATTCAATACCAACGCGAGGAGACAACTGCTTACCGAGAAAAGTGACTATAAATTTCAAGCAATTGTTGCCCTTGCGTTATAAAATATATATTGTAATAAAACGATGTTGCGAGAATTTCTCACGCAACATATCACCACCTCCTCCCGATAAAAAAAAATGTGGAACATATTTTTTTTTTTTTTAAATATCAAAGAGCATGCGATAAGCGGCTCAAAACGCACGAATTATGCGCTGATAATTAATTAAATTGCCTAACATGAGGCTAAATATAGAGTGTCTGGTGAGGATATACCTCAACAGAAAAATAAATATGTCTCAAAAAATATTCACATCGGGAGGTGTCACCAACACACATCACGTTAGCATGTAAACACAATATACGTATGCAAGTTACCATAGACATCAATAAATAGCATAATCTAATATTGTCTTTAAAAATGGATGTACAAATCTGATAGGAAAATTTAAATAGTACATTATTTGACATGTAATGACATAAGTACATAGTAAAGTTAAACTACATGACGATCCAGGACATATCCTCTGGCATTCCGAGGGTAAGTACACAATCTAGAACTCGTCATGCTTGATAATAGTAAGGTAAGTCCTCAGCTCATCAATGACATTCTGAGAAAGTACAAGCAATATAATGCTAATTAATAACTAATATGCTTCATAAGGTACAATACATTATTAATAATTGTGGCTGTTTAGTAAACTAACGGCCCTTATATTAACCACTCAGTCTTCCTCTATCATCTTAAAAAACGAACAGAAGAAGATGATAACAAAGCACGATAGTGTGTACATATAAAGTGAGTACAGATGTGCTAATCTATTGTAGTAATATAGGTGTGTTATGACTCTGTAATATATGGAAATATAGGACAGAAGTATTAGTTGGAGTCATGTGGGCATCTAGACAAAATGTCAGCCATCACATTATCCGCACCACGGATAGCTCGTACCGTGAAGTGAAAAGGTTGAAGAGCTATAGCATATCGAGTGGATCTCGAACTCTTCAAATTCTTAGTCTGAATAGCTGTAAGAGCTTTCTGATCAGTCTCTAGAATGAAATGTGCGCCCAGGAGGAATCTTTGTAGTTTTAGAATTGACCAAACCATCGCTAACAACTCACGGTCTAAAACCGAGTAGTTCCTCTCTGCCGCATTTAGTTTTCTAGAAATGTACATAACAGGATGCAGAGTATTTGCATATTCTTGCATCAGTGCTGCTCCAATCCCAGTGGATGAAGCATCACTCCGAAGAACAAAAGTCCTATCAAGAGTAGGTAATCTTAAGATGGGAGGAGAAGAAAATATATTCTTGATTTGGTCTAGTGAAGATTGGCATTCTTCAGACCAACGGACCAGATTAGGCGAACCTTTCTTCAACAATGTTGAGAGAGGTGCCATGATCGAAGATAAATTTGGAATAAATCTCCCATAAAATTGAATTAAACCTAAGAGACTCCTAACTTGTTTCTTCGTTTTAGGAACAGAGATGTTCAGTATTTTGGAAGTATTGTGGTCTTCTGTCTTCAAGAGACCATGACCAACACGATGACCCAGGAAAGAGATTTCACCAAAACCAACAAAAGCTTTAGAAGGTTTTGCTGTCAAATTATTCTCACGTAGAGTGGACAGTAAGTCATATAACCCTAAATAGTGATCTTCCCAGGTATCACTGAAGAGACAGATGTCATCTAAGTATGCGATGACATCCGAACGATGTGACAGAATTCGACGCATCATGCGAACGAAAGTGGCAGGGGCGTTCATGAGACCAAAAGGCATAACATTCCATTGAAATAGACCCCTAGGTGTAGAAAAAGCAGTAAGAGGTTTGGCATGCTCTGCTAAAGGCACTTGCCAATAACCTTTAGACAAGTCAAGTTTAGTGAAGAATCTAGAATTAGAAAGTCTAATCAGTAGATCTTCTAACAAAGGCATCGGTTCAGCATCGAACTTTGTGACCTGATTCAATTTGCGATAATCAACGCAAATTCGTATGTTCTTATCCTTCTTCCGGACAATAACCATGGAAGAAGAAATGGTGAAGTCGATGGTTCAATTATATTTAATTGAATCATTTCATCCAATTCCTTTTCCACTTGCGACTGAAAGTGTATAGGGATAGGATAAGGCCTAACCCTAATTGGATTATTGTCGGTAAGAATTATGTCATGTTCTATGACATCTGTGTGTCCAGGAATGTCAGTGAGAACATCCTGAAATGTTTGTAACATCGACGAGACTTGTCGATGTTCGTCACCAGAAAGATTAGGAGAAACAGAAACGTTTTTCCAAGATTCCGTGGAATGTAATGGAACCACTGGAAGGGGAAGATTGACATCAGAGAAGGTAGATTCCTCATCCTGTATGACAGACAGGGATGAATAATGACCGTGAGGTGCAGGAGCATCATCCGTTGCCTGGAAAATAGGCAGCAAATAGTCCGGACGTTCGTGAAATTCCGAAAGCATGTTTATGTGGAAAGTTTTATGCTTTCCATCAATATCGACCACATAGTCAACATCGGAAATCCGAGAGACTATTGCATACGGACCTTTCCATGCAATAAAAAGTCTATTTTCCCTACTGGGGAGTAGGACGAATGCTTTGTCACCTGGACAAAGTTGTCGTAGACATCTATTCTTGTTAGCAAACTGCCTTGCCTTCTCTTTAGCAATTTCTGATGAAGCAGTTGCTAGCTTACATGCCTCAATGATCTTTTGTCTAAGAGCAATGACATACTCATATGAGGATTGAGTTTCATCGCTAATATCATCGGCAGTGATGAGATCGTGTAATAAAGACATAGGGCCGCGCGGACGCGCGCCAAAGACAAGTTCGAAGGGAGAAAATCCTGTGTGTTCATTAGGGACTTCTCTATAGGCAAAGAGAGCCGCGGGTAAAACCCTGTCCCAATCTTGAGGATGATCTTCAGTTATCTTACCAAGCAAAGTCTTGAGCGTTCTATTCAGACGCTCAACTAACCCATTAGACATAGGATGGTAGATACTACTGAGAGATCGTTCAATATGTAAGGTAGACATTACCTGTGACATAGTGTCAGATATGAGTTGAGTGCCATGGTCTGACAATATTTCTCTGGGGAACCCCAAGCGAGAAAATATCAACCAAAGAGCATCTGCGATATCTGTAGTAGATATGCTCTTAAGAGGAATAGCCTCTGGCCAACGTGTGCACATATCGACACATGTAAGGATGAACTGATGTCCTCTGGCCGACTTGACCTTAAAAGGGCCAATAATATCTATGGCCATTTTCTGAAACGGCCGAATAGGAATGTCAGCAGCCTGGATAGGCGCAGCATGTCGTGGTCCTCTAGATTTGACCTCCTGACATACCTTGCATGATCGGCAGTAAATACGAATGTCCTTGTTGACAAAAGGCCAAAAGAAAGCCGCAAGGACTCTCGACTTCGTACGGGAAAAACCCATATGTCCAGCACATTGCGAGTCATGAGCATGTTGTAATATTTGCACTCTCATGCTCTTGGGAACAAGAATTTGCGAATGCGACGACGTAGTCGTGCCGACGTAGTCGAATCTTGTACCATACGTACAAGTACGCCGTTTCTCATTGCAATCCAAGATTTTCTATTTGTATCCTGATTCGGATCACCTTTCTTCGCAAGAATGAAGAATTTTTTTAAAGAAGGATCTTCTTCTTGCAATTTTATGAAAGAGTCACGAGTGATTACTAAGTGACTATCTTGGCTATCAACTTCATTATCACTATTCAGTGAAGTTTCGGGTGTTTGTAGAGCTTGTGCTCTTGTAACCACTGCATTTGTAGCTTGCATGTTATTATCTTCCCAAGCAGCAATCTGCTGTGGGGTACACTCCCTAACTCCGTGAATACGACCAATAATAAGGTCCGCAATAGGATTAGGTAAAAGACAAGCATGCACATCTCCAGTAAAGAAAGGAGTGGCAATGCGAATTACAGCAGTAGGATATTTTTCTAGAGTGCCGCCAAATGTGACACATTTAATAACCTTTCCTGTAGCACAAGATGGATCTACAAGCGATTGTCTAACACCAATAGTGGTGCATCCGGAATCGAAAAGTAGTGAGACCGGAGTATCATTAACAAGACCCTTATGTAGGATTAAAGAACCCCTCCCGTCATGCGCAACAGCAGCAGGAAGAGCGGGAAGTGGGTGACCACAACTCAAAGTAGTTATGGTACCCGGTTCGAATAAAGTACTGCATTGGGGGCATTTGTTTGCTCTCTCAAAGTCAAAAGCAGAACCAGTGACAGCGTCAAAGTTTTTATTATCAACAACATGATTACAGGCTCCCTCAGTTTCCTGTTGTACAGAATTAGCCTGCTGATATCTCTTTTTTTTTGTGTTGAGACCTACCCCGACTATTATTACCTCTGAAGTTATCAGAGTTATTATTATCTCTGCAGTTATTATTGTCTCTATTGTAATTGTTATCATGATTCGAATTCCAGTTTCCACGATTACTATCATGTTCACATTGATGCGAACATCTATTTGTTTGGTTTTGAGGTCTTCGGCAGGAATAACCTCTATTACCATATCCTCTTTTGAAATGCCTATAATTATTAGGGTGATAGTAACGAGTACTATCAGGTTGTCTCCAATTCTTCGAAGAAGAATCACCATGAAATTGATTTCCATGATTTTGACAGAAATTACCGCTGCTCTTTCTATCAAAATTTTGTTGGGATCTACGAGCAAAGTTTTGACCATACGGTGCTGCCGAAGCAACTGGTAAACCTTCTTTCACCTTAGAGTTACCCATGGTTATGTGTGGGTGCGCAGTTACATATTGGCAACAGAAATCTTCCATTTCTTTTATTGTTTTAGGTTTACGTTCATGAAGGAAAGCAAGGAAAGACTCATTGACAGACGACATGACTTTGTCTCTAAGTATTAAGTCCATAAGTCCTTCATAAGTTTTTTCCGTCTTAGATAGTTCAACCCATCGTGAGAAAGTAATGCGTATTCTTGCAATAAACTCGGAGAATTCAACTCCATTTTCAGGTACCATGTTTTTAAATTGTAGACGATAGCCGTCTTCGTTAAGCTGATATTTCTTTAACAAAGCGGCCCTGACAACCTCATAATTGTTCTTGTCAGGTTCATCCACCATATTTAATATACTTAGAGCTTTACCTGTCAGTATCCCTGATAACTGATAAACATATTTTGCTTTGTCTATGTTATGAGCTGTACATGCTTGTTCAAATCTGTCCAGATAGAACATTATGTCATCACTGGAAGGACTAAATGTTGGTAACTTAATCTTAAAAGTATCATTATTAGCCTTACCAGAAGATGAACCCTTGTTTGAATCATTACCATTACTCATGTTCATCAATTTCAATTTTTCCAACTCTAAAGCTAAGACCTTTTCTTTATGTTCCATTTTTGCTTTCTCTTTCCTCTCATCAGACTCTCTCTGTAATCTTCTTTCCTCAGCCTGAGCCTCTATTTGAAGTCTTTCAGCTTCTTTCTCAAGTCTTTTATTCTCAGCCTTTTTTTCAAGTCTTTTATTTTCAGCCTCTTTTTCAAGTCTTTTATTTTCAGCTTCTTTTTCAAGTCTTTTAGCTTCTAGCTGTAGCTGGAGTTTTCTTTCCTCAGCTTCTGATTCCCTTTTTTGTTTTTCCATTTCCATTTGGAATCTTTTTTCATCCACCTGCATCTGCAGTTTCTTTTGTTCAGCTTCCATTGCTTTATCATATCGAGCAGTTGCAAATTCTTCTAACTTATCACCAGTCTTCCCAAGCAATTTACCCTGCTCAATAAAGTGCTCAAATGTAGACATGATGAGTAATAATATGAGTTCAAAAACCTGAAATAATTAACTAATTTATTTCAAACCTAAGTGTAACAAGTCTTAATTAAGCACTTGTATATTCACATCACATTATATTATCCCAGTCTCTGTGGGAAACAAGTCTCCAATCAAAGAACTTGTATATGAAATATCAACACTCAATTCTTGATCATAAGTGCACTTCTCATTCAATAGTGCACGACACTATTCATCATTCATTTATCATCAGTGTAGTAGTAACAGTGCATTAGCATAGCCCATTAACTAATTACTATAACTGTAAACAATGACTATGTAAACACATGCAGAATGTAAACATTGAAAATGTAAACAATGCAAACAATGTAAACAATAACAATGTAAACAATAACAAAGATCAGCAACAATACAAAAACGTTCGCAGAAATCAACTAAAAATAAAGCAGAAATTAATGAAATATCACAAAAAATGTGACGATATCTGCGATAGAATTAAACAAAATACATGACACCACAGTGTATAAACAAAAATGTTGTATGAAACTAAACTATAGTCAAGAGTAGGCTAACAAATACAAACAAATCAAAACAAAACTAAAGAATGCGAAATAATAACGAAAACAATATTAATACATGTCATCACAACTAACATAAATAGCAACAGAAGTCGCTTAGCAAATTCCAGTATCGGAAATTTGCTCACCCTACAGAAAACGCTCACAATAGACGACCTCTATGACGTGGCATGATCTAAGGGAGACACCACCCAACCGAGAACCCGCTGAAATATAAACATATAAATATACGAATAACATATAACAATAGAATGAGATGATACACAGAAGACTCAGCAGAAGTATAAGGGCACAGTTTACATACAAACAGGCCACTTAACTTATAGGCTTCCAATCGTAGAACAGCAGAAAAAAACAGATGTCAATCAACGTCCTAAAGAGCGAAGCTCCAACGATGATGGCACATCTGAACTGCTTCCACTGCTAACACGATGGTACTTGAGCTTCTGAAATACTGTATGTTGAGTTGTTTCGGCACTTGACCTTCTAATCCAATAGTAAATTGATGGAAATCGGTACTTGGCCTTCTTCAGAAAACAACCCGTTTCAACCGGCACTTGACCTTCTCAAAAAACGACAGCACTGGAACCTTGATAACAGCAACTTGCTTGACTTGTGTTAACGACAACAGTAGTCCGTGTTATCCGGCAACATGTAACAACGCCGGGTACTGTCAAATTTCTGTTTCAGTCAAAAATTGAAATTTTGACTTTTACCGGGCAACGCCGAGTACTTTGAAAATTTGAAGTGTTGACTTTCTTGAAGAATGTTGAAGTTGAAAATGAAGGATGCTGTAGTGTTGACTTGAAGTGGGTAAGGGACCCCGTGTTTGCTGGTACCAGATCAAACCAGCTTATGGCCACCAAATGATGACGCCCAATTTATATTATGATTGAGTAATTGGCCGCCAAATGACGCGTGCACCATGAGGTGAGTGATGGTGCCCGTGGTCTGGTTTTGTGAAGTGTGTAGATGATGTACAGTCAAACAATGATCATACAAAAACAGGGCAATCCATACAAAGACGTCAGTTAACTCACGACGTATAAAGTCAATGATGCTTGTAACAGCTAGTGACGTTTTTTCTGTATCATTTATTGTGGACGCCACAGTGACAAAATGTATACGCGAATATGTAGGTACATCAGACAGTCATTATCACAGCAACAATGTCAGTATAGCAATGGACGGTAGACAGCATCATAATAAAGGTGATTCACAGGCATGTCAATACATTATAAGGCTGTAATGTAGTCGGGAAAATTCTCCATCCCTTTCTATCTTAGCCAGAAGATAACCAGATGTATGAGATCAGTTCACTCTCCTTAATCTGACTTCAGCAAGACAGGCACGTCTGCCGAAGTATAAATAATGTCCTCAAAAATATCCTCTAGATAACAAAGGTTTTCCAAACCTAGTTCATGTAACAAAGTAGCAAGTAATGGTCCTTGGGACATGCATCAACCGATGCAGTACAATACAGCGACATGTGAGCTGGGAAAACATCTCGTGACGACGCCTTTCGAAGACAGGCTATGAATCAAAAAAATCGCTCACGACCAAAAATCGATAGAGTTAATGAAAAGTTAATTTACCTTGCCTTCAGGAAATACACAGAAATATTACGCCTCCCGGCATGTGGAAATACACTAGAGGTATTATCTCGAATAAACGAAATATCCATTAAGAGGACTTCACATTCCTGACAGAACAAAAAAATAGCGGAGATCCCCTCTCAGCGAGGCATCTCTTAGCTATTCAAAATCGCTCACTGACTGGTGGGCGGAAATCGATCGACCAAGAAGCAAGACCAGTCATGCGCAGTCCAGCGCAAAATGACCACAGCTCAGAACTTAAGACGCAAGGACCTTTACTACGAACCAGCGTAAGAATGATTACCTTAAAAGGATAACCCAACAGGTTGCCAACCGTTTTCTGAGAAAACGGCCTAGCATAACAAACTTAACTGCATTCAATACCAACGCGAGGAGACAACTGCTTACCGAGAAAAGTGACTATAAATTTCAAGCAGTTGTTGCCCTTGCGTTATAAAATATATATTGTAATAAAACGATGTTGCGAGAATTTCTCACGCAACAACTGTCTTTGTGAATCAGGTTTCTCAGCAATGTTCTCAGCCAAATCTAAAGCAAGAAACAAACTGCAGGCTTAATATTACGAGGTACATGTATAATGCGGGTATCTCTTTCAAAAACTGTCCCGAGGATAAAACTGTTAGTTGACCAAAAAGAAAAAAAACAAAAAAGAATCAAATGTCACACTATTTTATTTGACTGTGTTCTAATAAAGGTTTAACAACTTTATAACAAACAAAATTAATGTTATTTATCGAATAGTTTCCTTTATGGAAAATTAATCTATCTCCATTTTTCTCATCTTGAATAGGAGTTGAAGGAAAATTTACTGAAAACCAACAGGTATATATGGTGGGGAATCCCCCTGGTTATGGATGAAGTTTTCCTATGTATCCGAATCACGTTACTTGTAAAAGAATGTCATGACTTAAAACTTCCTGGATATCCGTATCACAGCTATTGTTCAGTATATTGTATGTAAGTGTAAGCTGAAGATTTCCTATTTATCCGGATCATATTACTTGTGACAGAAATGTTATATGTGAAGTTTCACTCTAGAATTGCCAACAGTATACCATGTCATCGCCTGAGTAGATGTGTACATTCATTATTGCCATATTACCTTGTACATTCATTATTGCCATACTACCTTGTACATTCATTATTGCCATATTACCTTGTACATTCATCACCATCATCATTGTACATACACCACTGCACCAAGCAGTCACATGCTGTTGGAGCGGTGGTTCTCTGTGGTTGTTTGTTTAACATGATGACTTTGTTAACCTCATATACAACCTCCTGCACAACCTCATTCACAACCTCATTCACAACCGCATACACAACCTCATACACAACCTCATGTGCAACCGCATACACAACCTCATACACAACCTCATGTGCAACCTCATATTAATCGTCTTGTATTGACAGAATATCTGGATGCAGTAGTCGTATTCGTTGTCTCTCATCAGAGCCCCCCCCCCCCCACCCCTCCCCCGCGGAACTACACATACACCTAGTATATTCAATGTTTGCTAAATACTTACCAAGTTGGAGACATAATACGTGAAGCTACATCATGCATTGCTTCATAATGGAGCTGTGCCCGTTTACAACTTACCAAGTTGGAGACATAATACGTGAAGCTACATCATGCATTACTTCAAAATGGAGCTGTGCCCGTTTACAAATTACCAAGTTGGAGACATAATACGTGAAGCTACATCATGCATTGCTTCATAATGGAGCTGTGCCCGTTTACAACTTACCAAGTTGGAGACATAATACGTGAAGCTACATCATACATTGCTTCATAATGGAGCTGTGCCCGTTTACAACTTACCAAGTTGGAGACATAATACGTGAAGCTACATCATGCATTACTTCAAAATGGAGCTGTGCCCGTTTACAAATTACCAAGTTGGAGACATAATACGTGACGCTACATCATGCATTACTTCATAATGGAGCTGTGCCCGTTTACAGTTTAATTTGTTTTATATGATGAGGTTGCCAACCCCTTTTACAACTTCATGTTAGTCGCCTCTTACGACATGCTTGAGGGGGAAGTAGTCATAGTCTTTCTATGTTTTCTTTGTTGCCATAGAAACCCCCGAGAACGTAACAGGGCGATATCAAAAATGACCTTCCAAATTTTATTGTACTCCTCTCTTTATGTTCTCCTTTTTTTTAAAAATCTTTATGTGTGTGTGTTTTTTTTTTTTCTTTGTTTGGTTAATTTAAGCAGACAAACTACTTATATCAACGATTATTGATACTAACACATGGAAATCTCAAGTATAAATGTGTTTGTAGTTCAGTCACTGTATTACGGTCTTGGTTGATTGAACGTCTGACTGGTAGAGCGGTTAGTGTTAGCCTCTTGTGGCAAAGGTGCGTGATTCGAAACACAATGACGACACGCTCCAGTCTACCCAGTGTAAATTGGTACCTGACTCTGTTCTTGAGTTAAGGAAGGAAAAGGCAGCGAGGAAGGGAAAGTGTCACCCTACCTGACGATGCTGGACCTAGTATGGTGAAGTCTCTAACACTTCATTACCCTACGGCAGTATCTGCTATGGCACTACATTAACCTGTTATTTTTAATTTGTTTTGTGTGTTATGAAAATGTACCTGACCGTACGTAAACTTTTGACAAACCATTAATATCTTTCAGGAGATCGTGATTTTATTTTCATTTTTCTTCTGAATCTTCTCATGCTAACTCTTAATAACATTTGATCACAAGACTTATGAACAAAGAAATGCAGTAACAAACATCAGAAGAAGACAGTGAAACTACATTGGATTTATCATGACAAGAGGAGCACTTACAACGGCATAGATGAATATAGACGGAGGGATAATGCCTAGTTGGACACTATGGAGCAAGAAGATGAAACAGAATTGATAAACAGCAAAAAATAAGATGGAGGTATGTGGAGCGAAAATGTAACAGAGATAGATTAATGCAGAAGTTGTAACGGAGCCAGCCAGATATAGAAGTTGTCGCGGAGCCAGATAATTATAGAAGTTGTAACAGAGTTAGATAAATATAGAAGTTGTAACAGAGTTAGATAAATATAGAAGTTGTTACAAAGCTAAATAAATATATAAGTAATATTCATATCTCAAACCTAAGGGTCTTTTATATTTGGACATGCGCCCTAATATAACCGACTAGGTTGAACAGGACGCGCCTCGCCAAAGCGAGGCAAAACTTTATATTTAAAAAAAATAAAAAATAAATAAATATATAAGTTGTAACAGAGCTAGATAAATTAAGAAGTAGTAACAAAGCTAGATAAATATAGAAGTTGTAACAGAAATAGATAAATATAGAAGTTGTAACAGAACTGGATTAATATAGGCAACAACAGAGCCAGTGTCACAGGTTGCGTTCCCTTTGCTCTGCAGTAGTGGTCCAACAGTGGCCAAAACATAGAGTATCTAATGTGGGTCTTCAAAAGTGTCTACCTTCGCACAAGATTACTCTTGACAGAGTTGTAGATAGAAGGATAATGATGCTTCTACCTCAAGGGAATATTTAACAAGATATTCAGAAAGCAAGAATAATGCTGAATGAGTACCAGCAATGTTAACTTTAGTATCTGCCGTCAACTTTTGTGAAGGATTGTCTTATAATTAGCTCGTTCAAGCCCCCCCCCCCTCCCCCCGTAGCTGATTTAATTCAGCGAAATCTTAATTATTATTTTATAGCTCTGTTTAAGTATATTTAAGAAATTGTCTGAGACATACGGATGTAGTACATTCAAAATGATTAAATCAACTTTAGATTTGCCTTTATACAAGAAACAACTGTAATAATCAATTATAGTTAACAGTTTAAAAAATTGAATAATTCTTTAACAAACAATAATCATCATCGAGTGATGTTATGGAGTATTGGTTAAGAGTTATTTTGGCAGCTTTTATGTTTCTACTTAGCTGCCAATGAGGTTCTGCTCCAGCTGCTGTTTGGGTTTTTGCAGATAGATGGTTCAATCGTCACTGGGCAAGTCTGAAGGTTGTAGCACGTTCCAAGAAGTATCAGGGAGTCTCTACGAAATCTGCTCAACGTCTCTAAGACTCGTCTGATGATGGTGTCTAGTGTCGACTTCAGGCCACTTATACTCTCACTTGTTCCAGATTGGTACCACCGACTAGTGTCACAAAAGAAGAAAACAAATACCCTCTTGAGTATTGCGTTTTTCTGACACACACTCATGTGCCCCCTCTTTTCATTCCACCATCCCATCTACCTCAAAACTTTACCCTCTCTGAGAATTAATCTTAATTCCAGTGAGCCGAAAATGTTCATTACATTTAAACTGAATAGGTTTACATTTACCTCCACATTGGTTGAAAAGGTTAACAATATATTACGTATTTACATCATTTCTCTCATCATTCACTCCCTACTCCATATGGAACTTGGGACTACCTCTGCTTTTGGTTCTCTATAAGAAACTCACATAAAGCAGTCACCAGCCCTTGCTGTGGTGGTTCATGAAATCATCATTCTATATGCTGAGGTTGCCAGCCTCGTATGACTTGGACATCCACTAGCAATTTTCACATATTAATATTCACATGCCAATATATACATATTATTTCACGTGTTAAAAATGCAAAATACAGAATTATAAATGTACAACTTACGCCAAAATGTTTTTATGATCACTGACTGACTTCTGGCTCAGAGAAATAGTTAAGACAACTTGTTGAAGATGCTTCTTACACGTATTCTGGGGTGTTACTTGGCAATAAGCTCCCATTTTGACTCCGTGTTCAGATTTCTTAGGATTCCGGTTTTCCATGTTAATGTAGGTAGAGTTTTCCTTGGAGATAATTCCTCAAGATGCTCAAACAAAGTCCGATCCGATAAATGAAATTCTGTTCTATTATTTACTCTGGCTGGTCCAGTTGTCTAATGACGAGTTGAATTTCACAGTGTTTTTCCGCAACGAAAGTGTCAGGTTATATTACAACTTTCGTCCCACGCACGTTGTTTACTATTAGACCAGGCTCCAATAAGAAATGTTGTTATGTTTACATCTCGAATGCCGGCCAATAGTTACAATCATGCGTAGTTTGATGGCGTCTATTCAAAAAATTTCTTCAAAGGAAAATTCTACATGTTACTTAAAAGATCATTTTCCGTATAAGGAGTTGTCATATCCGTCGATTCACGGTAATGATTGCACTACAACTCCCTACATTATCACAAATAATGCCATTGTAACACTTCTGTCCGCATGCTATTACAACATTCCGTTTTTCAGGTGCATGTCTGTAAAATGTCCGGAAACGGGTAATTTATCTCCCCGTCCTTGTGCAAACACCGACCCTCGTGTAACCATCTGGGCTGTGACTCTTCACGACAGTAATTAGGGAATCACAATAGCTATATCAGCGCTAAACATGCTTGCTGGGCGTACGTCGAGTTAATTCGATGCCGACAAGGTTTGGTACATGAGTATTTTACCAACATGACTGTCGGTCAATATTGCATCACCTGTCTACTCTCTCAGCAGAGATGGTCAGGTAAACAGAAATACGAATTATTACGGAGAAGAAGTGCAAACAATGACTCTAAAATAACAATACAGCCGGAGAGGAAAAGAGAGCGAACCCAATTATGTGACAGCCAGATTGTTATAGAGGTTGTAACAGAGCTAGACAAATATAGAAGCTGTAACAGAGCGAGATAAATATCGAAGTTGTAACAGAGCTAAATAAATATAGAAGTTGTAACAGAGGGAGATAAATATAAAGTTGTAACAAAGCTAGATAAATATAGAAGTTGTAACAGGGCTGGACTTATATAGGTAACAACAGAGCTAGATTGTTATAGAAGTTGTAACAGAGCTAGACAAATACAGAAGTTGTAACAGAGCGATATAAATATAGAAGTTGTAACAGAGCTAGATAAATATAGAAGTTGTAACAGAACCAGACAAATACAGAAGTTGTAACATAACCAGACAAAAATAGCAATTTCAACAGTCAGACAAATATAGAAGTTGTAACAGAGTCAGACAAACAGAGAAGTTGTAATAGAGCCAGACAAATACAGAAGTTGTAACATAACCAGACAAAAATAGCAATTTCAACAGTCAGACAAATATAGAAGTTGTAACAGAGTCAGACAGAGAAGTTGTAATAGAGCCAGACAAATACAGAAATTGTAACATAACCAGACAAAAATAGCAATTTCAACAGTCAGACAAATATAGAAATTGTAAAAGAGTCAGACAGAGAAGTTGTAATAGAGCCAGACAAATACAGAAGTTGTAACATAACCAGACAAAAATAGCAATTTCAACAGTCAGACAAATATAGAAGTTGTAACAGAGTCAGACAAACAGAGAAGTTGTAATAGAGCCAGACAAATACAGAAGTTGTAACATAACCAGACAAAAATAGCAATTTCAACAGTCAGACAAATATAGAAGTTGTAACAGACAAATATAGAAGTTGTAACAGACAAACAGAGAAGTTGTAATAGAGCCAAACGAATAAAGAGGACGTTCTGGAGAAACACAAAATGTAAAAGCTTCTGCCTACAAGAAAATAAGTTGTTGTTGCCATAACTGTTAAAAGATCTCTTGACATTTATTTATTTGTTGTTATTTTAAATCTTTGTTTTTAAACTATTTAATTTTGTCGTGTCCAGTCTCGTTCACCGCAAGGCTATCTCGAGACATGACTATTTTTTGTTGTAACGGTCACCTCTGATGCATCGCGCACGTACATTTTGCAGTTATGTACTTACACAAAATGTTAAAAGTTGTATGTCTTACCCGTGTACTGTTATTAACAACATGTCTTTATCTCGTTCCCAGGAGCTATGGTACACAGGTGGAGTTTGGCAGGTATCTACATTCTAGCGGTCCTCGGGCAGCTGTATTCACGTAAGTTGATGCTGTTGTTGAAAATGTTGCGTGCTGAGTTGTTGTTGACAGATAGGTTGATAGACGGATAGTCAGGTATAGACAGTCAACCAGACATATGTACATAGAGGCGACAACAGGCAGATAGATAGATAGATAGATAGATAGATAGATAGATAGATAGATAGATAGATAGATAGATAGATAGATAGATAGATAGATAGATAGATAGATAGATAGATAGATAGATAGATAGATAGGGACAGGGACCATGGATGGGTGGATGAACTCGTGGACGAGTGAGCTGGTGGACGAACGGACAGACGGACAGAAACGGGCAGGCACCATATAAACTGAGACCCCAGAAAAATAGACAAACATGTACAGATTGATAGATATGTAGGGAACTAAGTAGATAGGTGTATAAACGGTCATAGTTGTCATTATAAGTGTAGAATAAATCAACACTTTTCCGTATTTTAAAAAAATCAAAATATATGACGAAGATTTTGATCGCAACGTGCTAATGTCCGTTAAGAGGGAGTTGAATGCTGTCTGGATTCGTTGTTTCAGAACACTGAAAAAGTTCTAAACAGCTTTAATGCTTTAATGGACAAAGTAAGTGTAAGCTGTGCCCTACATCCGTATGAAAACGTGATGTCTGGATTCGTTGTTTGAGAACACCGAAAGAATTATAAACAACGTTAATGGACTATGTAATGTAAACAGTGCCCTCGATCTAAGTATATATGTAAACACTGGAAAGTTCTTTGGTCAGAAGCGGGAATCGCACAATCTTACGTGCACGTAAATGTGAAAGGTGTGTGGCGGGATTGTCTCCCTTGATCGCGGTAGTGGTCAAATAATGGCCAGACTAGAGTATAATGATGAGGGTCTCCAAAGTTATTCATCTTCGCTCAAGATTACTCTTAGTAGAAATATAAATAGAATAATGGTATTTCTACATAAGGAAGCCTGACAGAATTTTAAAGAAAAGCTAGCATAACAACTGAGATCATCTAAGCTGTCATGAACTTATTATTCTCCCGTCCCTACTGTGAGGAAATATATTCGCTCGTATTTCTAAGCCCCAAGCTGAAGGTGATTAAGCAACTATTAATTTAATAGCTCTATATGGTTATGTATACGGGTGCAGACATACAAGTCACTCAATATTGATTAATCCAACTATATATTTATAGTTACACATAAACAGGTTTAATAATCTCTTATGAGTTAACAATGTAAAATAAATAAAGTTGTTAAAAAAAAAAAAAAAAAAGAAGCGACGATATTTCTCATCATCGGATGATGTTAAGTTTCGGTGGCTGATAAGAAAAATTGTGAAATGTCCAATGGTTGCGCTGTTATAGTACTTAGCTGCCGGTGTCGGGTTTGTTGACGTCTGCTTCAGTTTGCTGCTGGTTCCCACACGTGCTTTGTATTGGCCCTTCTCATCAGTAATCAAATATGGTAGCAGTAGCACGTCCCATGAAGAAATGCTGGGATAACTACAAAGGTTGTCAAGCGTTTTCAAGACCCGTCTGATGTTGGGAAACAAATGCTTCGTTTGACTATTGGGTCTCCTGATATGAGCATCAGGCGACTTCGGCTTTTATCCACCACTTTATCTTGGTCAGAAATGTTACCCTCCCTGAGCATTAATTTTATCTCCAGTAAGTCGGATGAAAGCGCTTTTGGACAGCGCAAGACAAAAATGGAATATATATATATATATATAAATATATATATATATATATATATATATATATATATATATATATATATATATATATATATATATATATATATATATATATATATATATATGTCGTACATTTTTAGATAGGTTAGAGAGATATTTGGTCTTGTCTGAGTAGAGCAGAAGGTGGGGGTATGTGAGAAGGAAAGGTGTTAGAATAGATTCTACGAGTGAATAGATTTAGGTGAAGATCTGTCTCTGGAATGAGTGGTTTCTCTAGTCCAGCCTATCTATACGACTATCTTTAGTATAAGCCGATCTGTCAAACCTCCCTATAAGTATAATTATAAGTTTACTACTCACACACACACAATTATGTGACAACAAGACACACAAACGTGAAAAACTATGGTAAATGGATATGGGTCTGACCAACACACAAGTTAAGTTCTTGTTTAGTTTATTATCACTTAAACTTTACAACATCAAACATATAGAAATCAATATAATCATGTTTACAGACATAGGAAAATAACCCAATAAGTGCCCTCCCCCCTTGTTGAGAAAAAGGATCCCAAAAGAAGTTAATAACCCAAAAGGTCAAAGATTAACACTAGGTTATAGAATAGACAGTAAAGAAAAGAACAAAGTTCCTACTTAAGCTATCCAGAAAAATAACAGTATTGCAAAGAAAATAAATGATGGTACAGTTGCCGTAACTAGAAAAATACTCACTCTCACTCTGTCATTCGTGGCCACATCAATCACGCCTTACCTAAACTTGGTGTAACACTCTTGAACGTAAACATCCATGCATATGTATCATGATCCAGTAGTTTTATCCTCCGAAGTGGGCCCCAGTCCCTCCACTAATAGTTAATTTTTATAATGCGGGACGCCTAATTTGGTGGTTGATTCTTGGATACGCAATGTCACATCAAATAGTTCATGTAGCACCCAAAAAAAACCGCGATCTTGTGTTCACAGTAGACAGTAGACAGTACTTCCAATAGCTAAAGAAAGCATCTGGTTGCTAAACTGTTAATTAAGATGATGATGATAAATCCTATCGGCTTGCTCTGGGGTGAGTGCCGATTATAAAAAAAAAGGTAAAGGATATATTGGGAATATGGTGTTAGGCCCATATTATCTTGACCGTCGGCAGACGAGGGGTGATGTGGTCGGCATCACGCCGGCCGCCTTAACCTTCCCAGGGTTGCTCTGGTACCCATTTGGGGCTGGGTCGACCCAGGAGCCGTTTGTGGCCTAAAAAATTCCCGCCTCATCTGGGGATCGAACCATAGACCACTGCGCTAGGAAGCCAGTGCACTAACCACTATGCTACCGCGGCTCCTGAGTGCCGATTATGAAACAGCGTATTCTCCTGGATAAAATCCACTTGGAAAAACGACTGTCAGAAGTCGGGAAAAATGTTATGTATATTGCCACAGCGGGCTGATAAAATTGAATGAAAAACAATCTGGGTATTTTGTAAGTCCAGTTAACTCAAATTTACAGTTAAAATGTTAGTGTGTCGCCTTGGCAATTCCTGTTCACACATGTACTGGGCATGAACGCCAAGGAAAACGACAACTATTACTCCTTCAGTAACTAAGGAAAGGACCACAATAGAAAACCGCTGGCCGCTGGTTTTGATCCGGTACTATATTAGGAAGAAAAAGAACATTCAATCAAATTGCCAATATCCTATACTATCACGCGTAAGGGTATGATCTCTTATCCTCTCCGTCACCTAATTAAATTAAAAGGCACATGGGGTCTTAGCCTATCTTATCGCGCTTCGCTTAGCGAGTACGGTTGGATTTTAGGCATGCCGCCTCCCCCCCTCCCCGGCCCGGTAAAACACTCAACGCACAATGTCAGTTATAATTTAATTGTAACTACACACCCTTAACAAATATTGCCTGCCATCACTAGCTATTTGATTGTCGGCGTCTATTGTTTTGACACATTATATTAAACACTAGCCATTTAGAAAATTACACACAATGAAATATAATGCGAATTCTACTCTGTCACTTTATCCGTCACTCATAGCATTATACCTAGTCAGCTAAACCGAATCTTCTGGTGTAAAAAATGGTTGATGGATTTTTACATTAAACTGAACAACTGGTAAGAAAACATCTACGCGTTTGCTATTTTCCTAGTCTTAACGCTAGGGAATCACAGTGAATTTGAAATGTTAAATCTTTAACCCAATTTAACACTTAAGCACAACTTATTATTATTACCAGAAATCAGAATAAATCCCCACGAAGGCTATTAACGCACTATTTCACATAGGTTCTAGCGTACGCGTTCAGATTATCCAAAATTTTCTGAAAGACCTGATAACTGACTTGCAGAGAACGCCGTATATATACAGATTGTGTGTAATATCTCTAAAGGATGTGACAATTCACACCTTCGGCATAGCAGGGAAAAATCAAGGAGCTTCGTTTCCGAGATAAAAGATTTTACGGTTCACTCTACTCGCGATGCCGAACTAAATCAAAAGACATGGGCCGTGCGCACGGACCCCTTTTAGATTTCCGTCCGTTTCCGCAGATCAAAGCTTTACGTCCCCTGAAATCACGGTGGTCGGAAAGTATTATTATCGCCCTTGTATTTTTTCAAGGATCTGGTCTTCTCCCCACGTGCGTCTGTCTAATGACCAATGATTGACAGATCAGCTCGCGTGAGAACTCAGGTAAACAAACCAGGTTCGCTCCCCTTGTTAAGACTGCCAGGTGCGAAAGTTGGTAAACACTCATCAGCGCATGTAAAACAGGAAAAATAGGCGTGGCTTCAAAATGTGAGTCAGACAGACAGCGAAATTCGTGGTTTTTGCGTAGCAAAATTATAAACACTAAATTGGGAAGCAAAGGTAGTGGGATTACTGTAGGATTACTGAGGCTATATTTACATTATACGTCACAATGTATATATATATATATATATATATATATATATATATATATATATATATATATATATATATATATATATAATTTACTAAAGTGCTTGTATAATAAATATGTACACCAGGATATCATCATCTACTACCTGCTCTCTAGGGAGCCTGGGGCAACTTCTGCTGTTGTTTCTTTGTGAGGAAACCCGCACGAAGCAGTCATTAGCTGGTGGTTCGTGGGTAAAGTTATTTGCAGTGATGAGATTGCCAGCCTCGTTTGCAACTGTACATCACCAAGCAAATTTTACATGTCAAAATTTTACAAGTAAAATGTACTAATTACAGCTTACTCCGATATCGGGCGAATTAATACACAGGCTTGATGCACAAAACGGTCGTAATTTACTGCAACTAGTTTAAGGTGCAATAATCCCTCAGATAGATGAAGTTTACAGTGTACTGAGTCGTTTTACTATTTCCACTTGAGGAATCTCCTAAGACTTGAACTTTCAGTATTATTATTAGTGTTTTACGCTCTATAATTTTAGTAGCTACTACTGATTCTGTCACCGGTCTTATAAGGTGTTCTGGTTACGAGCGCTTTTTATGGCTGTGTGTGATCTCTGCTTAACAAAATTGAAAGTCAGCGAATTAGTCTTACAAAGCAGTATGTTATAAGCGAAATTTTCGCTCACACACCCATGTTGATTCCTTGAGGAGAGATCCAATCAGGATCAGTTCATCTGAGCATCTCTAAAGCCAAACCAATTGCAAATAAGTGTCTGATATTGGTAAGATCATCCCTCCACCTCATATAGAACATTACTACACGACAACATAAGATATTGCTCTTTACTTCGTATTTTCATACTCCATAACCATATGAGGTCTTGCGACTTCCGTTGTTACTTGTCATGTTTACAAACTCACTGCTTCACAGATCTATCACTGATAATGTCTTCCAAGATGTTACTTTCTCGTAGTTGATTTTCGCAACAAAGTCAATCTGCCGGAAGTATTACATCACTTTCTGTCTTAATCTTTAACAAGATTGTCATCTTCCTACATCCCAGTGAAATCGGTCACGTACTAATGGTTGTTATCTACCTTTCCTGACAGAAGATTTGGGTTTTCGCCCTCTGCCATCTTGTGTAAAGGCCATCCCAGCTCATCTTTCACTCTTCCATCTAGTGTTGACAATACGACTATCGCCGTAATCTAACAAACACGTCGAGCGGGCAGGTAAAACATGAATGGTGAGTAACGAAGTAGGACAAGATATGATATAACTGTGAACGATGACAGCGTAAACTATAGATAATTAAAAGATACACTTAAGAAGGGATGGTTCGAGTAAGTACAGCCAGAGTCGATTGAAGACCAGAAAAGAGAACGAACATATTTTGTCAGAAGGTTGCAGTCTGTTTAGACGGAAATTACGACAGTGGTTATTTTGAAAACATCAAACTCTTGTGTCTACAAACAGCCTTTATTGATCCTGGTGCATGAAACATACGGAGTGCTTAGGTCTATGCGCAGTTTTGTCTTTGTAACCTCAATTCTTGAAATGGTCGTTATGGTTGTCGTCAGCTGTGTATTGTAGTCGCAAGTCACGGCAAGATAAATACCATAAAATGCAGTTTGATCAAAGCTGTAAAGTTTAACAGCATAATTGGTATTATTAACGTCGTGCATATTGATAACACCAATCATAAACAAATATGGGAAACCAAGAACCAGGGACCAAGACCTCAAGGACAGACAACCCAGAGTTTGCTGGAAGGACAATATTAGGCAATCTCTGAAGGACTGAGATTTGGACCAGGCCAGTAAGAAGACAGCCAACGGGATAGTATGGCGTTCTCTCTGGCAAACCTCTACACGCCAGGATAGAAGAGGAACGACTAAGTAAGTAAAAACATGTACAAATTAGGCGTAACCAAGATTATTTATCTTATTACCATAAACAGCAACAACACCATGTGATCAGTTAACACATCAGCATCGTCAATATTAGATCACCATCATTATTATCTGCTGTATAACTCTGAAAAATGGAGAACAACAAAAACAACAACTAAGAAGTAACAGACTTTCATAAATGGGTTGCTTTTTTTTAGAATAGAACGATTGAAATGGTAAAGAAAAAGTTTCCCAACGTGGAACTGATGACAAGAACCAGACAAAAATTTCAGTTGAACAAGGTTTGAGAAGACGCTGACGGTGGATACGGCTAGAGCCCCTTTATCATATAAGAGTTACGCGAACTAAAATTTGGCCGCCATTTTCGGCTGTACCCGTATTGCAGGAAAATGGACCCAATCGCGCGTTTCAGACCCAATATGCATTTTCATTTAGGTTAACTAATAATTTGAAATAAAATTAGATGCAAATACAGTAGCACATATTTGTACTATTCTTTGTATTTCAACTAACAAAACAATAAGAAGAAAACTAGTTTACTTACCGGTTTATTGAATAGAATCAGTAGCGTGAATTTTTAACACATACTCCGTTGAATTTTATATTCCGTTAGAATTCCACTATTTAGCAACAAATATTCCGTTAGAATTGCAACACTTAGCAAAACATACTACCTTATAAAATAATATAATAAAAATAATAAAAATTAATCATAATTTTATTTTAGTTTTATTATATAATTTTTATATATATATAAATAAATAAATATATATAAATAAATAAATAAATAAATAAATAAATATATATATATATATATATATATATATATATATATATATATATATATATATATATATATATATATATATATATATATATATATATATATATATATATATAAATATATATATATATATATATATATATAGTGGATTTGATGGTATTGTATGATGGTGATATTACTAAGTGTGATGCATGAGGTCAGCTGTGAAGGCTCCTGAGATAAAATGTAGCTGTGAATTGTCAGAAGGCCCTTCTTGCTACCACTACGACCTCACACCTATCTTTTTTTACTAATGAATGTGGCTACGTTAAATGTCTAGGGTAATGATATGTAATGTGTTGTGGTAGTTTACATACACACACACACAGATATTTACTAAGTCTAATAATATTAATAAATGTTATAATACACTGAACTAACTCAAGTGTGTAAAATTTTTGATAGTAATTTTCTTTAAATTTATTTGTTCTGAACCAAGGTTTTAATTTGGTCAGAACATATGAAAGGTTTTGCAATTATGAAAGAAATGCATGAATATTACATAATAAATGCAAGGTGTGTACATATGTATGTTACTAGACTAGTTAATATTACTACTGTTTATAGTTGTAATCTATTTTGGGAGAACATTTAATGGATGTGCTGTTGGGGTGGCCTCATCACTCCCTGTCTATGGTGACTACACATTGTCCAGTTATTGGATGGAAATTTATGGGTGTGTTAGCAAATAAGTGAGTTGGTGAATTCTCAGCAGACCAGGCGCTCACGTAGCTTGAAGGTGTAGCTCTGGTGCTGAGATCTGGTGGCCCCACCTCTCCGTGCTTGGGGGCAATATCAGAAGGCTGGTGGCCCCACCTCTCCGTGCTTGGGGGCAATATCAGAAGTCTGGTGGCCCCACCTCTCCGTGCTTGGGGGCTATAATAGGCTGCTCTGACAAAATGTTACTGCACGGGTCCACTCTTGTAATATTCAACAACTCATTTGACACCGCATTGGTGCCAACTGAAACTCACAGTTCAGAATTATGAATATAGAACACAGTTAAAATGCTAGCAAAACTCAGCTGAGCTGCTGGCCTTAGTATGGCGTCCCTCTAAATATTTCAATAGCTTCTGGGAATTACACCACTTAATAATTCACTGTGTCTACTAGGACAACTTATAATGAATGGCACAAAATGCGCGTCTGAGCGCCGATAATATATTCATCTATGGCCAACCACTGCCTTTTCTTTTTCAAATTCAAATATCCTACCAAAAAGTCATTTCAGTCATACCTCAGTCAAGTATGCCTTATTGTCTGTTGGTCCGTCCGTCTCTACTTGCGTTTCACAAAAAAACACACTTGTTTTTTGAACCAACTCTGCCTTCCCCTACACAATTTTGCCCTTTAAAGTTATTTTTAGCCACAATTCACCATCCCACCCCGTCTCTTCATTCCAACTAGATTTTAGCACCTGCGTCTTCAAGGCCACAATTTTTTGAAAATTAGTGACATGTTTTATTTCAATGCAGTCGATCGTTGATATGAACAACACAGTCTTTTGTCAATATCTTTCTTATTATCTATCCGTCTGTATAAATGAAAGCATATTATTTCACTGCTCAAGATGGGCCATCCGGCCAGCTAGGTTTTATATTCCTAACATTATTATTAAGAAAAGTTACTTTTCAAATATTTTCTAGAATCTTCTGGAATGCGTTCATCACTGCATTCAAATAAACGGACTAAGTTATCGCAAAAGCGTCCAAAAAATGACTGTGGCGTATAATATCCAAGGTCCCTTTTGTCGATTTCTTTACTTTATGTCAACTTGGGGAACGTGACTTTTTCCTCCTTTCCCCATCACTTGCGTCTTTTAGCCTTGCTAATTTCAAGCACGCGTTCAGTCAGATTTTTTTTCCTTTTGATCTCCGTTCTCATCCCGTTCCGTTTGGCCTTCAAGTCTAACAATTTAATTTCCATGGCGGGTGATGACCCGCGGCGTGGGCGATCATGTATTCTAGCAGCTTACGCATTAGTTTTTATCCCTACGTTGTATCATTGGAGATATTTTAACGTTGTATCACGGTTAATTTTGTGACACATCTCCCCACTTGAAAACATGCCTACGGCAAGTTCTAAAACCAGTGATACACATAGATAAAATCTCTCCTCACGCCTGCAATTACTCTAATTTTGATCACAGGGGTGCCGACTGAGGAAATCTGCACCGACATTCAATTTGCCTGGGATATATTGGATACTAAACTGATAAGGTTGAAGCAATAAAGACCACCTCAGCAATCTTGCGTTTTCATGCTTAGCCTGAGATAAGAATACGAGAGGCTGATGGTCCGTCTCGACCACAAAAGTCCTACCATACAGATAGATTTGAAACTTCTTTATTGCCCAGATTAACGCTAAACATTCTTTTTCGCTTCTGGAGTATCCTTGTTCCGCCTTATTCAATTTGCGGCTTGCATAAGCGACTGGTTTCAGTTCCCCATCAGGTGAAGATGATCTTTGCAACAAAGCCGCTCCGAGTCCTACATTACTTGCATCGGTTCTTAAGACAAAGTCCTGTGTCAAATCAGGCAGTTTGAAAATAGGCTTGCTAGTGAGTTTTTCCTTTAAGTCCTGGAACGCTAATTCACTTTGCGCAGTCCAATTAATTTTATCTGGAAGTCCCTTGCGAGTCAGATCAGTCAGAGGAGCACAAATAGAGTTAAAATCTTTGATATGTTTTTGATAAAATCCGCATAACGACACGAATGATCGCACATCCTTTTTTGTTTGTGGTCTAGGTGCTCTCTGCAGTTTTTCCAAGTTCTTGGGATCAGGGGTCATGCTACCCTGATATACAGTGTGTCCCAAGAATTCCAACTCTTTGCATCCAATGCAACATTTTGTTGGCCTAGCAGTCAAGTTCGCCTCCCTAAGCCTATTAAATAACATTTCTAGAGCTTCAATGTGTTCTTCAAATGTCTCTGTGGCGACGAGAATATCATCCATGAAATTCGTGATACATGGGTTATTCAGGGGATCCAACAATTTGCGCATCATCCTTGAAAATACACTCGGAGCATTTTTCAGTCCGAATGGTAGCATGTTGAATTCATAATGTCCATCCGAAGTGCTAAAAGCCAAATAAGGTCTCACTTCAGGCTTCACTGGGATCTGGTAATAGCCTTTACTAAGATCCACCTTTGAAAAGTATTTTGCCTTGTTCAGTCTGGCAAATAACTGTTTTGTGTCTGGTAATGGATCCACTTGTCCTTCTGTGACAGCATTCAGTTTCCTGTAATCTATGTGTTCCCCAGACGGTTTTCTCAACAATACGACACTAGAGCTAAAAGATGATTCACTGTGTGAAATAATCCCCTCCTTCAACAAATAATCTATTTCTTCCTTCAATGCCTTCTCCTTCGCGAACGGAATAGAATAGGCTCTCATACAGATTGGGTTTGAGTCTACCAGTTTCATGTCATACTGTAGCAAATTTGTATGGCCTGGTTTATCTGTTAATACATCTGTATGTTCCTCCAGAACCTGTTGAACTCTCTCCCTCTGGTTTTTAGTCAGGTGCTTACTGACTTGTACCTGTGCTGCTGTTTCACAAGGATGTAATGGGTATTCATGTGAGGTGAGTGGTTCCTTTTGCATTTGAGTTGCGATAGCTAAGGTCAGTAAGGGGGTGCTTTCCTGGAGTGGTCTGTCCAGATACTTCTTTAACAGGTTTACATGATAAACTTTCTCCTTCCCCTTTTTGTCAATTTTATAGTTTGTTCTAGACACCTTCTCTAGAACCGTATATGGACCTTGCCATCCAATTTGTAATTTATTCTGGCTACCGGGTAGTAGAAGCAGCACCTTCTCTCCCACTGCTAGTTCTCTGTCCTTTGCCTTCCTATTAAAATATGCTGCATGCTTCTTCCTGGCTTGTTTCAAATTATCATTTGCCAGTTTCCATCCAGCTTTCAAACGAGTGGTCAGTTCGTTCACGTATTGATAAGATGAGGTAACAGTCTCTTCCGCCTTCTCATCTGTCCAGGTCCTTAATAGTGCTACATCTGGACCTTTAATTTATCATACGTATTTTTCATGGAACCCGTCTGGTCCCGTCCATTAGAAGCGCTATAGTGAGGACTTTTCTTCCTAGAATCATCACTCACAAATCGACCACTACCAATTTTTTTCTTGGGTTTGTCTTCCCACTTTAGATTGCTTATGAGAGATCTTCGCTCTCTTTTCTGTTCTTCCAGTTTATATAAGTCTGACCGAGGGATTGTCATCTTATCCTGGGTAAAATTTCTTCTTTGTACTCGTCGCATAGTGGCCATGTTAATCCATTCAAGTGAAGACTGGGTGTGAAAAGGGGCCTCCCATTGCACTTTGTCTCCTTGAGTATCATTAGTTTTCCTTCCAGGCCTAATTTTGCTCCGTGGCGTTTCTAGGTCCTGCACATATTTTCCCTTTGTGGGTGTTCCCTCATGAAATATGCCACATGCTTCTACAAAGTTTTCAATATCGACATTTACGTCGGGCCAATAGTATTTGCGAGCAACTTTTTGGCAGATGGTACCGACTTTTTCATGGTCCCCATCTTTTCCAACATGTAAGCTCCTTATTAAATTTGCCCTATATATCTTGGGAAGAACCAACTGTCCGTGACCAGTGGATCTAGTTCCTGTCTTCCTATATAGCAATCTGTTCTTCATAAAATATTCCCCCTTGCTCGGAGGTGTGTGGCATTTGGGCAATTTTTTTTAAAACATGGCTTGAGTGTCCTATCCTCAGCCTGCGCCTTCCTCATCTCCTCTGGATGAGCATTTATAGGTTCACCTTCTTCCTCCTTTTTCTGTGACCTGGTCTGCACTGTCGCCATGATCACAGGTTTCTCGGGATTCCCCAAGAAGACGTATCTACACCCCAATATCAGAGGGTAGATTGGTTCATCTATCACTGCTGCTCTGATTTCTCCTTCCACATAGCGAGTTTTCACCGTTATCCTTGCAATGGGAAGTGTCATGAGTGGTATGTCCTTAGTTGCCCCTTGTATTTCCACTGTTTCTGTGGTATACTGACTTGGGTCCACTAGGCTAGACTTCACAACTGAATCATAATCTAAACCTGTATCATAAAGGCACCTTATGGTGACCCCATTACAAATAACATCCTCACAAACTGGGGGGTGATAAGGTTCCTGTTGTCCCTTAGGATTAACCTTTAATCTTTGAGTCCCCGACTTCATTGCAGCAATGTTTGAAGGTTTCCTTCTACAAAATTCGGTGTTATGGTTATCTTTCTTGCACCATTTACACCATATTTTTCCTTGGTTAAACGGTTTTCTTTCATTAGATTTTTGGTCATTGAACTGTGAGTTTCTGTCTCGGTAGTCATTTCTTGGCCGTTCAAAGTTTGTCCTACCTTTATTTCCCTGCTGTCTATTATCAAATTTATTAAATTGCTGTGGAGCTTTAAAATTGTCTATGTGCTTCTTTTTAGCACCACTTACCTCTGCCTGGGCTGCCTGATACCTTTCAGCGACATTTGAAACCTCCCCAAACTTCTCTGCACCTTGTTCCATGAGAAATTTTCTCATGTCTGGAGCCATGGACTCTCTCAATTGCTCAATCATGATCATTTCTTTAAGATCTTGGGTCTTCCCCAGAGCAGTCCATTTCTCCAAATAGGTTTCCAGTCTGGCAGAGAATTGGTGGTATGTCTCCCCAGACAACAGTTTGGCATTTCTAAATTTCTTACGATAAAATTCCCCATTTTTTTCGTACCTCAATAACAAAGCCTGCTTTAACATGTCATAATTCTCCTGGTCTTCTCTGTTCATTTTTGCGAAGACTTCGTAAGAAGTACCTCTCAGTCCCTGTGATAGCTTTAAACTCCACCTCTCTCTCTCTAACCCATATGTAGTAGCTAATAACTCAAAACGTCCTAGGTACCCCTCTATGTCATCGTCTTTTTCAACAAAGTGGTCTAAATGAAACCCCATAGCTGAGTTTGAGGCTCCCAGACTGGGCGTAGCATCTGAGGCAAAAGGGCTGGCACCATTTTCAGGAGCCTGGCCTTGTAGCTCCAGCTCCCTTAGTCGTAATTCGTGCTCCCTCTGCAACCTTCTATCTTCTGCCTCCCTTTCGGCCTTTTTATCTTCTGCCTCCCTTTGCTGTCGTTTGTCTTCTGCCTCAATCTGCAGCCTCTTAATTTCTCTATCAGCCTCAATTTGTAACCTCTTCTCTTCAGCTACCTTTCTATCTTCCTTTCAATATATTTATCACATTCAGCCGTTACATATTGAATTAAAATCTGACCATCCATTCCCATCTCCTTTGCCGTCAGCACAGCAGCTGATCTGAATTTGGCCAGCTCCGCCATACTTTTTAAACAAATCTAGCAATGTGCAAGATAAAATTTCCAACCACTAAAGTACTTCTAATTACTATAGTCTAAAATAATTCTAATTAATTAATTAACTACCACTGGCTGTGAAGATTCACCAACTTTTATTTTCAGGGACACTTTTAATTTTAAGGGACACTTTTAATTTTTATAATGTGTTCCCCTAATCTAATTCTCCCCCCCAGGAGATCCTAATATACTTAATGGGCTAATTATCCCGGGACAAAGAGACCCCAATATATGTAGTGGATTTGATGGTATTGTATGATGGTGATATTACTAAGTGTGATGCATGAGGTCAGCTGTGAAGGCTCCTGAGATAAAATGTAGCTGTGAATTGTCAGAAGGCCCTTCTTGCTACCACTACGACCTCACACCTATCTTTTTTTACTAATGAATGTGGCTACGTTAAATGTCTAGGGTAATGATATGTAATGTGTTGTGGTAGTTTACATACACACACACAGATATTTACTAAGTCTAATAATATTAATAAATGTTATAATACACTGAACTAACTCAAGTGTGTAAAATTTTTGATAGTAATTTTCTTTAAATTTATTTGTTCTGAACCAAGGTTTTAATTTGGTCAGAACATATGAAAGGTTTTGCAATTATGAAAGAAATGCATGAATATTACATAATAAATGCAAGGTGTGTACATATGTATGTTACTAGACTAGTTAATATTACTACTGTTTATAGTTGTAATCTATTTTGGGAGAACATTTAATGGATGTGCTGTTGGGGTGGCCTCATCACTCCCTGTCTATGGTGACTACACATTGTCCAGTTATTGGATGGAAATTTATGGGTGTGTTAGCAAATAAGTGAGTTGGTGAATTCTCAGCAGACCAGGCGCTCACGTAGCTTGAAGGTGTAGCTCTGGTGCTGAGATCTGGTGGCCCCACCTCTCCGTGCTTGGGGGCAATATCAGAAGGCTGGTGGCCCCACCTCTCCGTGCTTGGGGGCAATATCAGAAGTCTGGTGGCCCCACCTCTCCGTGCTTGGGGGCTATAATAGGCTGCTCTGACAAAATGTTACTGCACGGGTCCACTCTTGTAATATTCAACAACTCATTTGACACCGCATTGGTGCCAACTGAAACTCACAGTTCAGAATTATGAATATAGAACACAGTTAAAATGCTAGCAAAACTCAGCTGAGCTGCTGGCCTTAGTATGGCGTCCCTCTAAATATTTCAATAGCTTCTGGGAATTACACCACTTAATAATTCACTGTGTCTACTAGGACAACTTATAATGAATGGCACAAAATGCGCGTCTGAGCGCCGATAATATATTCATCTATGGCCAATCACTGCCTTTTCTTTTTCAAATTCAAATATCCTACCAAAAAGTCATTTCAGTCATACCTCAGTCAAGTATGCCTTACTGTCTGTTGGTCCGTCCGTCTCTACTTGCGTTTCACAAAAAAACACACTTGTTTTTTGAACCAGCTCTGCCTTCCCCTACACAATTTTGCCCTTTAAAGTTATTTTTAGCCACAATTCACCATCCCACCCCGTCTCTTCATTCCAACTAGATTTTAGCACCTGCGTCTTCAAGGCCACAATTTTTTTGAAAATTAGTGACATGTTTTATTTCAATGCAGTCGATCGTTGATATGAACAACACAGTCTTTTGTCAATATCTTTCTTATTATCTATCCGTCTGTATAAATGAAAGCATATTATTTCACTGCTCAAGATGGGCCATCCGGCCAGCTAGGTTTTATATTCCTAACATTATTATTAAGAAAAGTTACTTTTCAAATATTTTCTAGAATCTTCTGGAATGCGTTCATCACTGCATTCAAATAAACGGACTAAGTTATCGCAAAAGCGTCCAAAAAATGACTGTGGCGTATAATATCCAAGGTCCCTTTTGTCGATTTCTTTACTTTATGTCAACTTGGGGAACGTGACTTTTTCCTCCTTTCCCCACCACTTGCGTCTTTTAGCCTTGCTAATTTCAAGCACGCGTTCAGTCAGATTTTTTTCCTTTTGATCTCCGTTCTCATCCCGTTCCGTTTGGCCTTCAAGTCTAACAATTTAATTTCCATGGCGGGTGATGACCCGCGGCGTGGGCGATCATGTATTCTAGCAGCTTACGCATTAGTTTTTATCCCTACGTTGTATCATTGGAGATATTTTAACGTTGTATCACGGTTAATTTTGTGACAATATATATATATATATATATATATATATATATATATATATATATATATATATATATATATATATATATATATATATATATATATATATATATATATATATATATATATATATATATATATTTTATTTATTTTTTTATTATTTATTTATAAATATAAATAAAATCTTATAAATATAGAAGAGGTGTTAAGAATAGACAGTCCTAGGGAACTGCATAATATAGTCAAACAATATTTAACACGAACAAATGTTAATATATAGTGGCTGGGAATGTGAAGGTCTGATGCTGTTCTTACAATACATATGACTTTTAATAGGTGAAAGTCAATTAAATATCTGTTAAAGTCAGTTATATAACTGGAACCACCAGGCCTTTACACCCCTCCATTTTAATATTATTCTTGTTCAGAGTTTCTTCTTTATTTTTTGGTTTTTTTTAGTGTTTTTGTTTATTTAACGTATAAGCACAATTGTGATTGTCCCTATTTACAATGATTTAACAAATGAGATGCCACTTTCTCATATCGGCAGTTGTTCATATTATTTGGAATTGAAAACAATATATATCCTAATTATAACCCATCAGAGGTTGAACGGGATATTTTTCTTCATTAACTAAAAAAAAAAAAAATCTTACTCGATGCTTATTCTCGCTACTAGCCCTGGTATTGTCCAGCCGAAAATGGCGTCTACGTCGTTCAGCCTCGTTTTCGATTCTAACATTGTTCGCGTAACTCTCTATACATCAAGGGGCTCTAGATACGGCACACATTGAGGAAACCTTTTGATAGCATTACCATCCAGTCCATGTGTTCTGGCCTGCCCAGAGTAAGAGACGTAGAGGTTGACCAAACAAGACATGGGGAAGAAAACTGGGGACAGAAATGAAAATGGTAAGGAAGACAAGGAAAGACCTTGAGCTGATGACACGTGACAGGAGGACTTTGCTTGTGTTTTTAAAAGCCACAGCTCCTTCGGGAGCTA
The DNA here is from genome assembly GCA_024509875.1 of Oreohelix idahoensis. Classification (NCBI taxonomy): domain Eukaryota; kingdom Metazoa; phylum Mollusca; class Gastropoda; order Stylommatophora; family Oreohelicidae; genus Oreohelix; species Oreohelix idahoensis. The sequence goes on along the minus strand of JAMPIV010007819.1, from coordinate 430,354 downwards.
TAGAGAATTGGATGATCATTATTATCAACATTGATATCAGATCACCAATAGTATCTGCATTATATCATCAGCATTTTCCAACTTTTTAACATAAATTTTACAAAATAGTTCACATTATGAACATCGTCAGCTTTATCGAAGCTACCGACATCTTCTACATTGTTGTTATCATTCTGATCATATGTCTACACAAAAATTCAGTATGTAGAGTCTATACATCACAAGCTCTATGGTTCCGATACTTTCCCATGCTCTTCCTGCTCACCTTGTGTCTTGACTGGGTGTTCTCTTTTCCTCATGTTTATCACTCTCTCTGTAAACTCTCCTCTTTGCTCATTCGGTTAACAATTTGCTTTCCGAACTTATTAATGTTTGAAAATACTGAGCTGGCGTATTCCTGAATGAGCAGTGTTACCTAATATACTTTTTGCTGTGTGGAAATATTAAAAAGATTTACTGCACAATTACGATCTATTCAAGTCAGTTTGCCATCTCCACATCGAAGGACAGCTGCAATGGATCCCCATCGTCTTCTGGCTGCTGTTGATAGATAGCACTCTGATAAGACTTTTTCCTGTCCATCTCTTGGTGTTATTTTATCGCTTATAACATTGTCTTCCTCTTGCGCGTTTGGCTTCTACTCTTCCTTACATTATGATCTTCCGTAAGATGTTATGTCTTTTTATGTGACCAAATATTTTAACTAACTTTGGTCTCATTCATTATTTCCCATTTCATTACCTGGCTTCTCTAGGACCACCCACTTTATTTGCTTTTTGTCCTGTCCATGAGATGCGTTCCATCTATTATATATATATAAGTCCACATCTGACGGGCCTCGGCTGCTTCTGTTTCTTCTAACTGCTTTTTAATTGTACATATTTCTAATTTCTACACCAGGCAGTAATGATGAGTACTGTTAGACATTATTTCGAGCTACTGTAACATACACATTTTGCGTCTATGCTGAACCTGAGTTCCTCGCCAAAACGAGACAAAAACTCACATTTGTAAAGATGTACTGAAATAATAAACTAGGGTACACTTCCCTGTAAGAAAATATCAAGCTAGCATGTTTTTTTCTAGCTTCTGGTGCCACAAACATCGTACGCGTCCACAAACATTTTGAAAAGCAGCATTTGTGAGCTGACATTTGGTGTGGTCACAGCTGTCACAGTAAAGGGTTTAACGTGCATTCCATTTGGTTTACTTGTTGAGTCAGTCTCACGGTAAAACGATAAACATCCCGCTTCCCCTGTCCTAGGGAATGTAGTGTTGTATCTTCCTATCAACTGACTGGATATGTTGACATTAAGCACGTGAGCCGGACATACCCAAATGCACAGTAGTTTTTCAAGCAGGTTTGACGAGATTTAACTCCAATCAAGTCATTGTTAGTTGTCCTTTAAAATTCACCACTTTTAGACTTTAGTACCAGAGATTTACGAATGGCAGCCTTATCATGTAAATCATAGTGCTACAAAAACTATTGCTGTAAGAGCGTGTACATAATTTGGTTCAGGCGTCCCAGGGACCAGCGGAAGTTGGGGGTCTCTTGCTGTGTTGGGAACGGACAGAGAAAGTTGAACGATTATGATAATGGCGATGCTACAGACTGAAAACAAGGATGGAACATCAAATATTTCAGTAGTACAATACCTGGTTTTGTTGGTTTCAATTGGATTCATACCATATTCATCTTGTCTTGTACTAATTGTTCAATCTCACCGGTTCTCTTTTTATGTGTTTTTGTATCCCTCACAATGACTGCCTTGTGGTACTATTAGTTAGTCTCCTCAGTGTGTGTGTCTATCATATCAGAGTCTTGCCCTTACTTCTTGCTTCCCTCTATTTGTCAGGATGCTTCCAGTAATTCCACATTGGTTTCGTACAGAATGTTTTTACCGCTGCTCATTCGTGTGGGCCTGTTTCATTATTTCCAGTACGCTTCCGTTGTCACATTGTGTGCTAATTTTTGTTGTTGTTGACAATTCCCATGCAACACAAGATTCCGAATTCGTAAATCCTTCTTTTTAACCATTTTTGTTTAAGATCAAAATCGCATGGCACATTTTTGTCATTTCAATTCTGTGACGCTTACAATCTGTATGTACCACTCATAATAAAGAGCTGAAACTGCATGCAATTGAACATTGTATTCTTTCAAGTTTTGACTAGGTGGAACTAACTACGGTTTAGTACGGTTTCTAAACTAAGGGTTCTAAAGCAAGAGAAATAATTAACTGCAAATATTGATTGTGTTTAGTATTTTTAAGGGAAGGTCGTCGGGTGGTGAATGGTAATGTGTCGATTAAATCAAAATTTTTCTTCAAATATAGCGAGTCCTTCGTTTCATACACAGCTGTAGAATTGACCACCTTTATTGTGAGCTTTATATCATGCTGGTGTATAAGCCTATCAAAGTATGTTTTATTCAAAGATGAATTATACTGGGCAAAAGGGATAACCGTTCCGAAGAATTAGAGTTATGATGTCAAATAATAAAACAATTAAAGCACAATAACAAGCTTCAGGGATCCGCTTTTACAGTTGTTAACAAATGCACTAAAACAGAAAACAATTGTCTAATACAATCTATTACATAGAATAGGGTTTCTCAACCGGGGTTCAACGGAACCCTAGGGTTCTGTGAGAGGTTGCTAAGGGTTCTGTGAGAGGTTGCTAAGGGTTCCGTGAGAGATCGTGACTGAAAGAAAAATAAACGTCGTTTTTTTTTAACTTTGCGCCCCGGGTGATGTTAGCCCTAACAGTGGTGGGCAGTGACCAAGCAGTCCCGTATGGCAGTGCACTTGCACATAACATATTTCATTAGCCTCTTGTAGAGTAGAAAATTATGATCAGACTTTTCGGCCTACTTGAATAAGGTAAAAAAAAAAAAAAATCAAGTAAGAAAGTTTAAAATGGAATACACTGAAGTTTTTTCTACCTACACTACTGATCTGCATTGGAGTTGATATCTTTTGTAGGGAGGCGAAACCACACAAACCAAGTGGGCTAATATATTGGTCAAAATAAACAGATTCACAGAAAAAATCATTCTCTACTTAAAAGAACATTGACGATTTTTATTAAATTATAATATTTACAATTTATTGATTACGCAAAGGTACAATGAGCTCTTTATGCAGGGGCAGGGATTCCCTGAGACCTGAAAATTGTGTAAATGGTTGATTAATCAGTAATTCTTCATATAAATCAAAAATGTGTATTTTTTATGTGAACGATATAAAGAATAACTAACTGATAATAACTACCATCCACATTTATTTTGTGCAACATAATGTATGGAGCATCCTCTATTTAATACTTTTTAGTGCATAAGGTGACAAACAGTTGATTCATAAATCTTGTTTTTCTTCCTTTACTTAGCTTGTCTTTTCTGCAGGTCTATGGCTTGGGCTTTATTTTTCTCTCGTTCTCTCTTCCTTCATACCATTTCTTTAAAAGTGTATAAATTGTATTCCCTAAATTACCTTACTGTCTCAAGATTCCTGCATTTGTAATTGCTCAGAGTATCAATTTCACTCATCCGTGCAAATCGCTTGCCGGCGTGAATAGAACAAGGTTATTGGTCAGCCAGCATGAATGGAATATAACAGATGCGGGGACTATCTTCGTGGTAGCAGAGAATGTAATTAGTTTTCACACTCACGTTGTTCTCGGAAAAGTTATATATATATATATATATATATATATATATATATATATATATATATATATATATATATATATATATATATATATATATATATATATATATATATATATATATATATATATATATATATATATATATATATATATATATATATATATATATATATATATATATATATATATATCCCTGAGACAGAATTCAAATGAAAAAAATTTCGGGATTCCATTAATGTAAAATGGGAAATGGCCCAAGAAAAATGGGCGTGGGCTTTCATAAATCTGTCAGTTGTAAAATAGGATTTCGCTGTTTCTTAGTATGTAACATTAGAACTAACAATACCACGGCACTGCCATTTCGAACTTTGATCATGAAAGAACCCATTTCGCAGCGAAAGCAGTCATAGTGGATAAGCCTTCTTTTTGACAAAAGCATCTGATTTTTTGCAAAAATGTATAGCCGAGTAGTTCTTTAGGGTAGTCTACAATAGGAGCTTCCGTCTTCATCTTGACGAGAAACCTGGATCAGGGAAAGAAAGCTTCAGAACCCTGAGATAGGTCTACGCCTAACATACAACCCTTTTCTCCCTTGGAGAAATCAAGGAGTGACCATCATTGCAGTCAGGAATCTAGCTAAGTGAAACCACCAAGAACCAACCACTCATTTCATTTTCTAGAAGTCCAAAATGATGAACAATCAGTAACTTTGTAGACTGAACTGAAATCAAATTCTATAAGTACTGTGATGAATTTTCAGTAACTCTGTAGACAAGATTGGACTGTAGTCATTTTAATTATTCTAAATTCTAATACATATTTGATATATAAATATCCTATACTTATGACATTTTGTTTTTATCCGTAAAGTTTCATTGTAATTTTCTAAATTCAAGATTAATTGACTGACATTTCTTTGGTTTTACAGTGATGTCTAATACTGTACGTCATCTTTGTATTTAATCAATGGGGGCTCTTTCCATTAACTCAGTACCACAGGGAACAGTGGCCTGGATACCTACTAGCTCTTAGACTTCTTAGAGGATTCTCAACCTGCTAAGAGACAATTAATTTCCAGTATCTCTATAAATAGATCTGTCAGTAATTCTCACTCTATTTTCTTCCTGTGGAACATATACTTACATTTTTCTTGAGCCAACCTTCAATGAGATTCTCTGGGCAGTTTTAGTACTTTCATACTTTCACTCATTCTATCTATCCACCTTTCATCCTAGATTGTCACTGGGTTCACTTTTCACCTTACTGCAGGAATGTCATTAACATGCACATTCATGAAAATTTCTCATATTTTACTACGTTTTCATGTGACAGGTGTGGAAATGTTACATACTTGTTTAGGGTGACCTTTCATGTGCAGGTAATAAACATTTTACAAACCTGCATTTAGGAAGAAAAAAAAGAAAACTAAGCAAGAAAAGACTTGTGACTAATCTCCTCGCTGATGTCCATGATGTGCTACCCAAATTGTTGCACGTTCGAAATGTGGCCCTTGAAAGTTGTTGTCAGGATCGTAACCCTTTCTTCCTGCCTTAATATATGTATTTCTTTCAAAATTTTAATTAATCGAGGGCATTCCAAGCTGTAGTTACTCGGTAGTGAAGTGGTTAACACATTTGGACTGAGACAGAAATATGGAGGAAGAACAGGAGTTTGAGTGAGATAGAAAGACGGGGAAAGGCTAATGTGTGTGACAGCCACATAAAAGCATTCAGGGACAATGAGCATTTGAGTAAGAGTAATCTTCGAGGAAGGCAGAAAAATACTGAAACATTTATAAAGAACAGAAGAAAGCTTATATGCCACATTTATTCGCTACTCGATTCATTCAGTTGACGTGAAACAATTTATTCCAGCTAGTACAAAATGACTCCTGTACTGAGATGACACAAAATATACGGCACTTTACTCTCTACGCGCAGAATGACCTTTTGTTTTTTTTAAAAAAGGGAAAGAAGAACACTTCTTTCATTTCCGTTTGCGATGTATTTCACAGACGGAAACAATAAAACTGTCATGTCCCATAAAATATTTTTTTTAAATGTCCGTTTGTAACGAGAATGCCTTACGGACACTTTCGCACTTTGAACAAACAGTGGAGTGTAGAGGAAATAGAAACCGCCCTCACGCATATCTTATATGTATGCTTTTTCAAACAATCACTTTGTGTTTGCTGCATACTTTCAGTGTAATAAAGATTATTAGCAAAATTAGATAGATAGATAGATAGATAGATAGATAGATAGATAGATAGATAGATAGATAGATAGATAGATAGATAGATAGATAGATAGATAGATAGATAGATAGATAGATAGATAGATAGATAGATAGATAGAGGGAGGGAGAGAGAGAGAGAGAGAGAAAGAGAGAGATGCTATCTTGGCATATAAACAAAGTTTATTACTAAACATAAGTTGTAATATGTGGTGACTAGACTTTACTCTCGTGGTTCTAGTGATATGATTTGTGTGTGTGTGTGTGTGGGGAGGGGTTAGGGGGGCCGAAAAGACGAGAACCAGTACATTCGACCACACATGTCGCATAATGCTGCAAGAGATAGTTGTGTGAGTCTGGCAACCTTTAGGGGCCGTTCACAAATTACGTAACGCGGGGAGGGGAGGGGGGCCGAGATGTTACGTTTTGTAGGTTGGGGTGGGGGGGTGGGGGGGGGGGGGGGGGGGGGAGAGAAGAGAGGGTTCTGGAATGAAGTAGGTTTTTGTTACGCACATGTTACAGGAAAGGAGGGGGGGGGGGGGGCCTTGAAATGTCAAAAATTGCGTTACGTAATTTGTGAACGGCCCTTTATCGTGTAAATCGTTTGCTACTTTAACCACCACAGCAAGATCACGCGGAATCATTTCTTTCAGCTTTTTCCGCACACACAAAAGGGGGGGGGGATGGGGGGGACAAAAGTAAATTGCTTATTTCTTGCTCTTTAAGGGGCAAAATACGAAACTAGAAAAAAAATGGTGCGCGGGGAGGGGGTGGGGGGAGGGGGGGGGGGGGGGGGGAGAATTTTGTCAATGGTTCACGTTTAAAAAAAATGTACTAAAGTCACAAATAACGCGTGCCCTCGAATTGTCAAATATTAATCTCTCCATGTTCGGTAGTTCTGAAAATAGTAGGTCAAAGATTGAAATTTGTATTCCCTGCATAGAGCAGCAGTACAGTATTAATATATGATATTCAATTTAATACCGGCCATTTATGGTTTATTACTAAACTGATTTCACTGATTTCTTACTAAATGGTAGGAAATCAGTTAAGTGCTTTCAGGATTAATAACTGTACCCCCTTTTCAGTTTAACACCATTGCAGCTACTAGAACATTGTCCTGCTACCAGGTAACTTGTTAGTATTGAATGACGAGAGCGTGTCTGTGTTTAGGTAATATCACATTCAGCGTTGTCCGTGTCATCGTACTGCAGACGTCATGTTCTTGTACCTTTAAAGAAACGCCAGGTATTGAAGTCTTCTTCTTCTTCTTCCGTCCTTAGCCAAAGACCGACCAAGCAGTCAGTGGCCATCACGCCTTGTGGCGTCTTAAGGGCAACAGCAGATTGATTTTCTCTGTTGTAGTTTCCCATCACGCCTAGCGGCGTCTTTAGGGCAACAACAAATAGATCCATCTGCCGCTGTTTCCGTAATCGGTGTGACAAGCCAACGGGTGATCAGCCCATTGGGCAGGTATTGAAGTATTCACGTAATATTTGAGAGATCGTATTTCTCCAGCTCATCATCATCATCATCATCATCATCATTATCAGCATCATCATCATCATTATCATCATCATTAATATCATCATCATTATCAGTACTTTTAGGTTCCCTGTGTAGCACATGCTGTCATCAAAAACATGCCGGGACCGAAGATGCATTAAAAGTGAGCAATGCAGTAAGCGACCCATAGCTTGACTGCTTGCGTCAGGGTCAGCGAACCAGAGCTGACCAAGACCCTACTCCACCTCCAAGTGGTGGTCCTGGAAACAGGCTGCATCACTGCAGTCTGGCTGAGAGAGTAGGGATCGAAGATGGAAGGCTAACCCGGTCCCAAAAATGCCGTGCCGAAAACGGTTGTGTCGGGCCGAAAGGCGCAGATATCGCAGCTTTGCTGTAAACAGCGACACAACTTAACAAACGTCCTTTTTTAGGATGAACGCAGAAGAAGAAGAAGAAAAATATGCCGAGCTCTCCTGTCCTGTACCACCAGTTAAAGTTCTTTTCAAGTCTTCTTTGTCACTTTCACTCATATAGCAGCAACCCACTTCTCTCCACGAAAAACTGTTTGGAGATGTCAGGGACCTTGAGCTGACTACTACCTTTATTAAAGTCATAGGTGTGGAAGTCTGAGAACGAACGAGGAAGAACAACTTTCGCGTCAATCTTCAGTTCCATTCTTCATGTGTTTTTGGTTTCTCTCTATTTCTCAAAATCTGGGGATCCCAGAACATTGATTACCTTGCAATGTTTGTCCATCGCCAGCGTGTTTTCCTCAACTCTGGTTTTTCCCAGAACTTCCACATTAGTGATCTTCTCATTCCATTTCATTCCTTATATTCTGCATAAACACATATTTATGAAAATCTATATCTTTCTGGTTGTCATTTTTGTTGTTATCCATGTTAGAGAGCCATACAATAGGACGGACTCGACATCTGAGTTAAAGATTCTAATTTATGTGCCAGACTTGATTTCTTTTGATTCCTATATAATTGCCAGTGCAATGAAAGCTCCCCTTACCATCTGTACTCTTATTTTGATACCATGTCTATATTGCTGCCAGTATATATATATATATATATATATATATATATATATATATATATATATATATATATATATATATATATATATATATATACATATATATATATATATATAGACATATATATATATATATATATATATATATATATATATATATATATCACATATATATCTTTTTCTGCCAGTACATAACGCTAAGGGAAGCAACTTTGGTTCAAAGTTAGACATTAATTGTATAGTTTCCCTTATATGTTCTCGCCCGAAAATAGTAACACTTACCAAAGAAGAATGTGCAAATGACGGTGTGCACAAAAATATTTATAGAATGTGTGATCCCGTATACACACATTGGAATCCTCGCTGCTGCTACGTAGTTCGTGTACTGTGGTGATGCACAGTGGCTTTTGTTGCCGTTAGGTATTGGTGCTTTTGAATGTAATTCCCGTCTTATGGCGGGCTTTTACACTAGACCTATATATAAGAAACTTTTCGCCCCCAATGGAGCATGTTGTCATCATTGCAGCTGTCGTGCGTGCACGAAGTCTGCACGAAATATTCACATTTTGTTGCTGCGACGTTTCCTTTGAAAATTTGTTTTACGTGATGCAGCTGCCAGTCTCACGCACAACCTTATATTATTAGCCTTGTACGACATGCATGAGGGAGAAGTAGACATATTCTTGCTGTGTCTCACAAAAGACCTGCGGGGACTACACGTAGCTATATAGCCGGGGACTACACGTAGCTATATAGCCGGGGACTACACGTAGCTATATAGAATTTACCAACAGTTAATAATTTATACCTCTATAGCGGGAAATTTAACCAAAATGTTGATGGATGGTGCTACATTTATGAAAAGAAATTGATTTTCAAATGAGTAATAAATAAATCTATAATAAAACAAAATAATAAATATACTGTAAAGTGAGATGGATAGAAAGGAATCTTTGAAAAAAGGGAAGTTACCGCAAGAATTATGCATATGAGGTATGGAAAACTGGAAAGCCAAAAGACAAGTGTACATATTTAAAATATTTATTCCAATATAATCACATGATCTAACTGACAAATAAACTGACAGACAAGCGCAACCCTCCCCCCTTTCCCCCTACGATGTCAAGAAGAGATCTTAAGCTCAGGGCTATCTCTGTAAGAAGCGTTGACGTGGCGATATTTTTATATCCTGGACGGATCTGTCTGTCACGTGTTCCATGCCTCAATATCTCATCACCACAGCGCGTGCAGTCAAAATATGCTTCCATTGATGTTAGTTCCGTGCCTCAGAGGCCATAGAGTACGACAGAAGAAGAGGGTGGGAGAAAGAAAATAAAGATTTGAAAAAAATGAAATCAGATGAAATACAGGACAACAGAGAGAGAATAGGATTACAACACCCTCTGGCATGTCGTAGATGGCGACTAATGTGAGGGGTTACTTGTGGCTGGCAACCTCCTCATGTAAAACAAACAGCCACAGAAACCTGGGCCACAGGAGCGTGTAAATGTTTGGTGCAGGCGTCTTACAAAAAGTCCAGCTACTGTGATGGTTACATGCTTCTTAAGGAATACAAAGGAAACTGATGATGAATAAATAAAACAACATTAATGAATCTTGCGATAGGTAGTAATGAACGATGATATAACCATCAGGTGTTATCGTCGTCATCGTCGTGATCGTCATGATCACTGCGTGTACAGTGTAAGGCTGCAGTTATCATCATCATTATCATCATCATCATCATCACCACTATCATCATCATCATCGTTACCATCATCATCATTACCACCATCATCGCCATCATCATTATCATCATCATCATCACCATTATCACCATCATCATCGTTACCATCATCATCATTACCACCATCATCGCCATCATCATCATCATCATCATCATCATCATCATCATCATCATCATCATCATCATCATCATCATCATCATCATCATCATCATTATCATCATCATCATTATCATCATCATCGTTATCATCATTACCCGTTAGCTCGCCTAAGAGCAACGACCTTCAAAACGTTCGTGCTCAAGGTCGTTATCCTGTCATTTCTGTCTGATATTCTCTTCTCCATGTTTTCATTCTCCCTTGACCTTTCTAACCCTGAGTATTCCAGGACAAGAACTGCCTTGTAATGCTATCAGTTTCATAGCTCCATACGCAACCGTCCTTAATTGCCTTTTATGACATTTTGCAGTTATGCTGACTAAAATTTCAAGTGTGGATGTAGTTTCAGACGTTATGTTAAAACTAGCAATAACCCGTCAGTAATGACGGAAGTAAATACAAAACTGTAATATATTTTTAAAATATTTTTTAATTCAATATAAAAGTTCTTTGATGACAACATTTTTTGTGAAAGTGCGTGGATTTGTTTCAAAGAATGTTCCCTGATAAAAAGTGTGTTTAACAAAAACTTTCAAGTTTTCATAATTTGTTCCTCGGGTGAGGGCGACATAGAGCTGGCCGTGTCCGAAAATAGGTTCAGGAAGGAAAACGCCTACGTGATCAAAAGATTGTCCTTGTGCCTTATTGATCGTCTTTGCAAATTCTAAAATCACTGGGAATTGACGACGTCGCATCCTAAATGGCAAACTGTCCTTGCTCGGTTCTAAGTCAATGCGAGGAATTAAGACTCGTTCTCCCTTATTACTGCCAGTGATAATTTCTGCATCAATGGAATTCCGATGCAAGTCAGCTCGTTTTGCAGCCATCTTATCATTTTGATGCATAATATTAAGTCTGCAATACTTTAAATTAAAATTTTGTCTTGAAGAAGCAATCAAAAACTTATATTTTAAGGTTATTTTTAACAAAATGATGAGTTAAATCCGTTTCCGGAATGAAACTAGGTTCTGCACCGACTTTTCTTCGTTGAGTGTTACTATTTTCGGGAGAGTACATATAAAGGAAACAATACAATTAATGTCTAACTTGCAACCACAGTTGCACCCCTTAGATATGACCGACGTACAAACGGCGAGAATTATGGATTTTGACAGTTACCAATAAATCATGTTTTGTAATGAGAAAAATATTGAAACATTTGAATTGATCGCTGAAATAAATTATTTTGTGTTACTTTTGAAAGCAAATAAAGAAAAAACAACATGGTGTCTTCTCTCTGTAACATTGTTATGAAATAGTTTCAATTAGCTTAAATGTTATGCCTGTCAAAAACACTATATCATCATCAGTGGATGGATCTACATAACACATGCTGAAGGGTGTGTGGCCGTGATGGTGTGGTTGCTGTTGCATTTTTTTATGTTCGTATAGTGTGGCTCGTATCACTACCCCAAAACAGTAGACAGTACAGTGCTGATGATGTTATGTTATTTTACTCTAGATGATAGGACATTATACGAAAACTCTGTTGGTGGGTGGAGAATCTCCATCTAAAGTACTGCACTAAAACCAAGCAGTGAATACAAAGATGATGTTTAATTTCAGTAATCATCCAATAACATTCCATTGAAATAAACTTGCCTCACGCCTAATCTTCGATCTAGGCGGGTAATTCTCACAAAAATATACAATGTCAAAAGCACAACTTAATAATTCTCCTCTCGTTCTTTCAATCCTTCTATATATGCACAGTCTCCTATGGCTGTTCTACCTCATCTTAGAAAACTTATGTAGCCGGGTTATTTTGTTTACTTCAACTCATGATGAAAAACACGATAGGTCTGGTGGAACTAGTTTTGAGGTATTTATTATAGAACAATTACTGGTCTGACTACCAGGGCTGTTTCGTTTATCTCAATTAGTCACTGTTCCCTGTTCCGACCTAATTACTGTCTATCTTGCTTGTACATCTTTATCAACATACCTGTTCTGTTTTGAAAAACAATCTTGACAATCTTGTTAACTCAATTCTTGCAAAAATGGCGACATCGTCTTTTTTTCTGCACGGCGTAACAACTTAATATTCGCCTGTAACTACAGTATCAATCACCTCCAATGGCTTGTTCACCAGAATCGCGACTTTACAACTTTATTTTTTTCTTCAGCAACTCGCTGACCTACGCTGAGCGCGTTTTTACAACAAGACTCCCACTAAACCCCTATTTACATTCTTCTCATTCATCGCAAAAAAATGTGTTCATCTCCCAAACTTTTCTCGTGCGTCTATACTTTTTCTCGCTCACTAACCTATCAAGGGATGTAATTTCTAGTTGACTCCCTTTGCTGAGTATACACAAATCCATACTCTCCTCTTTAAACCTTATTACAAAATCTTAACATGCAAATTGGTTCTACCATAATTTGGAACTCACTCAATATGCTTAACTCTACACAACAACGTCATCTTCCAAAAAGAATTCCTAGATTTATCTCCCTTTGCACAAAATACTCCTGCACCCATATCATCTCCCCTTAACAAAGACGAACAGTCTTTTTACAAATCCATTCATTATTCCCTAACCATTTTTCTATACTCACTTACCCTACCAAAACCAAACCTACCGTTCACAGGTGCGACTTATTTTTACTTCATTCTGTCACTTTTGAGGTCCATTGTTGCTATGAAGTGTAGTGGGGAGCTGACGTTTGAGTTCTTGAGCCAAGTGTGTTGCTTTGGCTGCTGTTAACCTGTGTTGTTGTAGGATTTCGGTGATTTTGTCTATCCATCTGCCACATGTTCATTCCAGTGTCGTGAAACATATATTTTTCTGTTGTAAGCGCGTAGTGGTAACTTTTTTTGGGGTCCATTCTCATGAGGTGGCCAAACCACTTAATTGTCTGTCTCACTTTATACTTGATGCAGGATATAGTTCTTATAATTTTTCTGATGTCATCATTTCTCATTCCGCCTCTCCATTTTTTTCTATCTCCATTTTACAATAAATAAATAAAATTGTTCTCAAGTTGTGAGAAGAAAGCCTAATTGGCCAAACCCTTTATAGTGATGTTTGTGATCCTTTGAAATTAAAGTTAATTGAGCAACATGTCGGGATAACACGCTGGGGTTGCATATGACACACTGAGAAAACCAGGTGATATCATTACAAGTCAGTCATCCTGCTGGAAACCACAGAGTAAGAGAAATAAATGGAGGCCAGTGTACACACAAAGAAAGGAATTAGGCAGAGAGTAAATGCATGAACAGACCTTACACGGTTGGCACATGACTGAAGGGCTTGAAATGTATTTATTGAAGGCCTGTGCTCTACCGGTAGCTTAAGTATAATGAGTGAATGAAATATTATCTTTTTTAATAAGATATTTGACCTTTGTGGACTTTTTTTGCGGTTGGCTTCATATTTTAATGGCATAATGTATGTAGTGATTTTTCTGGCGTCTGTCATGAATTGACCTAGAATTTCAGCCGGTCTAAACCCGCACTTTCTTATCTCTGATTTTTTGCCCCGCCATCTTCATTTTTGCCTTGAGTTTAACGTAATATTCCAGACTCCGGCAGTGTCGATCTGAAATTAGTGTCACCGTGGGATTTGGATGAACAGTGATTTAGTTTTGATAGGACAAAAGAGTATGAAAAAATGGTTTAAGAAATATAAATGATTTATTAAATGGACTATTTGTTCTATAGTTTTTTTGTTTTTTTTTTTCATTTTTTTTTTAATTCACATTCCGTGGAAATTTACAATGACATATGCATTGAAACATTAACAATAATAGCATGCATATAAGTATAAAAATGAAAATACAGTGAGCAGCTGTATCCAAAAAAAAAAAAAAACCTTCCACTCCTTGCACACACTCATTTACACACTCTTTCTTGTACTCTAAATATACATTGCACATTTTTGTTGTTGTAATCATAGTATTCATTTACTATGTAGATATATTTGTGACGGAATATCTGTCTCTGTCCTTTTGTGTGATCTCTCACACCTCCAGCCCTACGGCAGTATCATTTTTATTCCTTCATTTTTCTCTCGGTTCGCTTTTATTTGGCATTTCATTTTTCCCCTTTATATATTTTACTCTTTATGCTGGACATAGCATGGGGAAAGTCTCAGACGGTCAGCGACATATTTTACGTATAATCTGTCTGACCATCTTTTCAAGCGACGGTTTTTTTATTTTTTTTAAAATTTTTTTTAATTTTAACATTTTTATTCACATCCCGTGTAAATTTACAAAGCCCTTTGCATTGAAACATTGACAATAGTATGAAAATAAGTATAAAAATGAAAATGCAATGAGCAGCTGTTTAGAAAAAAACAAAGAAAACAAAACCTTTCATTCCTTGCACACAGTCATTTACCCACTCTTGTACTCTAAAAGTTACACATTGCAAATTTTGTAATTGTAGTGTTGAAAAAAAAACCTATTTTCAACCGCTATTTTCCGACATTCCATGCTGGCGGTCGTTGTCATAGTCCCAGTCCCCATAATTACAGGTTCCGGACACATTTGGTTGGTCGTAAAACTTCAACGTGTCACAGCGTTCCATAGATACACCGTCAACAAAAATGTCCCGTGTTCCGATTTTCCCTGCCACGATTTAACGACCACTGTTTGAATGCTTGGCGGTCGCTCTGTCCCAAGCCCTTAATTACGGGTGCCGGACATCGCTATCGTAAATCTTCAACGTGTCACAGTACCCTATGTAGAAACTGGGGCGAACGGATAACATTAAAGCTCCTAAAAACATTTTTTTTTTTGTTCCTCTCTGTGGACACCCACGCATTCTGACCTATGCAAAATTATCCTATAAAAAGCTAACTTCTGCATCATCCGTTTTAAAATAATAACAAAATAAATAAACTTCTCATGTATATATGCATTCGAATTGTCCTATAAAAACTCTTACTTTTGCATCATCCGTCTTAATCAAAATAATAATAATGAATAAATACAAAATAAATAGACTACACATGTACATATGCATTTAAAATGTAAACATAATAATGACAATAACAATAATAATAATGATAATAGATACATAGAAAATAAAATAATAATAATTTAAAGGCAGGCTTCTCTCTGCGGACATGACAAAGGGGAGGATGAAATTTTTTTTTAACTTGCACACACACTCTCTCACATGTATTTAAGATAAAAATATTGGGTGATGGAGTCCCTCACCTCTAACGCTGTGTGTGTAGGGAAGGAGGAAGGAGGATGAGGATATGTGTTAAAGGGAGTGGGAAGGTAGGAAAAAAACACAGGGGGTGAAATAACACGTAATTGGCAGTGAGGTTGGGGGTGGGGGAAGGGAGAGGTTATAGGAAAATGACCTTCGTATAAACTTAAGGCTTGGATTTAAGGTACAGGTACAAGTAGCTGGGGATAGTGGACAGGTTTTAAAATAAGCGTCACTCGCTGGAGAAACAAATTTAGGAGAAAAGCTGGACGGATAATTTTGTACTCAAATACTGATTGAATCCGACATTTCCAAATTATAAATCGAAATTCCGAGAGTAAAAGAATTAATTGAAAATGGATGTCTGGTAGTGTCTTGGGAATTGAATTAAGCATAATCGCTTTGAAAATGTCTGTTTTTGTTTTCGTATGTGTGTCCAGTATGTCTTGTAAGATTCTCTGTGCTGGTATAATTGTACTACATTTATAGAAAATGTGTTCCTCACTTTCTTGTACATTTGCCTGGCACATCTTGCATCGTGATTTTCGTTTTAATCTGTGTGCTGCTCTTTCTGTGGTTGGTGTCATGTTATATAAAAGTCGATATGTTCTATAGATGGGAGACAAAAGCCAGCATACTTGTGCTTGGATAGTAAGGGAGAGAACTCTTTTTGATGTAAATATTTTCTGTGAGTACATAGTTGCGGTATATAAAATTTGCATAGCGACCTTTTTTATAGGCGGGAAGTAAAGGGAAACAGCAGTTAAGCATAAATCACTAAGGGAGATAACTAGAAATATTAGCGCCCTTTAGAGTTAAGTGAATGTAGAGCAAGGCAATCGCACGGGAAAAGTGAGCGAAGTATAAACAGTTACAGAGAGAAGCTCACTGAGTTGTTTATGAAGGTATTAACCGCGATCGGTGAGTGAACTTAACAATGGACCAATCGTGTTGACTGAAAAACAAGGACCGAATCACGGGATAGGAATAGAAGGACAGAGAGATATCAGTCCCACCAGAAAAAGTTGACCGGGCAAGACGTGCCTTACTGGGCTCGCAAGAAAAATGAAGACCTGCGGTTTGCAGGAGGCTCTACAGATGTAGCTAGATTTAGAATTGTAGCGCTAGGAATTCTGGAGAATAGTTTAGATTGTGATATTTAACAAGTGTGATAAACAGATAGGAATAGAATAGGGGTGCCTAGTAAGAGAGGTGATAGGTGCTGGACTTCTGTTAAATCGGTAAGAAGACAATTTTTTTTTTCTGAATATTTTATAGTATTTCAGGCAACCATTTTTTAGGGGTTGACGACTCCCATATACAAAAGGGATGTTCAACTAGGAGAGAAGAACTTGACAGTTCAACAGAGGTATATTCTACATTGGTTTACAGGAGATGCGCTCTCTCATACATGTTGCTTGACAAATAAACAGCTGATGATAAGATAGACGAGGTATCGTCTCAGGCATGATATGTTCCACAGAGATATATACTATATTGGCTTACAGGAGATGCGCTCTAAATTATTTGCTGATTGCCAGACAACCCATTGTGTAAATAAACGAGATGTCATCACTGGCATGACTAGATAAGAAGAGACTACAGCAGCGGTACTTTGATGAAAGCTGATATTATTTATATATTTATGAACTATGTTTAGTTATCGATATCATTTTCAGAGTTAGGTTAGACAGGTCTAGGAAATTACAAGAGATGACCTCGTAAAAATGGAAAAGAAGATGAAGTTGTTGAGCCCTGCTCAATTGAATGTTGAATCATTAGCATTGTAAATAAACATTTGGTTGGTATTGAAACTTACCCACGTACGTTGAGTTGGATTATTACAAAGGTGTGGAAGAGCAGGAATATTAGCATATATTTATTAATCAGAACTACAGGCAAGATCACTAATACGAGGTAGTCGCTAGTAACAACGAGGAGGGAAGAACGAAGCCTGGGAAATAAAGAGACGAACCACATCTCATCCAAGAACATACACCTCTGGCGGAAAAGAGCCAGTAAGAGAGATAGTTTCACTTGGAAGATAAGCAGGAGAACTAGACAGACGAGTTAAATAGGTATAAACTAGGCCTGCCTCAGTCACCTAGTAGTTAGTCAATTAATAGAAGACCCAGCGCTGTCACATTAGACAGCCCCGTTGTCCCTTCCCTCACGTCTCTTTGTTTCGTCAACACAGATGGGATCGAACTTCTTTAATGCTAGTAGCTGCGTATTTTCAGATATCTTTTAATTCAAGGGAGAGCGGCCTACTTAGTATTCCTTTTCACTAAGTTATGATCTAACTTTCCGCTGGCTGACGTGGAAAACTCGAACGCCGGCACACGTCCCTCATTTTCATGCCTTTTCATGTCACTGGTTTTCTTGTCTTCCGGAATTTTTTTTGCCAGGACACAGAGGAGCGCTACTTCCCTGGTCAACCAAGCTAAGAACTCTTTCATCTCCAATGGCATGGGAAATTTCCTGGTGTCCCGACATCTTGGTCTCCAGTCTTCCTCGCCGCTTGTCCGTCCAGATGTCCGCCAGATGTGGGGTGATCTAAGAGAACTTAGCTATTTAATCTGTGCTCAAGCATTATTTGTTGCTTGTGTCCCAGATTACCAGTGGTCTCCTATATACAGAATGGAAGTAGCGTTACTAATCCTGATACCAGTTGCATATTAGGACAAAGTTTTTCTTGTAATTCTGCAATATCCCAAAGTCCACTAGAGACAGTCAGCTCCTGTCAACCACCTTTCCTTTTCTACGTTTAACCCACGACCTTTTGGGTCATTGTATCAACAAGCTTTTTTTTATTTTTCCTCGCCACTAGGAAGTGAGTGGATATAATCGTTTATGTCTTCTTTATGACAGCCAAAAATTACTAATCTCTCCACCATAGCAGCGTCCATACTTGTATGGCCAGTTATAACTTGTAGCCAGCGCTTGTCACCCACCGGTGGCCATTGTCTTCTGCTTTCCTAAGAAGTAAACACATGCCCCGTAAGCACGGCAACGTCACATCTTTGACGACACCAGAGGCTAATTCTACCAGCAAAGAGTTAGGGACAGTGAACCCCCGAATCCCAACACCCCTTTTACTGTGGATTATTAGCAAACCTACCAGTGGGTTATCTTGTTGATTCGACAATCTACGCGGAAGGAAAATATTTCAAATTCGGCGGATTTCCTAATTTTTTGGTCTAATACCTGGAGAATTACAAAGGGACGGAAATTGTAGACTTTGATTCAATTAGAGTAGTACTACCCCTGAAGAATTGGTCGTCCTTGAGATTAGGACTGTTATACTTTATTTCTATAAATTCTTCTGCTCACCACTAATTTTGTTACATTGTGCGATATTCATTGAAATATAGATATATATACTGACTGTCATACAACACTCTATATTCAAATTTGTGAAACTGTGTTTGTCTGCTGTCAAGCATCTCACTCGCAATTAAATTTCCTCAGCCGTATTCTTCAATCACCTGATAACGGTATCTTGATACTTTGTCATTTTTTTTTTTTACTTTTTATTTGATGCTTTTTTTTTATTTAGCTTGAGATCCTCAGACAATCTTAAAGTAGTTACAAAACACAACTTACTCAGTGTATGGTTTCTTGTCGTCCTTACCTTCTATACTACAAGAACTTTTATATCTGGACATACGCTCTAATATAATTGACGGACCTTGTGTCTTAGTCGATGTCACGGAATTTACTCCTCTTGCTCTGCAGTGATGGCCCAACAGTGGCCAAAATTCAGAGTCACGAACTCTTGCAATAGTGGTTCATGAAGCCATCATTCTATATGCTCAGGTTGCCAACCTCGTATGACTAGGACATCCCCGAGCAATTTTCACATGTTAATAATGCAAAAATGTAGAATTACAAAATGTACAACTAACCCCATACTTGGAAAAACAGACTTCTGGCTCAGAGGAAAAGTTAAGCCAGCTTGATTAAGATGCCTCTTACAGGTGGTCTGGGCTATTAATTTACAATAGACTCCCACTATGACTTATTATTCGATTTCTAAGGATTCCGGGCTTTCCGTATTAATAAATGTAGAGTTTTCTTGAGAGAAAGTCATAAGATGCTCAAACACGTTGTCCGGTCCTTTAAAGTGGAATCCTGATCCTATGCCTTATTCTGGCTTGTCTGACTGTCTTCTTGACGAGTTGAATTTCACAGTGCCGTACTCAAAAGCGTTAGATTATAAGCCAACATTCTGCCCACGCGTCCACATTGCTACTATATGACAATGCTGCAATCAGAAATGTTGTATTTAAACATCTCAAATGCTAAACCAGTAGCATGCTATTTGCGTATATTGGTAGGGATATCTCCCACTATACTCTCATGAAAAATTCATGTGTGACACACACAAATGTAATGTTTACAAGTCACTTCCCATATTAGGTATGTCATCTTCCGTTTATTATCGAACATGTTTACACTGGCGACTTCACAGATCCATCACAGACAATCTCTTTCAAGATGGATATCTTACTGTAACCATTGCCTACAACCAGTCGGCCCGGAAATGGTTATCTCATTTACCTGGTCCTGCCAACCTTATCAAGCAACACCCTGGCCCGACAGGAAATATTATCAGTGATAAGGCAATCGACTGTGAACATCTCAAGGTTGTTTATTTATTAATTGGCCGCTCCCATGCATTGTCTGGTCGGAAATGTGTTACGACTTATACGTAAACAGCATTTCACTCCACATATCCAGGTGTCAGTATGGGTTCAAACGAAAGTCATTGATTACAATAATCCTCAAGGATGATCGCTGAAGTCCCGACATGACAAGAACTAAAGGAATGGAGTGTAAACAATGAACTGAAAATACCCAATATTATCGGATGTGCGAAAAAAGAAAGTGAAGAGCACAGAATGAACTACAGGATGTCACAGGTAAATGTGACGTTCGAGGTTATTTTATCACAGTCGAAAGGGTGTGTCTCACCAAAAGAAAGCAAAATCTCCTAAAATATATATTGTCCTTATGGCCAATAGCAAAGAGATATACCTTTTATTTCCTTTTAATATACTGTCTTATAGATCAGATCTTATGTTATCTATCGATCTCGCGATCGTTATCCTCCTCTGGCTCCAGATGTATTTGGAGATGCTGTCTTTTACTATCTTTCACTAACCACTCACGTTTCAGCATTTGTATCCTCGTCGTTCTTTTTTATTTGATCTGTTAAGTTTTCACCACCCTCCATCGCCATCCCATATTCCCTTACGCGAGCGTCCTTTTTATGGTTGTATAAACCGCAGGTAAAACGCCCAGACGTTTGCTGAGATTGACCAAAAAAAAAAAGTTATGTGAATGAGGTAAATGAAGGGCACACTTTACAGAAAATATGCCACATTTCTTAGTAAATAGGCAAGCACCATTTTTGTGAATGAGGTAAAAAAAAGTAATGCAATTTAGGTAAATGAAGGGCACACTTTACAGAAAATATGCCACATTTCTTACATGTAGCCATAGGGACAAGCACCTATTTTCGTACATGTTTTGTTGACTTAATGATGTTACGTTGTCTGGGCTCCTTTGATGTGTTTCTTGTTAACATGTGCGAACGATGTTTATTCACTTTGATATCTGCATTCCTCATGGCAACATTGGACCACGATCTTTCCCAATGCCTTTGAAGATTTTATTTTGCAGTCTACACTAGAGAATCTTGAGGCTGTTGGCATTAACCTTCTTATCGGTACACGAATGTTGTCCCTCATCACTACTGTATTATCATCGTCATGGGTATTTTCCTGTCTAGAATTTAAAAATTAAAGAAGCACGCATTTTCATAGCTCATTTGCATGTCATCATCATCATCATTATCATCATCATCATTATCATCATTACCTTTCAGCTCCCCAAGGAGCATAGGTCTTAAACAAACGAATGTCAAGTCTGCCTGTCACGTGCCGTCAGCTCAAGGTATTTCCATATCTTCTCCATTACTTTCATTTTCATTTCCAGTTCTGTTCTCAATGTATCTTTTCTGTCTACCTTTGTCTCTCTTACCCTCGGGATTACAGAACAAGGACCACCTGGTAATGCAATCAACAGGCTTCCTCTTCTTCTTCTTTGATCCATAACCGCCAACCGTCAAAGCAGTCAGCGGCCATCACGCCTGGTGGCGTCTTGTAGGGCAACAACAAATTGATTCCATTTTCCTCGGTCGGCGGCCATCCTTCGTACAGTGCCCCAACTGTGGTTCATTCTTTGCATCTCAAATTCCACAGTTCTCCGCCAAGTTGTTTTTGGTCGGCCTCTCTTTCGCTTTCCCTCGGGGGTCCATAGCATAGCTGTTCTTGTGATGGTATCAGGGTCCCTTCTGAGGACATGGCCAACCCAATTCCAGCGTCTGCCAGCTATGATGGTGTGCATGTCCTCCTGGTTACTCCGAATAAGTAGTTCTTGGTTGCTGATGGTGTTTGGCCAAAAGATTCGGAGAATTTTCCTTAGGCAGATTGTGTGGAAGGAGGACAGTTTCGCCATTTCCTTCTATGTTACTCTCCAACATTCCGCACCATAGAGAAGCACAGAAAGTACACAGCTCTCATACAGTCTTAATCTGGTGTTTGTGCTGTACTGGGAAGACTTCCTAATGTTGTTGAGAACAGCAAAGGCTGTTCTCGCTTTATTCATTCTGTTGTTAATGTCCTTGCTTGTTCCGCCGTCAGGTGTTACTATGCTTCCTAGGTAAGTAAATGTGTCTGTCTGTTCTAACTTCTGGTTCCTTACTGTTATTGGCTCAGGATTGCCCACATTTAGTGTCATGACCTCTGTCTTCTTCAAATTGATGTTCAGGCCAACCTGCTGGCCATACTTATTCAGTCTATCGATTTTGTCTTGAATGTGTTGGTGTGAATGCGCGAGTAGTGCAATGTCATCTGCATATTCCAAATCTTCCAGTGTAGAAAACTTAATAGCCTCATACATAACGTTATATTAATAGCCTCATACATAACGTTATATTAATAGCCTCATACATAACGTTATATTAATAGCCTCATACATAACGTTATATTAATAGCCTCATACATAACGTTATATTAATAGCCTCATACATAACGTTATATTAATAGCCTCATACATAACGTTATATTAATAGCCTCATGCATAACGTTATATTAATAGCCTCATGCATAACGTTATATTAAGAGCCTCATGCATAACGTTATATCAATAGCCTCATACACAACGTTATATCAATAGCCTCATACATAACGTTATATTAATAGCCTCATACATAACGTTATATCAATAGCCTCATACATAACGTTATATCAATAGCCTCATACATAACGTTATATCAATAGCCTCATACATAACGTTATATTAATAGCCTCATACATAACTTTATATTAATAGCCCGAGGAAGCATTGGCCATATTCTCTTCTTTATCGCGGTAGAAACCCCAGGTCTATACCAGATGTTTATAGCTTAGCACATTTTAATATATATAACTAGAAAGTAGGTTCCCACGTAAGTCTCTAAATGTTTCCCTACTAGGTAAGCAAGAAAGCTGAAAATTAGCAGACTGATAACTTTAGCTATGGTCTCAACAATAGAAGTCCCACACTCCCTAACGGCCGTTTGTGAATATGTTTTTGGACGATGTTAACTTTTCTTGTACGCGATATCTGCTGGAATTTGCAGGAATTAAACAAAAATCACTTTATTTATTTTTTTTAAACTGTATTTTAAGGTACAAACACTGTGGTTTCTGTAGCGACGTTTGTAAGATAACGAACTGGTACACATTTTTGAAGCTGGAATGCCGCTTGGGCAAAGGTGTGTTTCTTTCTTAAATTTTATTCTAACTACTTTCTATATCTATGGTGTATCTCTTGGTCAGTTCATATTTCGCTTTAATTTTATTAACTTTTTTCATACACTTTCAATTTCACAACGACAAAAATGTAAATCTTTTTGTTTTTCAGTTTCAGACCTTTGTTTTAGATAGTGCTTGATCATTTATGTTTTCCCCCAACTCTCTTTGACTTTTGCTTCAATGAACTCTACTTCCGTTTCATAAAACTTTCTAATAACCACAGAATTATACTTGGAAGAAAAGTTTTTGAAATACGTGTATCTTATAACGATGAGCAAATAAATATCTCAACACGGAATAGGTTATAATAAAACTACAGATTTAGCAGATCCCGACAGATTCTTGGTCTCTATAGTAACAAATAGCGTAACTTTTAAACTCTACATGGAAGTAGAATAATGCCCACAGCGATGCGGTCAACTTTTCTTGGTGGAGACAGCCCATACGACGATGGATACCTCACATTCAAGCGCAGTACTCCGGCGAGTGAGTAATATGTGTGGAGATCATATACTGAAGCACATTAAAAACGCACCACCTGTATAATCCAGGAACAGAGTGTGAAATGTAAATATAAGTGTTTACAAGTTTACATATTTGGAATCTTTATTCATTTTCCTATGAATCCATGCTGGTCATTAATTTGTAAATTTGATTGTTATGAAATTCATTGCATTCTGTGCAGGCAAGGGAGAAAACCAAAAATGCAACCAATAAAAAAATTCATTCACACTATCCTCAGTATCTGGTATGTCCACCGTGTGCTTGCAATTAAGCTTGGCAGCGGCTCCGCATGGAACGCACAAGTCTCTGAAGGAAATTCCGGGGAATCAAGTCCCATTCACGTGTAAGAGCAGCTTCGAGCTGTTGCAGATTAGCTGGAGAACCTTGCCTGTAGACTCTGCGTCCAAGCTCGTCCCACAGATGTTCTATAGGGGACATGTCTGGTGATAGGGCAGGCCAATATATCGTCACAATGTTTTGCTGCTGTAGATATTGCTGCGTAATGCATGCGGTGTGCGCACTGTCGCAGAGAGATTTATGATTAATAAATTTCTATATCTTTTCTTTATTCTACCCATGTCTTCTACTTTATTATCGCTCTTTTATCCTTTCTTTTTTTTCGCATTCGTCTGATTGTGAAAAAAAAACTCTCCCATTCATACCTTCGCCTGTCTCTTTTCTTATTTAGCAACGCATTTTATTGCTGTTAAGCTAAGTTTGTGAGGAGACCGAATAGTGTGAAATTCGTCTCGACAGACATGGGATGGCAGACATATCGTCTAACATTTTCATCTGACACGGCGCTCTTGGTTAGGTTTCTCGGTGTTAGGTGTGAGAAGGCGCCAACATGCATCGCTGGGAAATGACCAGAGGTAGCTGTAGGTGTTAGAACGAGCACTGGCAACTTTATTGCTAGCGCCTGAGTTAATGTGAAGTGTTAAGACGGGACGCTATTTCGGGTTTTTAAGAATGGCGTGCATCGTTTGTCCGTTTTCATTTATTAAACCTCAGTAGTTAGACTTCAGGCATTCAGTACTCCTAAGTTGCAGTAGACGGATCGCTCGTGCTAGAGAAATAAGCTTGTATAGCGAAGTTTCTTAGTTTTCTCGTCAATTTTTTGCCGAGCTTCTAAAATACCTATCAAGTGAATAAATTCTAGTTTCGTGGCGATTGCCGAAGTTCTGTTTGGAGGTAATATTATATCTAGTATTTTGTGAGTGATTTAAGTGGTAAATCGCCTATTTTATTTTCACTAGTTAGATTTCTGTGCAGAGGGATAAAATTATAAGTCTGTTATATTCTCTAGTTACTGCGTTACAGTGGAAAGCAGAATAAATTATTATTTCTAGCTTAAACTCATGCAGCTGTAAATAAATTTAATTAAATTGCTAGTAATCAGTCGAGAATATTTTAATCTAACTTATAACTGCACCGATTCATCATTGAGTATTGACGAAATACGTATGTATTTCTAATTCATGATGATTGATTTAAAAAAAAACATGTAATATTATATTTTACGTGAGGATAGGAGGTGTGTATAATATTATGGTTAAGTATTTTGTACTTTTCTCTTCCTTATACAGTTTTGGGTCAGTGCAACTTTTTCCAGCGGTTTTAGTACAACTGAGAGAAGAAACATATTTTATCTTTAACCACGTGGGTTTACAAGTTAACACTTGTCTGGCTTGTGGTAAATTTTCCTTATGTTAATAAATTTACATAAACTTTATTCAAGCGTGTCGGTCAGCTCGTTCCAAAATATCTATATTTCATTGTTATAGTTTTTCCACGTCTGTGCGTCTAACTGTCGTCACTTATGTGTGTGTGTACGTGAGTGGTATATATATATATATATATATATATATATATATATATATATATATATATATATATATATATATATATATATATAATATTTTTTTTAGACTTCTGACTCCTCTAGATCTGTTGTAGAAGATAGGCTGAAAGAGAGAAAATTCTCGATTTCAGGGACAGACTCTATTAATTTCTACCATCTCACTCGTGGAAATCTATTTCTATTATTATCTCTCACTGTTGCTATCGCTTATTGTAATCTATTCAGAAGGGACCAACCCAAGTCTTAATTCCCCTATCAAAAATCTACGACACGCACGTGCGTTATCCTGCTGGAGAAGCTGCAAGTCTGGATAATTTGTGAACTCAGGAGCAACCAATACATCCAGAACCTCATCTCGATATGTCACAGCATTAACATTTCCACGGAAGACGTGAAGAGGCAAGCGATGGTGAAAACTGAATCCTTCCCAAATGTGAATACTGCCACCTCCAAATCGGTTGTGCTGACGAACACAGCATTCTGCAAAGCGCTCTCCACACCGTCGCCAAATCCGCATACGTCTATCAGCAAAGGATATGTTGAATCTGCTCTCGTCTGTGAATAGGACAGCATTCTACTGCAGTCTAGTCCATCTGACATCTTGCTCTGCCCATTGCAGGCGCTGCTGACGATGTCTGTGAGTCAAGTTTGGCCCAACATAAGGTCGTCTTGCAGTAAGGCCTGTATCTCTGAGTCGTCGTATGACTGTCATTCGAGAGACTTACCCACGTCTACCCACTATTGCTCTTGCTGTTTGACTTGCCGGGAGAGAACGATTCCTTAGGTGACTCAGCACAATATGACGATCTTGCGCAGGGGTAGTAACTCGTGGTTGGCCACTACGAAGTCTATCCCGGGCACTGCCAGTGGTTCCGTAACGTTCATTGAGACGTACAATAGTGCTGTGGTGGCAATTCATCCTTCTGGCAATGGCCTACGAGCTCTTTCCGGTCTCCAATATACCAATGGCTCGTTGGCGGTCATTTTCAGATAGTCGTGGCATTTCAAGCACATGTACTGGGTGTTTTGTCTCAACGGCCTTTTTATACCGAGTATACTGTCACAACGCGTACACATTTTCAGGGTCATAGCTGTTGGGAATCGTGTTGCACGTGTAACTTTCATTGTTTTCACGTAGTCTGTACACAAACCCGTGGGTTGAATCATGCACTTTCCATTCCAGCAGCCATTCGCTCTCTACCTCATGACAAACACGAGGAAAATACATTCCCACACTTTTTTTTCCAGCTTCTCGGCATCAGTATATATAATAGTGGTGCGTTTTTAATATGCTTCAGTATATATAGATCGGTACAACTCTTAATCTGGTATCCGATGGATTTTCTCCTACTTGTCAGCTGAGTTGACATCATCCAACTATTACTCAAAGTGGTACATGCTCTGCATGCTAATACATAAGATTTGAGGACCAACATAACTGGGGGTACTAAATCAGTTCCATAGACAGATGCATCAAACTTAAACATACAGAGACCTTATCTTGCAAATGGTTCACTCTTTGATGTATTTCGTGTGATATATTCAATTTTAAAGCATATTTCCTATTCGCCCCTTTTGATTGTAAAGAAAATTTAATTCCAGGCACTTTAATATCAACCCCGAAGCCCGCCCAAAGTCGGCCTTTTGGCTTTCTCGTGTATCAGCCACATTTCTGACATAACTCTGGAAGAATCTGCCTCCATGTTTACACATTCACCCACCCAAGTTTATATACAGACGCTATGACGTATAACACCCAGACAGGAATTTACACATTCTTATCGTGTATGAGATTATTTGTCAATAATAATACTTGTGATATCAATGTCAGTATGTATGTGCATTCTTTCATGTCTCCGGTATCTGCACGGAGATTCAAAATTGGCTACTATTTTGTTGATACGCGAACTTTTGGCCAGTACGATTCATTGATATGTCACGTGTAGTTACTGACGGTCTCTCAGGAGAGAAACTAAAAATAGGACTATTGTTGCGTGAGGTTATGCTTGGGGCCTGCAACCCCATCATAAAAAGAAATGTATTACAGTAACCACTGCTGCAAGAGCACGTGTATACTTTGGGGCAGGTTTCCGCCTACAATCCTCTTTCAGATTTCGTTAGTTCTTCGAAGTTTCGGCATGGTGTGGCTTTCTCGTGTACATTTCTCTTTCAGATTTCGTCAGTTCTCCAACCGTTTCTCCATACCTGTGCATTAGGTATATCAAAATAATGGTTGGTTATTTTGACACATACCATTTCTATGACTACTTTCACTCTGTAGTCTCCACGTTGATTGAGACCGTTGATATCATAGTTTTCAACTGCTTTTTTATGAGAAGGCCAGATACCGCCTGTGTTACACAGAGTCCAGACCTGATTGCCTAAAACAGATAAATCTTTATTTTTCCAGTTTCGAACAAACATCTTTTGGCGTGATTCTCAGGAAAACAACATATACCATATCGACCATATATAATCATCATCATAATTGTCCGTATGGATCATAGAACCACAACTACAACTGGTCCCTGGCAGGAAGCCTGCACCAAGCTATTATATGCTATTGCTTTGGTGGTTTCCGTGGCAATTTCTTTTACATGATTAGGTTGTCTGAGCATATGCTCAGTCACATAATAGTTGCCTTTTACGACATGTCCGATGATGCAGTCGCCATATTCTTTCTTTGTCTCTTCAGAGACCCCTGGGAACTAAACACCATATGTAGTGACCTGGAATAAGATTGTAATTAAAAAATGGTCTAACTATTTTGTCATAGATTGCTTTGCTAAGGTATCAACCCACTTCTGAATACTCTATCAAGATATCCAGCCTCTATTTTGTACTGCTTTATATTGTTTCAGCACGAAACACACGTTTACATCTGATTATTCATCTTTGATTTTTGTATTTCCACAGAACTGATCTCTGTAGAAAATCCTCAGATTTGTCCAGAAATGCGTCCTGGAGAAGATGACCTTCCTGGTAAGTTTGTTTCTTTGGCCACAATGTAACAAGTTGTCGTAAATGTCGTCTCCGTTGTTACTGTTACTGTTTTTGCTGTTGTCGCTGTTGCTGTCCGTGCTTTTAATCTCATATTCGATATAATTTGCTTCAGTTCTTGCTGTTTTCATTTGCCTGAACATTTAGTAGATTCAACAAACAGGCCACGATATATAGCATTGTCATAATATTAGAAAGATCCTCTTGGTGTTTGGGTCATCTGCTGCCAAACATTCACTAAGACAGTTAGATTATCAACGCTAAAAGCATGCATGGGAGACTTGCACAAGGAGACAAGAATAGAGACGGCACCAGTGAACCAAACACTGTTCCACATGATAGCTTCCGTCTTGATAAGAGGAGTTGACACAAAGTCGTTCTGCCAACAACCGCATCTATCCTCATTTATGACAGTGTCTGAACAATACAATTTCCTTCTTTTTTTCTCCTGCTCCATTTTTGGAGCAAACCTCCTCACAGGAAGCAAGCGCGAGAAGCCTGTATAGAGCACAATTGTCATTGCCTTTGTTTCTCATTATCGCATTTGAGAATCCACAAGGATGCCTTACAATATAGACATTGTATAACTCTCGGTTAGTTTACAGTATCTCTGAGGAGATAAATAAAGAACAGGACTCCTGCTCCCTCAGACACGTGGTAAGAGACAACTAATATGAGGTCATGCCCTAAACTGTCAACATCAACATGTAAAACACATCGCTATACAAACCACCATTGCAAACGCACAAGAAGTGCTTTGGTGCAGACGTACTTGCACAGGGACCAGTTGTAGTTGTTTCCCTGTGCTCTTTAAGCAACTTAAAGGAAAGTATGATGATTACATGTTTTAGTGTGAAAATTACATTTTCAAACATATAAGACCCGATGCAAGAGGAGCTTATAATTTGTGTAATTTTCTTATAATTTATAATGCAAGAGGAGTACTGGGAAATATATGGAAATCTTAAGAAATCAAATCTCACACAAAAATCAGAATCTTCAGCTGAGATGTCCTGACGTATGGCTCTGACATGTGGCGAACAATAACAACAACTACCCAGAAGTTGCAGACGAGTACTTGCGTAGAATTAAAGCATTTAAATGGTATGACAAGGTTACCAATGTGGAACTGAAGACAAGAACCAGACAAGAACCAGACAAGAACCAGACAAGTACCAGACAAGGACCAGACAAGAACCAGACAAGAACCAGACAAGTACCAGACAAGTACCAGACAAGAACCAGACAAGAACCAGACAAGTACCAGACAAGTACCAGACAAGTACCAGACAAGAACCAGACAAGAACCAGACAAGAACCAGACAAGTACCTGTGGATCAAGAGATGAGAAGAATACGCAGGTTATGGGTAGGGCACACAATGAGGAAACCTGTTGATAACATTACCAGGCAGTCCTTGTTCTGGAATCCACAGGGTAAGACAACAAACGAACGAACGGAAGAAATCTTTATTTTATCGCAGACGTAGACCTGGAGAAATGATTAAAATGACGAGGAACATATGGAAAGACCTTGAGCTACAAAAAAATTTGGCATATGTTTGTTGAAGGCCTATGCTCTGTGGGGAGCTAAAGGGTAGTGAATGAATAAGTATAACAGTCTTAGATTATAGAGTAGAAAACTACAGAAATTTTACAACAGAATACTAAAAGAATATACATGGCAATACACGATAATATTTCTAGAGAATAACAGATAAAAACAGTCAAAGAATTATACAGAACGTTAGATTTATACCATAGGCATAAAAGCATGACGTATCCACGTATACCACTAAATAAAAGGATATTATTAAAAAAAAAAGACAGCTTGGGGACGCTTAACGATGCACCAATACTGGAACTAAAATGTAGGTACAAATTAGACAACGAGATAGAGCTAACTAACGTCAAGATTTGAGATTGAAGAATGGAAAGACACAATCACGAAAATAAGGGTTCAAGAATTTTGTTCTTGGAACGAAAAATTTTAATATCACAAACAAACAAGATTATTACAAACATGCTTTTTAACGACATTCGCTACTCATTATAATGCCTTTCCTTATGCATCTGTTGCATGAGATCGCTTCGTAATAACTCGCTGTTATTTAAAAAAAAATTATTGCAATCAAACTTTCTAACAACGTTCATTGTTCATTATTTATTGTGCAGTTAATCTTCAGTTAAAGCAATGAGACATTGTGTTATTAACCACTTTCATAAAAACTCCCAATAGTATTGTACTAGTATGTTTGTCGCGTTTCAAATAATTTACGCTCACAATGTTCATGTTCTACTCATCACAGAGAGCTCAAACTTTGCACGCAGCTCTTTTTGTTGTTGTTATTTGTATGCATTTTAATCTTTCAAGTATTGACCGGCATCTACTTAGTCGATGTTAGTTAATAATTAAAACAGTGTAAACTTACGGTAAGTAGAAATAACTCTATTAAAGTAAATGTTTTTAACATAAGGGAAATTATTAGCTGCAAATATAGATTACGTTTTGTCGTTGAAGGTTGGGCGTCGAATGGTGAATGATGATGCGCCGATTAAATCAGTGTGTTTCTGCAATAATTCAGCGCGCTTTTGTTTTAAAGACATCTCCAGTACTGACGAGCTTTCTATTAGGTGTTTAAACTTAGCAAAGCATACTTTATTCAAAGATAAATTTTACTGGAAAGCAGTTACATCCATTTTGATTTAACTAATACTAGGTTACGACTTAAAAATCATAAAACAAGTAAAGAAAAAAAATTGGTTTTTTGGGATCGACTTTATTATTGCTACCAAATTCACTAAAAACAAAAATAAATATTTCATGTATTCTATTACACAGATTAAACGGGGACAGCTAGTTATCATTAATCAGTAATGCGTTATATCGTTCACAAATTTATATGTATAC
This sequence comes from Oreohelix idahoensis, assembly GCA_024509875.1. NCBI lineage: Eukaryota > Metazoa > Mollusca > Gastropoda > Stylommatophora > Oreohelicidae > Oreohelix > Oreohelix idahoensis. The sequence continues at coordinate 398,684 of JAMPIV010007819.1, read as the reverse complement.
GACAAATGTATTGGTAGGATTTCTTAACCATTGGCAACGTGTCTTCCCCAACCTCTAATTGCACTGGCTTTATTTGCACCTCTACTTTACTTTCAACCAGATTCTATAGTTTATGTTGACTTCTCTAGCTTATAGTTCTCACTGAGAAACAGGTTTCCGAAGTTAAAATGACAGAACCATTCAAGTCATGAAGTACATTAAGAACAATGAATGTGGAATAGTTATTGTCACTACCCGCATGGTTCCGTGAAGTCTCTATTGAGATAAATAAAGAATAGACCGACTGCTGTCGCAAGAGATATGGTAGGAGGTGACTAAAATGACGTTGTGCATGAGGACGGCAACCCCCACCGTGTAAAACTAATAGGTACAGAAACTATCGCTACAAGAACAAGTTAATGGTTTGGTGCAGCTTTCTTGCACGGCGCTGCTGCTGCTGCTGCGTAGGTGGTCCCAGGCTCAGTAAAGTGCAAAAATATAAAAGGGAAGAAAAGAAGAAGCACTTGTCAGTAGGATTAATAGGTCATCCCTATGACGACAGCTTAAACAGGTCCTCCGACAAGCAGAAAGTTCTATCACAATCTGTACTGACAGACGTGATTTATAAACTGTAAATCAGGGATCGGCAATCAGTCGATCTCGTCTACCGGTAAATCACTGGGGATCGTTTGGTAGATTTCTAGGTAACGGAGGGGGAAACAACGAATTCTATTATTGTTGTATGGTTGTATACACGCCGGATGCATCCTCTCTTACGTCCAGCCCTGCTAGTCTTACGTTTGATGCCAAATTACAGCAATCTTAATCTTGATCATTCATTCATCGATTGCAGTGTCATTCTCTAATAGGCGATATTCAATTGTCCTCAGTATCTCTCCCTTATCCATATCCAATGCACCTTCTACGGGTGCTCTTGAAGCAAGTCTGTCAGCTTCCTTGCCGCGTACCCCTGCATGACCAGGCCAGTAGATCCACACCAGTTCCTGAAGATTCGAAGCTTTTATGGAGGTTTTCCATTCATGCAGTAGCCATTCATTTTGGACCTTCCGCAGCATGGACTGAGAGTCTAACACAATAACTGCCCTTGTTAATGAAGTTTCAGACAGCCACCTTAAGCAGTAGCGGCCTGTACCTAATGTGGAATTTTAAAAGATTTCCGCCACTAGCATTTAAAAGCGCGGGACATCCATCATTAAAGCTGTCTTTCTGCGTTCCCAGTGAAAACCCATCTAGCTTACAAAATTCACTTTATTCATAAACTGAATAAGATAGGAACACGATCTTTTCATTGAAGTGAAGTTAGCATTCTGTAAAGTATGATTTAGTGTGAATTCTCAAGCGCCGTTTCTATGGAAAGGCAAAAAGATCACCCGGCAAAGACAAAAGTTGCAAATAGACTGCACTTATTCGTAATTCCACATACTCTTGAAAGTTAAGGCAAAGTACGGGGGCACAAACCAAAAATGCAATTAAAAAACAAACAAACAATGCGGGAAAAGAGAGGGAAAATTATGAGAAAATTAAAATAGCAAAAAAAAAAAAAAAAAAAAAAAACTTAATAAAAAAGTTAGGAGCCGCGGTAGCATAGTGGTTAGTGCACTAGCTTCCTAACTCAGTTGTCTATGGTTCGATCCCCAGATGAGGTGGGATTTTTTTTAGGCCGCAAATGGCTCCGGGTTCGACCCAGCCCCAATTAGGTACCAGAGCAACTCTGGGAAGGTTAAGGCGGCCGGCGTGATGCTAACCACATCACCCCTAGTGTGCCGATGGTCAAGAAAATATGGGCCTAACACCGTATTCCCAATATGCTTCAATGGGCGTGTAACGGGATCCAATAAAAAAGTTGGGGGAGGGGCCGAAGCTGGTGAAAAGAGAGGCGGGAAATAAAGAATGGAAATCGTAACAGACATCTGAATATAGAACGTAAGTGGAGAAGGTCGCCTGAGATAACAGAATGTTGTTTGTTATGACCGTCTGGTTTAAGGCACCCAATGAAACGTTCTATATGAAACCGACTTCTTTCATCAGAGAAATAGGAACTGATTATAATGACCTGGATGTCCATAGTACCATGGTAGTTAGGGCCAGTACAATGTATGTCTGCAGGTGCAGAGGCAATCCGAGAGATGTACAGGTGTTGGCAGAATCAGTCTCCAAGTCGTTCACCTGTTTCGCCATTTTCTTTGCTGCAACCTTTGCGTATGATGGTGTAAATGGCAGTGCGTGACTCGAAGGTAAAGTCACAGGTGATAGTGAACATGGCTTTGGGAAAAGACACTTTACGTGTTTGGATGACTGTCGTGAAATTCTACATCCACATATATAAATTAAAACGTAAATGTAAAGCCTAACAAATAAATGTAATAAAAGGAAAGAAGAATGGTAAAGAACCGTGCTGTCACAATGACTGTACTCGAAATCCCCCTTGTGTTCTCCTTCGTCTGCAAATTGTAACGCTTTCACGTTGATAGTAAAAGCCTACTGTATTATTACACGCTTTCTTCAATGAAACGTGTACTGTATTTCTTGGAAAAACCTTGAGATACGCAAGCTGATCAATGACCTATATTTAATATTTCATTCATTCCATACACGGCGTAACTAAAAGACAGATAAAGCAGGAGAGAGAGAGAGGGACGAATGAAGGCAGGAAGCATGCAACACTACACGCGTCGCGCGATTAATAGTAACGCAAATCCCACGTGTAAGGCCACTAGCAATAACTTTTTTTCAGATCGACAGTGATAAAAAGCCAATACCCATACCAGAGTTAGGTTTTAAAATCCTGAAAAACGCTTATTGGGAAATATGACATTATACTGGTTTACGTTTGAAAACATGACAGTACCCAGACACCCTAAAGTTTGGAAGTGAGAAGGTAGTAACAGCACGACTATCCTAGAAGAAAATGCATATTGGCTCCATTAAATTCGTATATTTGGGTTCCTTAGGGCTTGCTGACAAAGAATATGTAAAACGTTACGCAAATAGTCTAGGAATTACCAACTTATAACCAAAATAAAATAGTGGGGGTGCCTGACAGCATGAAATCATTTCTGCTCATAAAATTTTTTTATAACGTGTTTGAAAAAACATTACGTTACGGAAATAGCCTACCATGTTAACTCCTATTTGATTGGAGCGCAACAAATGTAAGACTAAACACGATTGGTCGGGCTATAAATACTATCTTGTGTTGTCAGGGGAAACGTGAGAAGGGGTACTTTTTTTGAAAAGATGTGTAGACATGGTTTGATTGGGTAGAGCTGCGAATATACTCAATTCAGAGCGTCTGTTCCTTGCCACATCTTGTAATAAACCTACTAAGAAGCAGTGCGTTGAGCACCAGTGTATATTTTTTATAAAATAAAGCCTGGAACATCGGCAGATCGGAGTTGTGCTATATTCCTTGCCATTCAACGTCACTGTGTATTATTTCCATGAATTGTGGTAGGTTGAAATATTTGATATCTTTTTAAATGAAAATTGAATGTAAATTGATAAATTATGTCTGTATATATGTGTGGTTCAGTAGCGAACATGATGTAAAGCCTATAGTGCTCCAGCCTGAACAGAAGGTGTCGGAGGAAAGTAAAACTGCATGGAATGGCCAAACAGTACACTGACACCTAGATTACTGACTAGAAAGAAATAATGCTGGAATTGCAGAGGCGTAGTAACCATTAGGGAGGAAAATACTGGTATAAAGTATTTCAGATGAAGCTGACAGTTGGCCTAACGCTCTGAACTCAATGTTTGTGATGTATTGTGCTCAGTGTAGAAATAGAGTATAAATTAGTTCTGAAGTAGGAGGTACAACCTTCTTGTTTCAGGGACCGTGGTCTTAAAGTTATTGAGCAGCACCTGATCAGAGCTTTGCTGAAGCCAGAGGCGGACAGCATACTCCTTGGTCCATATAGCAACCAGTGAGGTGGCTCCAGAACTCATTAAAGCACTCGAGCAGAGGAGTCTTGTACTGCAGTCATCACGAAAGTTAAGAAAGTGTGGCCATGGAGCTCAACATTATGTGCCCCCCCCCCCCCCTCAAAAATTGACAGTAAATAAAGAGGGAATTTAATTGTTTTAGTGCCAGGAACTGAGAACATCTCTAATACTAGTTCCAACAAAGACAAACTATTGAAGTCATGATGACAAATACCAACAGAGCTTGAACAAAACAAAACCAGTATTACCTCATATTCTACTACTACACAACTGACACACATAGGATACTATTAATAATATATGTCACTACAAGATTCATATTGATAAATTCTGTACATATAACTTGTAATTAAAATTGATTGTGATTCCTGGTTCCATTTGTATTTGAATCAGGACACATATACATTAATGACAGCACTGAATACATATTGTTATTTGAAAATTTATCAGTGACTCATTTAAGATATCCTCATAGAGTGTTATATGTATGTGAGTGTCACAGTGTTGTCAAGTGTGGTGGAATAAATTAAATTGTTTATCTGTCTGTTGTTGTTGTGACTTACACTTCATCATATACATACCCTAGACATATAACGTAGTCATCACACTATTCCAGAATAATTCTGACTGAGGTATACATATGTGGCAGCAAGTAAGGTTATCTATAATACACTCCTCTTATTAGATATAGATACCTTCACAGCTGATCTCAGTCAGTACACTAAGTCCCCTATAAATATTTATAACATCCCACTTCACCACATATATTGGGGTCTCGCTCTCGGGATTTTGAATCTTTCCCTATTTAAAATATTGGGGGTAATTCACTTCAGGGAATAATAAGAATTAAAAGGTATCCTTGGGTGAAAATAAATAAGGTTGAGCTCACAGTGCCTGTGTTGTCCTGAGTTAATTAGTCATAGATAAAATTGTTTAGACATTTATCTGTTAGACAATGGCCGACCTGGCAAAATTTCGATCTGCTGCTGTACAGACTGCGAAAGAGTTAGGAATGGACGGGCAAATTATGATTTCTTATGTCACTGCTGAATGTGACAAATATATTGAACGGGAAGAAAGAAGATTAGAAAAAGAGGCCGAAAGAAAATTAGAGGCTGAGACTAAGAGGTTGCAGATTGAGGCTGAGGCTAAGAGGTTGCAGATTGAGGCTGACAAAGAGGCTAAAGCATTGGAAGCCGAGGAAAGAAGACAGGCTGCAGAAAGAGAAGAGAAGAAATTAGCTGCAGAAGAAAGAAGATTGACTGCAGAAGAAGAAATTAGCTGCAGAAAGGGAAGAGAAGAAATTAGCTGCAGAAAGGGAAGAGAAGAAATTAGCTGCAGAAAGGGAAGACAAGAGATTAGCTGCAGAAAGGGAAGCAGAAAAAGAGGAGAAGAGATTACAAAGGGAACATGAGTTACGACTAAGGGAGTTTGAGTTTCAGGGCCATGCTCCTGAAAATGGTGCCAGTCCCTTTGCCTCTGATGCCACTGCTAGCCAAGGAGCCTCAACCTCAGCTATGAATTTTCATTTAGATCATTTTGTTGAGAAAGACGATGATATAGAGAGCTATCTAAATAGGTATGAACTATTAGCTACCACATATGGGTTAGAGAGAGAAAGGTGGAGCTTAAAGTTATCTCAGGGCTTCGTGGGGCAGCTTATGAAGTTTTTGCCAAAATGAGCAGAGGTGATCAGGAAAATTATGACATGCTAAAGCAGGCTCTTTTGTTAAGATATGAAAAGAACGCAGAATTTTATAGGAAAAAATTTAGGAATGCTAAACTACTGTCAGGTGAAACCTATCACCAGTTCTCTGCACGAATAGAGACATACTTGGAGAAATGGACTTCTCTGGGGAAAACCCAAGATCTTAAGGAAATGGTCCTTATAGAGCAACTAAGAGAGTCCATGGCTCCAGACCTGAGAAAGTTTCTCATGGAACAAGGTGCAGAGAGGCTGGGTGAGTTGCTAAATGTTGCTGAAAGGTATCAAGCAGCTCAAGCAGAGGTAACAGGTAATAAAAAGAAACAAGTGGATAACTTTAGGGCACCACAGAACTTTAATAAATTTGATCCTAGGGATCAAAACAAAGGTAAGCACCAATTTGATAGGCCACGGTATGAAAATAAAAATAAAACCCCACAATTCGATGAAAGGAAATATGATGAAAGAAAATCTTTCAACCAAGGAAAAAGGTGGTGTAAAAATTGTAAGATGAACAATCATGACACTGACCATTGTAGAAGGAAACCTCCTCATTGTGCTGCTATGACATCGGGGAAAAAGGACAAGAAGGTCAAACCTGAAGAACTACAGGAACCATACCACCCCCAGTGTGTGAAGATGTCATCTGTAATGGTGTCACTATAAGGTGTTTATATGATACCGGTTTAGATTACGATTCCGTTGTGAGTTCTCACCTGGTGCAGGCCGATCAATACACCACAGAAACAGTGGAGATTCAAACTGCAACCAAGGATGTAGCTACCATGACACTTCCCGTCGCCCGAATAAAAGTGAAAACGCGATATGTGGAAGAAATCATAAAAGCAGCAGTGATAAATGAGCCAATCTACCCTCTGATATTGGGGTGTAGATATGTCTTCTTGGGGAATCCCAAGAGACCTGTGATATTGGCAACAGTGCAGACCAGATCACAGTCTAAAAAGGAGGAGGATAATCCAATAAATACTCACCCAGATGAGATGAGGAAGGCACAGGCTGAGGACAAAACACTCAAGCCATGTTTCAAGAAGTTGCCCAAATCTCATACACCTCCAGGCAAGGGAGAGTTTTATATGAAGAACAAACTGATATATAGGAAGGCTGGATCTGAATCCAATGGTCACGGACAGCTGGTCCTTCCCACTTCATATAGGACTAAAGTGTTGGAACTAGGGCATGCGATTCCCTTCAGTGGTCATATGGGAATCAGCGCAACAGGACAGCGAATAGCTTGTCACTATTTCTGGCCAGGAATAACTGAAGATATCAAACGATATGTAAAATCCTGTCCAGAGTGCCAACGAGTAGCACCTAAACATTGGACTGCACCAGCAACTCTGGGGGAAATGCCCATAGTGGGAACACCCTTTGAGAGAGTTGCCGTGGATCTTGTGGGACCTCTCACCCGAACCAAGAGAAGGAACAGCTACATTCTGACTCTGGTGGACACTTGTTCTATGTGGGGAGAGGCAGTAGCCCTGTCATCGATTGATTCTAAACATGTGGCAGAGGCATTGCTCACAATTTTCACAAGGTTAGGCTTTCCCAATCAAATCTTGACTGATAATGGCTCTCAGTTCAAGGGGAAACTAACTGAAGAAGTTTTCAGGATCTTCCAGGCCAAACACTTCCATTGTAGTGTGTACCATCCCCAAGGGAACGGCCAAGTGGAAAGATTTAACGGCACGTTGATGTCGATCCTGAGAAAGTTGGCACACGAAAAACCAGATACATGGGACCAGTACCTGCACGCCGCCCTCTTTGCTTATCGGGAGGTACCCCATAGTTCAACCGGTATGGCCCCGGCAACATTATTGTTTGGAAGGCCAATAAAAGGTCCACTTGAAGCTTTGTTAAGAACGTGGACTGACGAAAAGGCAGAGGAAAACATTACATCTGCATACCAATATGTGAATGAGCTGACCACTCGTTTAAAAACTGGCTGGAAACTTGCCAATGAAAATTTGAAACAAGCCAGGAAGAAACATGCTGCCTATTATAACAGGAAAGCTAAAGACAGAAATTTGGCTGTGGGAGAGAAGGTACTGCTTCTTCTCCCCGGGAGTCAGAATAAGTTACAGATTGGATGGCAAGGTCCATATACAGTTTTAGAGAAGGTGTCTAGAACAAATTATAAGATAGATAAGAAGGGGAAAGAAAAAATCTATCATGTGAATCTCCTGAAGAAATATTTGGAAAGAGAACATCAGGAAGAGACACACTTGTTGACCTTGTCCATCGCCATGGAGATGAAAAAGGAACCACTTTCATCATTTGAATATCCATTACACCCCTGTGAGACAGCAGCACAGGTGAAAATCAGTACACATTTAACGAAAACTCAGAAAGAGAGAGTGCAAACAGGTTCTAAATAATCATGCAGAGGTGTTAACAGACCGACCAGGGCATACAAACCTATTGGAATATGATATGAAACTGATAGACCCCACACCTGTCTGTATGAAACCATATTCGATTCCGTTTGCTAAGGAGAAAGCTTTGAAGGAAGAGATAGACTATCTGTTGAAGGAAGGAATTATTTCACACAGTGAATCTTCGTATAGTTCCGGTGTTGTACTCTTAAGGAAGCCCTCTGGAGAACATAGACTCTGAATAGATTACAGGAGACTGAATGCTATTACAGAAGGACAGGTGGATCCATTGCCGGATACAAATCAGCTGTTTGCCAGACTAAATAAAGCTAAATATTTCTCAAAAGTGGATCTGAGTAAAGGATACTATCAGATTCCAGTAAAGCCTGAGGTTAGACCATACCTAGCTTTTAGTACCTCAGAAGGACACTATGAGTTTAATAGATTGCCATTTGGATTGAAGAATGCGCCTAGTGTCTTCTCTAGAATGATGAGAAAATTATTGGACCCTCTGAATAATCCATGTATAACAAATTTCATGGATGATATCCTTATAGCAACAGAAACATTTGAGGAACACATTGAGTCTCTGAACATGCTGTTTAATCGACTTAGGGAAGCAAATTTAACAGCCCGACCAACCAAATGTTGCGTTGGATGTAAAGAATTGGAATTTTTGGGACACACAGTTTATCAGGGAAACATGACCCCTGACCCAAAGAATTTAGAGAAACTAAAGAAAGCCCCGAGACCACAAACCAAGAAGGACGTGAGATCCTTTGTATCATTATGTGGTTTCTACCAGAAGTATATCAAAAACTTTAATTCCATATGTGCACCGTTAACTGATTTGACACGTAAAGGACATCCAGATCGCATTACATGGACACCACAATGTGAAATGGCTTACCAAGAATTGAAGGAAAAGCTCACAAGTAAACCTATTTTGAAATTACCTGACTTAAGTCAAGAATTCATAGTAAGGACGGATGCCAGTAATATTGGGTTAGGTGCAACTCTACTACAGAAATCAGATGCATTGGATGGGGAATTAAGCCCAGTGGCATATGCTAGCAGAAAGTTGAATAAAGCTGAAATCAACTACTCAACTAGCGAAAAAGAATGTCTTGCAGTAATATGGGCAATAAAGAAATTCAATATTTATCTGTATGGGAAGGCATTTAAGTTGCAAACGGATCACAAACCTTTATCGTTTCTAGCACAGGCTAGGCATGAGAACTCTAGGTTACTCCGATGGTCCTTACTTTTGGCTCCATATAATTTTAGCATTGAGTATATATCTGGAAAAACAAATTTGGGAGCGGATTTCTTAAGCCGCCATCCGTGTGATGAGAATCACCGTAAATCCCAGAAATAATAATAAATTTCTCTATGTGTATGTAGAATTATAGACTGACGTATAACGTCTGTTTTAAGAGGGGAGGATTTGTCGTGAAATTCTACATCCACTTATATAAATTAAAACGTAAATGTAAGGCCTAACAAATAAATGTAATAAAAGGAAAGAAGAATGGTAAAGAACCGTGCTGTCACAATGACTGTACTCGAAATCCCCCTTGTGTTCTCCTTCGTCTGCAAATTGTAACGCTTTCACGTTGATAGTAAAAGCCTACTGTATTATTACACGCTTTCGTCAATGAAACGTGTACTGTATTTCTTGGAAAAACCTTGAGATACGCAAGATGATCAATGACCTAGATTTAATATTTCATTCATTCCATACACGGCGTAACTAAAAGACAGATAAAGCAGGAGAGAGAGAGGGACGAATGAAGGCAGGAAGCATGCAACACTACACGCGTCGCGCGATTAATAGTAACGCAAATCCCACGTGTAAGGCCACTAGCAATAACTTTTTTTCAGATCGACAGTGATAAAAAGCCAATACCCATACCAGAGTTAGGTTTTAAAATCCTGAAAAACGCTTATTGGGAAATATGACATTATACTGGTTTACGTTTGAAAACATGACAGTACCCAGACACCCTAAAGTTTGGAAGTGAGAAGGTAGTAACAGCACGACTATCCTAGAAGAAAATGCATATTGGCTCCATTAAATTCGTATATTTGGGTTCCTTAGGGCTTGCTGACAAAGAATATGTAAAACGTTACGCAAATAGTCTAGGAATTACCAACTTATAACCAAAATAAAATAGTGGGGGTGCCTGACAGCATGAAATCATTTCTGCTCATAAAATTTTTTTATAACGTGTTTGAAAAAACATTACGTTACGGAAATAGCCTACCATGTTAACTCCTATTTGATTGGAGCGCAACAAATGTAAGACTAAACACGATTGGTCGGGCTATAAATACTATCTTGTGTTGTCAGGGGAAACGTGAGAAGGGGTACTTTTTTTTGAAAAGATGTGTAGACATGGTTTGATTGGGTAGAGCTGCGAATATACTCAATTCAGAGCGTCTGTTCCTTGCCACATCTTGTAATAAACCTACTAAGAAGCAGTGCGTTGAGCACCAGTGTATATTTTTTATAAAATAAAGCCTGGAACATCGGCAGATCGGAGTTGTGCTATATTCCTTGCCATTCAACGTCACTGTGTATTATTCCCATGAATTGTGGTAGGTTGAAATATTTGATATCTTTTTAAATGAAAATTGAATGTAAATTGATAAATTATGTCTGTATATATGTGTGGTTCAGTAGCGAACATGATGTAAAGCCTATAGCGCTCCAGCCTGAACAGAAGGTGTCGGAGGAAAGTAAAACTGCATGGAATGGCCAAACAGTACACTGACACCTAGATTACTGACTAGAAAGAAATAATGCTGGAATTGCAGAGGCGTAGTAACCATTAGGGAGGAAAATACTGGTATAAAGTATTTCAGATGAAGCTGACAGTTGGCCTAACGCTCTGAACTCAATGTTTGTGATGTATTGTGCTCAGTGTAGAAATAGAGTATAAATTAGTTCTGAAGTAGGAGGTACAACCTTCTTGTTTCAGGGACCGTGGTCTTAAAGTTATTGAGCAGCACCTGATCAGAGCTTTGCTGAAGCCAGAGGCGGACAGCATACTCCTTGGTCCATATAGCAACCAGTGAGGTGGCTCCAGAACTCATTAAAGCACTCGAGCAGAGGAGTCTTGTACTGCAGTCATCACGAAAGTTAAGAAAGTGTGGCCATGGAGCTCAACATTATGTGCCCCCCATCCCTCAAAAATTGACAGTAAATAAAGAGGGAATTTAATTGTTTTAGTGCCAGGAACTGAGAACATCTCTAATACTAGTTCCAACGGAAAACAAACTATTGAAGTCATGATGACAAATACCAACAGAGCTTGAAAAAAACAAAACCAAACCAGTATTACCTCAAATTACTACTACACAACTGACACACATAGGATACTATTAATAATATATGCCACTACAAGATTCATATTGATAAATTCTGTACATATAACTTGTAATTAAAATTGATTGTGATTCCTGGTTCCATTTGTATTTGAATCAGGACACATATACATTAATGACAGCACTGAATACATATTGTTATTTGAAAATTTATCAGTGACTCATTTAAGATATCCTCATAGAGTGTTATATGTATGTGAGTGTCACCGTGTTGTCAAGTGTGGTGGAATAAATTAAATTGTTTATCTGTCTGTTGTTGTTGTGACTTACACTTCATCATATACATACCCTAGACATATAACGTAGTCATCACACTATTCCAGAATAATTCTGACTGAGGTATACATATGTGGCAGCAAGTAAGGTTATCTATAATACACTCCTCTTATTAGATATAGATACCTTCACAGCTGATCTCAGTCAGTACACTAAGTCCCCTATAAATATTTATAACATCCCACTTCACCACAATGACATATTGGCACGTCTTGCATCGTTTTCGGTTACATGGTTTAGTGCCATAGTAGATTTCACTCTTAGTTTTCAGACGGCCTTAGACCAGGAGGTATCTCAAGTTGTTGTCACTTCTACAGGCGATCAAGGGTGCATCGATGAACATTTCCCGGGTCACTGAATCAGCTTTTAGAAGAGACAGATAGTGAAAATAGGATGCTTCTAGCCGCACCGCTGTGCGGCGTAATAGATCACAAGATTATTGCTCATTCATTGTGTGTTCTAGCAATCACTGTATCATTCTTACAGTGTAACCAATACCATAAAACTAGCAAAATCTTAATCATATATGTTAGTAATGCAGAGTTTCTTAACCTTTTTGTGCCATCCACCCTTTTATATCCCGATAAAAGCTATGTACCCCTTTGATTGTCCGCTAAAGGCTATGGACTCCTTTGATTGTCCGCTGAAGGCTATGGGCACTTCTTGGAAAAAAAATGTACATAGAAGAATAATTTAAAATTTTACATTTTAAAGTTTATGATGTATACGGACCCCTTAGAACCCATTCACAGACCCCCAATGTTAAGAAACCCTGATCTAATAGTACAACGAGGGGGACCTCTGTTGGCCTGAAGGACTCGCCCCTATCTTGTGTATTAATTTCCAGATTAGTAAAATACCAACAAATTCATTCTCGCAAGGGCTTGACTAAAAATAATGCATTAAAACAATCTTGTGTGACATTCTTACAGTATAATTGTTTCGTGTTATTTCTGAAGTTTCAATGTCACACTGTTTTCTGGGAGATTAGTGCCTGTGTACGTTATAATGCTGCGTGTGGTTCATGTTGCAGAAGGATGTTCTGACGACTTAAAACGAATTGTCAGAATTTGCATTTTTGTCTACTCTTATCCGTTGTGTAAGACAATATGTGCTTTAGCACTAGACGGGTTAATATGGTTTTCTTGTGAAAGTCGTGATGTACGGAACATATAATCTCAGCGTATGCGACTTCACCATATCTCTTCTTGATGTCTGTGTCACGTCTGCCATCATTAGTTATTATGCGTCCACGATTTGTGAAACTTCTTTTTCTTTCCGTTTATTCTTATGTTTAACGTTCGATTCTCATGTTTTTGTGTGTGTTTTTTTCGCATTGCAAATGTCTAATCTATCCCTGAGGTATCTGAAGATAAAAAGAACGAATATTACTACTGGCATATTGGATGAGCTGAGAAATATTACGTTGTTTTGGGCTTGCAACCTCATGTAAAATAGATTACTACAGAAACCACTACTGCAAGACATCGTGAAGTGTCACATCCATATCCGTGGCTGGTTTGTTCACTTGATCCACAGTTGTTACAATCCGTGTAAGCTTTTGGCAAACAGATGTGTATATTCTACATATCAAAAGTTGTTTATTGTTCTTCCACTGATGTCAAGTCCTGACATTTCTTCAGCCGTTTTTTTTTTCTTCTCATGTACAGATGTTAAAACAGCAGAGGGGCAAATACTGCCATGCCTCGCTCCTCTTTTTATATCACACGTGATGAGTAATTCTGGCAAGATTATCGCAGTTTGTTCTCAGTATTTCCTATTACTAGTTGTCCAGTATCAAACAATGAAGTAATCCCATCAGATTTTAGAAAAATACTGAAAAAGTGCGCATTGCAACGTGAAAACTAAATTAAAGAGAGGGACTTCATGGAATGCACACACAGAGGCAAGGATTGCGTAGCTGACCATGGTTGAAAAAATAATCAAAGAGGGAAACTGGAGTAAGTCTAGTTAGAACTGGACACACTACCAGCACGTCTTCATCAGCCTCGGCAGGGAACGCAGAGCTTGGGACAATGGGAAAGCAGAGCTTGGGACAATGGGAAAGCAGAGCTGGAAATGAATAAACTGATAAATAATCTTGCCGGGAATGATGATGCTATTGCGTATACTGTACTGCTAGCGGTGTACTCTGTGATGAGAAATCAGGATGGGGCTGCTCGGCTAGAATAAAGGCCAAGGGTCGTCTTTGATGACAACAATATTCAACATGAGAATGGAGACAGCCTCAGGTGGCTGTCTGAAACTCTATCGACCAGGGCATGTATTGTGTCGGGGTCTTCATTCCAAGCTTTGGAAGGTCCAGAATGGATGGTTTCGGCATGAATGGAAATTTACTGCCCTGATCATGGTAGAGAGGGAAAGTAGGGTGGTGTACGCAGCAATGAGAGAACTGACAAACTAGCTTCGAGAGCACCAATTTTGTAGAAAGAGGACAATTTTGACATTTCCTTCTCTGTTACTCCCCATCATTTCACACCACAGAGAAGCACAGAAAGCACACAACTCTCATATAATCTTAATTTAGTGTTTGTTCTGTACTGAGAGGACTTCTAGATGTTGTTTAGACTAGCAAAGGCTGTTCTCGCTTTATTCATTCTGTTCTTGATGTCTTTGCTTGTTCCGCAGTCTGGTGTTACCATGCATCCTAGGTTTGTAAATGTGTCCATCTGTTCCAGCTCCTGGTTCCTAATTGTTATGGGCTCAGGATTGCCCACATTGAGTGTCGTGACCTCTTTAGATTGATGTTCAGATCCACCTGCTAGCTATATTTATTCAGTTTATCTGCGTTTTCTTGGATGTGTTGATGTGAATGTGCGAGTAGTGCAGTGTCATCTGCATGTTCCAGATCTTCCAGTGTAGAAAACGTTATCCATCTTATTCCTCTTGGATTGCTCTCTGTTGTTTGGCGAGTCACCCAGTCTATGACTGTTACAAATAAAGTTGTTGATAAGGGACATCCCTGTCGTACTCCTGTCTTCACCTCAAAAGTTAGGTTGCTCTGCCCAACACTACATGTACAGTTAGCATAGAGGCTTTTTATAATGGAAACAATGCAGCTGGGAATTCCATAAGCCCTCAGTATTTTCCATAAGCTGTCCCTGTGTATGCTATAAAACGCCTTTTCAGAATCAACAACGTTAAAGTATAGCTGTGTCTGCCACTCTGAGCACTGCTCTATAATGTTTCTGAGAGTGAATATATATGATCTGCACATCAATTTTATTCCTTCTGAATCCCGCTTGTTCTTTCCACAGCATATGGTACTTAATCTGTGATGAAAAGAAAACACATTTATACATTTTTGCAAATTAATCCCCGGTGAAAAGAAAACACATTAAGATATCCGTGCTTGTTAATCTCTGGTGAAAAGAAAATAACATTAATATATTCTGTGGGGAAAATAAAACACATTAATACATTCTTGCTAGTTAATCTGTGGGGAAAAGAAAACACATTAATACATTCTTGCTAGTTAATCTATGGTGAAAAGAAAACACATTAATACATGTTTGCTAATTAATCCCTGGTGAAAAGAAAGCACATTAAGACATTCTTGCTAGATAATCTCTGGTTACAATAAAACACATTAACATATTCTGATAGTTAATCTCTAGTGACAAGAAAACACAGTAACATATTATCGCTAGTTAGCGCCCAAATAACGAAAGCTACAGTCAGCAAAACTAAAAAAAACCAACAAAAATACTCTGTGCTCTTAGCGGTAAAGAATGTTAAGAATGCATAGTCTGTCGTTGTTAGGTGGAACAGAAGAGTTTTAATTTGTTAAGATACTATTAAACAAACAAACAAACAAGCTTACAGATGCTGTTTAGGTCACCATATCCTGTAAGTTGATAGATGTATAGAGGTCACAAAGTCTTATATTAGCTGCTATGTTTGACATAATAGCTATTCAAGGAATGTTAAGTCATCGGGTATTGCGTGATGGCGTGCATTTAAAAAAATGTAGATGCCAATCAAAAACTTAACTACAGAATAAAACATACCAATGATAAAATGTAACACAACAATGACAACATAAGTACTGTTAAATCTTTAGAAGGAAAAATTGTGCTGAAAACTGTGCATCTATATTTGTAAGTTTTAAACTTCTTCTTCTTCTTCTTCTTTCTCTTGCAAATAACCACATCTATCCGTCTTATAAAGTTGGCAGTCCAAAAAGAACAGCTGCCATCTTCACATCAAAAGTCTTCTTCAGTGGATCTCCGACTTTGTCTCTTGTCGTGATGGTGCACTCTGATAGGTTCTTTCCTGTCCATCTGTTGATGTAATCTTCCGACTTTGTCTCTTGTCTTGATGGTGCACTCTGATAGGTTCTTTTCTGTCCATATCTTGGTGTAATCTTCCAACTTTGTCTCTTGTCTTGATGGTGCACTCTGATAGGTTCTTTCCTGTCCATCTCTTGATGTAATCTTCCGACTTTGTCTCTTTGTCTTGATGGTGCACTCTGATAGGTTCTTTCCTGTCCATCTCTTGATGTAATCTTCCGACTTTGTCTCTTGTCTTGATGGTGCACGTTGATAGGTTCTTTCCTGTCCATCTCTTGATGTAATCTTCCGACTTTGTCTCTTGTCTTGATGGTGCACGTTGATAGGTTCTTTCCTGTCCATCTCTTGATGTAATCTTCCGACTTTGTCTCTTATCTTGATGGTGCACTCTGATAGGCTCTTTCCTGTCCATATCTTGATGTAATCTTCCAACTTTGTCTCTTGTCTTGATGGTGCACTCTGATAGGTTCTTTCCTGTCCATCTCTTGATGTAATCTTGCAACTTTGTCTCTTGTCTTGATGGTGCACTCTGATAGGTTCTTTCCTGTCCATATCTTGATGTAATCTTCTAACTTTGTCTCTTGTCTTGATGGTGCACTCTGATAGGTTCTTTCCTGTCCATATCTTGATGTAATCTTCCAACTTTGTCTCTTGTCTTGATGGTGCACTCTGATAGGTTCTTTCCTGTCCATATCTTGATGTAATCTTCCAACTTTGTCTCTTGTCTTGATGGTGCACTCTGATAGGTTCTTTCCTGTCCATATCTTGATTTAATCTTCCGACTTTGTCTCTTGTCTTGATGGTGCACTCTGATAGGTTATTTCCTGTCCATCTCTTGATGTAATCTTTCGACTTTGTCTCTTGTCTTGATGGTGCACTCTAATAGGTTCTTTCCTGTCCATATCTTGATGTTATCTTTCGACTTTGAGCGCAGTCTTCCTCTTGCATGGTTGCCTTCAGCTCTACCTTCTATTAAGGTCGTCAGTAAGGTGTCATTTATCGGGAAATCCAATACTATTAAGAGATATTTTATATTTATTTTACTATTTTCCACTATTTAATAATAATAGTAAAAAAGAAATGTTGCATTTGTTCCACAGCTAGCACGATGTCTTTCTCAGTTTCGCCAAGCCTTTTAAGTGACCTTGTTCTTGACTGTCCTTTCAGACCCATTTGTAGAGTCAGCAGCAGATTTGAACGTTTACATAACAACTTAGTTTATATTTCGAATTTAAAAATAGATATTTGCTGTTGTTGTTCTTAACTGTCATTGTCACATTCTTTAGTTTTGAATTCTCCGATTGCTTTGTTCTTTTGCAAATCAACGCAGATTTTGTGTGTGTGTGTGTGCCCGGTTATTCAGCAGCTGAAAACAGCTTTTACATATTATGTGACAAATTCACGCCTATTTCCGTCCAAGAACTTATGACGAGCATTCTTAGCAGAGGCGTACTTAGTATTTGGCACTCGGGATGTATCCTTTCTTTGGCACCCCAACACCTATAAATAAATACACAGTATAATATGGTACGTTTACAAGTAGGTTTGTAAATAGTACATTTATGTCATAGTAGTGGCCGATTCCCTCCCCCCTTTTTTTTCTGGCTGGCACCTGGGGTGGTCCGGCCCTCTCCCAACACCGTTAGTATGCCACTGATTCGCTACGGCTCATTCTGAGTATTATAAATATTACGTATTACGTCAGCGTGATTTGTTGTTGTGAAGAAATGCGAGGCGTGGGATAGGAAAATTAGATGTATCATAACGAAGGACCAGCGACTGGGTTTGACTGAATTAAATTCATTACAGGGTTGAACATAAAACACATGAAACTCTTAACAAATGCTTTTTGTTTAACTCAAGGTTAAAAAAGGTCAGCCGACGCCCAATCTAGAATGTCTTTTGGATGTCGTTAGTTGTATATTATTTACTTGTTTATTTTAACTACTCAGCTAGCGTTCAGGGATGGTAGATCAAAGACAAGACAAGAGAAGGCAACTTCTGACTATATGATGAAGCCGCGTGCTGTTCCCGGGTGTCTCTGAGGGAGACTAGTAAAGAATATGACTATTGTTTCCTCAAGCATGTCGTAAGAGGCGGCTAGGATGATGTTGTGCATGGGGTTGACAACCTCATCATGTAATATACATAGTTACAGAAACCATCACTGTAAGAGTACATTCATACTTTGATGAAGGTTTTCTGTAACGGGCGTCAGCGACAGCATCTCTGGTCTAGTGTATATAACGCGCAGAGCCGGATTAACGTAGTAGCACAAGTAGCATATGCTACGGGCCCCGCGCTTTTAGGGGCCCCGCGCCAATAAATATGTACATAAATTTTTGGTCATCTTCTATTACGAGCGTTGATGGGAAGGAGCGAAGCTCCTGACCGGGTTGGAAGGAAAGTCCACTGACCCCCCAGCCTCGCAATGACATGTCATTGGGCCAAAAGAGCTGGAAAGCTCGAGTGCCGCTGGTTAGAGAGAAGAAAAAAAAGTACGAGCGTTAAACCAATGATCTTGTGATTTATGCCATCTTTGCGCCTTTTCATTTGGTGTCACGAAATTGTGAGAGAAAGAGCATAAGAGGGTGACTTAGTGTGACTCTTCATTATTTTAATCTCAACTGTTTGCGGACGGAAGCTATTTAAGTGGCGTGGAAAATTTGGTCACGTTTGGACGGAAGCCACTTTTTTGGCTCTAGGCGACTGCCCCTCTAATTTTGTTTCGTTCTTTGTGAAATGAATTTGCATTAACAATAAAAACTAGAATTTAGGAAACGGAAACTTCCTGTTTTAATTGAGGTATACGGCGTGCTCGCACTCTCTTTCGATCTTGATTAAAATTTTTTTGATTTGTAAGGTTAGAAAACTCAAAAAATGAGCAGTAGACACAGAGATATTGGACGTAATTATGCTTCTGGAAGTGAAAAACGTAAAGCGAAGGAAGAAAAAGAAAGAAGATATCAACTTGTGATATCAAAAACACGTAAGCTGACAAAATATTTTGATGTTCATGGTGGTGGTACTCTAACCGCTGAAGCTGGAAGTACAGGAACAACTAGTACTAGTGCAGGCTGTGCAGCAGAAAACATACAGCAAAACCCAGTATACACTGAGTCTGAATGTGAAAGAATAAGTGAAACGAAGAAGTACTCTAATGATATTGGTGACTGGCCGAACAATATAGATGACTGTGAGCGTGAATATTGCATATCCAAGGGAAGTGAAAAATGTCAACATGTTGATAGTGCCTTTTCTTCATCCGTGCGATTGTAT
This sequence comes from Oreohelix idahoensis, assembly GCA_024509875.1. Lineage (NCBI taxonomy): Eukaryota > Metazoa > Mollusca > Gastropoda > Stylommatophora > Oreohelicidae > Oreohelix > Oreohelix idahoensis. The sequence continues at coordinate 379,383 of JAMPIV010007819.1, read as the reverse complement.
GACACTGAAAAGAAAACTCGATACTGTCAGAAGTCTTATTTTACACATATTCATAAACTTACAAACAAGCAACATGCAAGAAAATGGTTATGCTATTCAGAAAGTAAAGGGCGCCTATTCTGTTTCCCATGCAAGCTTATGAGTTCAGAATGTTCATAAAAATTTACTGTGGAAGGGTTTAATGACTGGAAAAATGCAAGCAATCTATTGCGTCGACATGAAGAAAGCTCCTCACATAGACAAGCTTTAATTTCACTGCTGATGCGTAAAAACAAAGGTGAACGTGTCGATCCCCATCTTGTGAAACAAATGGACATTCAAGAAAAGTATTGGCACAAACTTCTAGAGCGAATAATTGAAGTTGTGAAGTTTTTAGCAGAACGAGGCCTTTCATTTCGTGGCAGTGATGAAATTGTTGGGTACCCTTATAACGGGAATTACTTAGGGTTGTTAGAATTACTGGCCAAGTTTGATCCTTTTCTGGCAGACCATATAAGTACTCATGCAAACAAAGGATTTGGACATACATCATATCTATCTAAAACAACGTGTGAGGAATTCATCAATCTGATTGGATCCAGCATACTGGATCACATTCTCTGTGAAGTGAAGAAATACAAGTATTATTCCGTTTCATTGGATTCTACTCCAGATATATCTAATATGGACCAGCTGACTTTGACTCTGCGCTATGTTTTGTCATCTGGACCAGTTGAAAGATTTGTGACATTTTTGGATATGGAAGGTCATAGTGCTGAACAGCTTACTAAAAGTCTACTTAATTTTTTAAAGGCAAATGACATTGATATTAAAGACTGCCGTGGTCAAAGTTATGACAACGCCAGCAACATGAGTGGCAAGTTTATAGGATTACAAGCACGAATTAATTGATAATGATAATTACTATGCAAATTAAAAATGTATGTGTTCAAATATGTTTGTGTTGTTTTATTGTTTTTTTTAAATATAAGGCCCCTTTCTTAACATATACTGCAGGCCCCGCACTAGCTTAATCCGGCCCTGATAACGCGTGGTCGCATTTATGCGAATTTGAATTATATGAATTTGAATTATGCGAACTTGAATTATGCGAATTTGAATTATGCGAATTTGAATTATACGAATTTGCTACAGTGCGATATAAAAAAAAGAACATTAATACAGTCTTGTTCTTCTTACACTTGAAGACATCAGCTTGAACATTCTTAAAGAAATCAGTGGTCAGCTTAAGGTTATTGGTATCCTTATAGAGTTTGACCAGGTCTGATACTCGTGTATGTATATGTGCTTCATTGACTATAAGAAGGCTTTTGACAGAGTCCATCATGAGAAAATAATTGAATGCCTCAAAGACATAGGTATTGATGGAAAAGATATAAGAATACTCAATAACCTTTATTGGGAGCAAACTGCCACAGTAAGATCTGGAAGGAATTATTCACCATACATAGACATAAAAAGAGGTGTCAGACAAGGTTGTGTGCTGTCCCCTTGCCTATTTAATTTATACACCGAAAAAATTTTCAAACAGATACAGGAAATACCAGGACTGAACATCAGTGGAAGGTCAATAAACAACCTTAGATATGCAGATGATACCGTGTTGTTAGCTGAAAGCGAACAGGAGTTACAAGAACTAGTGAAGCAAGTGAACAGCATAAGTCATGAATATGGACTCGACATTAATATTGAGAAAACAAAACCTATGATAATTAGCAAAACAAACGATAAACCCACATTAAAGATAAGCGTAAATGGGAAAATCCTGGAACAAGTCAAGAGCTACGAATATCTTGGTCATGTAATAACAGAAGATGGCAGTTGTGAAACAGAAATCAAGAAGAGAATAGGAATGGCCAAAGCTACATTCAACAACATGAAACATATACTGACATCCAAACAGTTATCTCACAAATTAAAACTGAGAATCATAAAGTGTTATATATATTCTGCATTTCTGTATGGTGCAGAAACATGGACGATGAATAAGCATTTGGAAGAAAGAATTGAGGCTCTTGAAATGTGGATATATAGAAGAATGGGGCGTATCTCATGGAAAGAGATGAAAACAAATAAGGAGGTCCTAGAAAATCTAGGTATGAAAAGAGAACTAATGAGGGAGGTCAAAGTTCGGCAGTTAAAATACTTTGGCCACATAAAAAGGCATAACACTTTGCAGAAGACCATAACAGAAGGGAGAGTTGAAGGCAAACGTGCAAGGGGAAGACAAAGCTATAAGTGGGAAGATAACATCAAGAGATGGACAGGAAAGAGTCTATCAGAGTGCACCACCAAGACGACAGAAGACGTTGGAGATCCATTACAGCCAACCTTCGTTGTGGAGATGGCAACTGATGATGATGATTATGATACTCGTGACGGCCATATGTGCTTTCTTTGTTCTTCATACACTGGGCACCGTTGCAGCAGATGTTCAGCAGTCATTTTATCAGTGCCGCATTTACACTCATCGGTAGTTCATATCTTTAGCTTGTTGAATAGATGGTATTTTAAACTGTTGTGGCCTGCGCGGAGTCTGAATATACCACGTTATTTACTTCTGCTAAGCTGGTAATATGCATCTTTTTTCTGGTTGCCTGAATGCTCAGATTCACACTTGTTGGTGTATCTGCTTCTGATAAGACTCTCGGCGTCTTCATAAGTTATGCTTGTATTAGAGTGAGGTTGCTTTCCACCTTCTTTTGCCAATCTGTCAGCCTCTTTACTCATTTTACGCGCATAATTGGAAACAATGCGAATGTAAAACAAATGCAAGAATTCAAAACATGTGACAAGAATTACGTTATGTATTTCAAAATAAAACTGTCCAGCCGAGTATATTTACGCTCTTACCAGTTTAGCCGGAAGGCAGAAATACCCATAATTCTCTGTCCTCATCGTGTGTACCACGTTGTTCCTTCAGTGTCGCTGGGCTTGTATTATCATTATTATCGTTATTATCGTTATTATCGCCATTTTCCTTTGTGTTCCCTATGAACCATGGAGGCACCAGTTCAGCTAGTTGTTCCCTATGAAACATGGAGGCACCAGTTCAGCTAGTTGTACCCTATGAAACATGGAGGCACCAGTTCAGCTAGTTGTTCCCTATGAAACATGGAGGCACCAGTTCAGCTAGTTGTTCCCTATGAACCATGGAGGCACCAGTTCAGCTAGTTGTTCCCTATGAACCATGGAGGCACCAGTTCAGCTAGTTGTTCCCTATGAACCATGGAGGCACCAGTTCAGCTAGTTGTTCCCTATGAACCATGGAGGCACCAGTTCAGCTAGTTGTTCCCTATGAACCATGGAGGCACCAGTTCAGCTAGTTGTTCCCTATGAACCATGGAGGCACCAGTTCAGCTAGTTGTTCCCTATGAACCATGGAGGCACCAGTTCAGCTAGTTGTTCCCTATGAACCATGGAGGCACCAGTTCAGCTAGTTGTTCCCTATGAACCATGGAGGCACCAGTTCAGCTAGTTGTTCCCTATGAACCATGGAGGCACTAGTTCAGCTAGTTGTTCCCTATGACACATGGAGGCACCAGTTCAGCTAGTTGTTCCCTATGAACCATGGAGGCACTAGTTCAGCTAGTTGTTCCCTATGACACATGGAGGCACCAGTTCAGCTAGTTGTTCCCTATGACACATGGAGGCACCAGTTCAGCTAGTTGTTCCCTATGAACCATGGAGGCACTAGTTCAGCTAGTTGTTCCCTATGAACCATGGAGGCACTAGTTCAGCTAGTTGTTCCCTATGAACCATGGAGGCACTAGTTCAGCTAGTTGTTCCCTTGCAGAAAGCCTGCACCAAGTTTTCACGTGCTTTGCAGCGGTGGTTTCTGTAGAAATTTGTTTTACATGGTGAGGTTGCCAACCTCGTACACAACCGTATAATAGTAGCCTTGTACGACATGCCTGAGGCAGCAGTAGTTCTAGTCTTTCTTTATCTCATCATTAGATCTCTCCCCCCCGGAACTACACGGAACACCTTGATTCCGATATAAAAATGTAATAATAATTATGATGTAATAAAAAGTGAAGAGGACATTAATTAATAAAACTGCCATGTATATAAGAAAAAATACACTACTTTGGTTTTAAATTTATAGGCTTCAAAAACGCAACTGCCCGAGCCTAATTTACATTTATTCTTATGAGAAAACTAGTCTTAATTTATGTGAGTTTTGAATTATGCAAGGTCTTCAAGAACGCACCTCTCGCAATAAAATGCAACCACAGTATTTTGCGACCTAACATGTCGTCATTACGTATTTCTTTAAGATATTTGTCATCCATCACTCGATTCATCTTATCCTGGGCCAATCTCAGTTCTTGTATCTTCTGTTTGTTTTTTTTCGAGATTCTGTGACCGTGCTGCTGGTTGCGTGAGATTAATCTTTAAAAGACCAAAGCAGTCATTGACGCCTCTGCAGAGATATTTTACAAATTGGTAGGTAAAGTGTGAGAAAGAGAAGAAATACCAGCAGTATCGAAGGAAAGATATCTGGTCAAGTTGCCAAAGAAGGGAGACTTGGAAAAGGGCAGAAATTACAGAAGAATAATGTTACTATGAAAATATGAAACAGAATCGTCATGGGACGATTAAAACAGTCCAAAGACATACATTTAAGAGAAGAACAAACTGATTTTCGAGAGTTCATGTACAGAACAGTTATCCACACAGCGCATAATAGCTGAACAGAGCTAGCAACCGTATTCACCACTTTACTTAGGATTTGTGGACTATGAAAAGGTATTGGGCCAATTAGACAGATAACCGCTTTGGACACTGATGAGGCATCATGGAGTTCTCTTGAAGATCATTAACTTAATTAAAAAAAACATATGAAGACATGACATGCAGCATTCTTCGTGGAAGACAACTTATAGAATAGTTTGAAATAAGAACTGGACTGCAACAAGGATTTCTCTTGTCACTATTTCTCTTCTTACGGGGTATAGATTGGTTATGAAAACGAGACTACCTCAGGCAGCAGAATTGAATTCAGGGGACTGACAAAACAGCTTGATGATCTACATTTTGCCGATGACCTGACTGTCCAGTCCCATAACCGTAATCAGATGAAAAACAAAATGAGAATATGTGATGAGAGGTCACAGCAATAGCGTATGAGAATACACAGAGAAAAGACAAAGATTATGAGTATTAGTACAGCAAATGATAGCTAAATTGCACGTGGAGAAACATCTTTACAAGACACGAACTCATGCAAATATCTTGAGACTTGTATATGAAAACATAGGATAAAAAGACAGTGATATAACATAAAAGGACGCTAAAGACAAGAGGAGGTTTCGCTGCATATAGAAGTCAGACGAAATCAAGTTCAGAACAGAAATAAGAATCTTCAACTGACATGTCAAAACAGCCTTATTGGTTACTATGGTGCGCTGTATTGGCAACCATGTAAGACCAACTGCTACAAAAAAAACAAGAGCACGTGGACGCCTTTAAAGCTGGCTTCCTGGTAGCCAGCTGTAGTGATAGCTGCGTGAACCACATGGAAGCGTAAAGGGTAATCGATGAACGAATGCAATAAAGAAGAGAACATTTTTCTGCCGTTCACAAATTTATATTGGTTTGTTTTGTTATTGTGTGAAAGATAAGACGCTTAATGTTTCTACATTCTATAGCATAGAATAAACGTCAATCGCCAGTTATCATTAACGAGTAATGCGTCTCATCTTTCACACAATAACAAAACAAGCAAATATAAATTTGGACAATTTATTTTCTTCTAATTTTTTTTAAAAAGCTGTAACAACAATAGAAGTGGTCCATGAAACGTTTTTCCCCTTTACTTCTTTAAATGTAGGATGTTAACGCACGAAAATTAACTTCCAAAATTTTACGAAAACCGATTAGGGCCTTAAAAAACAATTCTGCAATTACAGATTATTACTTATTTTTATTTCATTTTCTCCTCACTATTTCCGAAATCGTGTAAAACAATGGACATTTCTTTCCTCCTCCAGCTTAACACCCGACATTAAGGCCTACGCTTCACTTTTCTTTGACTACAATTTCATTGTAGTCTAGACAAATCTTTGTCACTTTCCTTGGTCACTGACATTTGATGTATTATTAACATTCTCATTATGTTCCTGTGTTACCGAGCCCGAAACGGAAATAAAGAATACTAACATTGTACCTGACCATCTTTACTCTAGCAGGCGGCTAAAGAGCTTTGTGTTTGGGGCCGGCATCCACTATGTAGAAACTTTAAGCCAAAAAAAAAAAAAAAACTTCAACAAACAACATGGACAAGTTAACCAAAGTAAATAATTTAAATAATTCAAATCATCTAGCCAAGACGGAAAAACGTTCTGTGTTAAATCGTCTAGGAAAATTTCCAGATAAACAAAACGGGAATAAAGAAAACATGAAAGACCTTGAACAGGTGGCACAGTACATGAAAACTTGGTATGCAAGTGTTGAATGCCTATGCTGTAGATTACTTGATGGTAATGAACTCTTTCTTTCTGTCTGTCATTTTACATATTCAATGAAGTGACATCACCGTCAGAGCGTGTTTGAATTTGGAACGGTGATAGTTTATAGTAGAGGTCGGCAACCGTCGATCTTGACCTACCGGTAGATCCCAGCGGGACCATTTGGTAGATCCGTTTGTAGCGGAGGGAAAAATAAAAAAAAATTTTACGTACGTAAATTGAGGACTATCCGTTTCATTCCAGCACTTAAAAGTACAACGCCCGCTTGTTTGAAGGTACTTCCACAACATTCCCAGTGAAAACCTGATAGCTGGCTTACTAACATTCACTTAAGTCGTGAACTGCTTAAGGTTGGAGGTGATCTTTTGTTTGAAGTGAAGTTAACATTCGGTAAAATATAATTTAGTTAAAATGTTTCACTGCCCTGCCGACTGAACGGCAAGACACAGATCGTTCTGCAGAGATGCAAGTTACAATAAGGGTGCACTTATTCTGAACACCCTGAAACCTGAAAACAAACACAAGTTATGCTTGTATCAGAATGAGGTAGCTTTCCACCTTCTTTTGTCAATCTGGTCATTCATTTTACGCGCGGAATCGGAAACAATGCGAATGTAAAAATAATGCAATTGTTCAAAAGAATTTGGCAAGAATTACGGTATGTACCGTATTTCAAAATAAACCTGTAAAACCGAGTATGTTTACGCTCTTAACAGGAAAGCAGAAATACCAACAATTCTTTGTCATCATCGTGTGCACTACGTTCCTTCACTTTAATCAAGGTAGATCTTTAGAGATCTTAGTAGTTCTAAAGTAGACTCCCACGGATTCTGTGTTGCCGATCGCTGGTGTTTGTACTTGCTGGACCGTTTACTTAATTTTGCTCATCCTTACCAATCACCATCATTCTGCCATTGTTACCCCGGAGTTTAAAGCGTTTCCTATGTTGGATTAATTGGAGCGTACCAACAGTGTGATGCCACTGATTCCAGCCAATTTCCTGCTGTGTCTGCATGCACCCTGTAATTGCAAACTGTCTGCTCTCGGTTCCATCTACACGTAATTGTCCTCTACCACGAGATCTTTTTGTCACCTTGACACTGAAAGCCAGGGCTGTTTCCCCACATTGTCACGAACACAACTAGACTAGACCACGTCACCCTGGGCGTTAAAACGTTGACCTGGACTGCACTTACCCGCGCGGGCGTATTTCGATGTCACATGACCTGAAGGACAATTTTCAAGCCCATTGAGCCAAATTGCCGTTCACATTTGGAGAAACCAAGAGCACATTGACCTTTTGGAGGGGAAAGGTCTTGAACTTTGTGGAGTAGTTTTGATGTATGGAAGATCACTTGTCAGCCCATGTACGCCCTTGGCTTTTAGTAAACCTCCCCGTACCCCCTATTTAGCATGAAAGAAAATACGTTCTAGAGTTTACTATATGCACATAAGACAATAAGTAACAGATTAATTAATTCTTGGTAAAGAAAACGTTAAATAACATTTCTATTAGTATCATAAACTTGTTAAATGTTTATCACAAGAGTCTTCTTATTCGTACACTCTCAGACGTCTAGTTAAATATTTTCAAAGAAAACAGTCATCCGCTTCAGGCTACTTCCATCTCCATAGAGTTATTTTTTCAAAAATGGCACGTGATGATTACGTCATCAGAACACACTGACATTTATTAATGAGACCCTTGATTTTGTTTATTGTAAAAAATATATATACGTATATTATTCCCGGTATAGTTTTTGTAAGAGATAATTGGATATCATGTTTAGCCTCTCGTTTGTACCTTGCCGTGGATTTGATTAAGAATATGGCAAAGAATAGTGTGTCACACATATACGTTGTTATAAATGGAATTATGGCCTTGCACGCACGTTTAAAAAGAATGGAATATGCTTCTTGTGATTGTCATTGATTGGAAATCAGTTCAAAGTTTCTGGTTATTGCTGAGATAATTAGCTCGACTTTCACTTAGTCGTTGTCGCTAACTTTTTCTAACTCAAAACGAAAAAGGTTTCGTTTTCAAACCTCATTCATTTGGTCAGGCTCGCGTTTTACATTTTAAATGCCCGAGGCTGCATACGATCCCGGATAGGCCATACCTTTTCTTGGACATAATGTTCTGTCTGTTGGGGGGCCGGCTGTCCATTACATAGGAATTATTCCGTCAACTGTCTCTTTCAAATTTTTCAGACGCCCTATAAATGCTTTCACGAACTTTACGTTCGTTGGGATAATGTATTTATTTCCCAAGTAGTCCACGTACTGCCTTGACATTCCCTTATTTTTATGGCTGCATGATATTAAAAAAAAATAATAAATAAAATTCAAATGAAGGGCCAAGAGCTAGAAAATACAAACACATTTATATACTTAGGAAGCATAGTAACACCAGATGGTGAAACAAGCATAGTAACACCAGATGGTGAAACAAGCATAGTAACACCAGATGGTGAAACAAGCATAGTAACACCAGATGGTGAAACAAGCATAGTAACACCAAATGGTGAAACAAGCATAGTAACACCAGATGGTGAAACAAGCATAGTAACACCAGATGGTGAAACAAGCATAGTAACACCAGATGGTGAAACAAGCATAGTTACACCAGATGGCGAAACAAGCAAAGATATCAGTAGCTGAATGAATTGCCTTCGCTAATCTAAACAAAATCTGGAAATCTTCCCAGTACAGCCCAAACACAAAAGTAAAAATATACGACAGCTGCATAATTTCTATAATTTTGTACGGTACAGAATGCTTGAGAGAAACAGAAGAGGAAATGTCCAAAGTGTCGTCTTTCCACACAACCTGCCTAAGAAAAATTCTTCGAATTTTCTGGCCGAACACCATCACCAACCAAGAATTGCTAACTCAGAGCCGCTGGAATCGGATTGGCCACATCATCAGAAGAGACCCTGACATCATCACCATAACTGCCATGCTGTGGACTCCAGATGAAAAGCGAAAGTATGACCGGCCAAGAGCTACCTGATGGAGAACTGTGGAGGCAGAGATGTTAAGCATGAACCAGAGCTGGGGCACCTCACGAAGGATGGCTGTCGACCGAGCAAAGTGGAGACAATTTGTTGCTGCCTTACAAGACGCCACCAGGCGTGATGGCCACTGATTGCTTTGTCAGTCAGCGGCCAAGGACGACAGACGAAGAAGACTTTCTTGACAAACTTCTCATTCTCCTTGGGGGTACGTGTAACCCAGGCTGGGAACCCCTGGCTTAGATAAATCATAACTGGCAGAAAAGTGCTCTTGTGAAAAGTAACCACAGAAAGAACCACAGGTTGAACACCGTTGATCTATAACCCCTTGGCATAACGTGACACGCCAGCGTTTCTGTTTTTTGTTCTCAAATACACGGGAAGTGGCTACTTTGAGTAATCACTTTCTGCCTGGCGGCTGTGATATCTGCTGCTACGAGTAAAATAATCTAACACCTGTACATAACCGAGAGCATTACAGATATCCACCTGGATGGGCTCGACAAAATGTAATCATTGTTGTGAATCGGATGTAACTGACGTTATCTTGTAAACAAGGAGGAGGGTCGGTGCCATGTGACGTTTATTTTGCCCTGAGGAAGGAGTTGTTGGCCAACAAATCGGCGGTTTAGTTCTTCCGATTACCTAGAACTTCAGTTTACGCTTTTGTGCACTGGTAGAGAAATTACGCTTGAGTGACGGATAACATGTAATGTTACATAATCAACTGTAGATCTTCTTCTTCAAGTATCATGCCTGGTGGTGTAGGCGATGTCTCTGTCCACAACTTCCTGTCTCCAAAACTATTTCTCAATTCTGTTTTTGACTACTTTCCATTCTATTATGTCAAGTTATCCACCTTCTTCTCTATTTGTCGTCCTCTGTCTCTTTCTTCTTCAATATTTCATTCTGTCACGATGTATTCCAGCTTTCTTCTTAACGTACAGAGTGTCCATAAAAAAATGTACCTATTTCGTTTTTTTCCCACCTACTTGACCAGTGTGTGGAGAGACATGTAACAATTACCGGTTGCAACTCAACTGCGAAAGTTTCACTTGAAATACCCGCCGTGCGCCTGAGCACTGTTTTTTTACGATGCAGTTTGGTGAGATGGCTCCCCAGACATACTTTTTTTTTTGTGATAGAAGGCATCTTCGTACCACATCATGGGGCCGAGAATAAATTTTTTGAAAAGGGTACAATCTTTTATGGATACCCTGTATATCTGATGAAAGTGGATTGCTTCCTTCTAATGAGTAACACGCTTCGCTTCTACCCTGAACTCTTGTCAGAACTTACTCATTACTATTTTTAGTTGTTGGTGGTCTTTTTAGCACTGTTATGTATAACTACATCTTTACGTACTAAAGTGGTTTTCCTATGTGTTAACTAATTGCCCATGGCTCATTATTAGATCTATGTCATATAAAAGATGTTACATACTGCAGGAACGTATTACATAAAAGATATTTGATGTACTATACGTAGGTGTTGAATTTTCGATTGGTTGAGTGGTTAGAGCGATTTCCTCTCGCAGCATAGTTACCTAGTTCCAGGATTGAAACCTGGTAGCGTCATGCTTCAGGCTACTCAGCTATAAATGGGTACCTTACTCTGCTCTTGAGTTAGGGAAGGCGACGGTAGTGAGGGAGGGCACTGGTCACCCCACCTCATAAAACTGGACCTCGTATAGTGAAGTCTCTAACGCTTCACTCCCATACCGCACTGTCTGCTATGGGACTGCCTTTACGTTTGTAACAGGGTGTAACAATATAAAATATATTGTTACGTAATTGTAGACCAGAGACGTATGAAAAAGTTACATGCAGTAGACCAGGGTTTCTCAGCCTGGGTTCCACATAACCTAGGGTTACCCGTGAGAGCTCGTGATTAAAATAATAATATAGAATGAACGTCGATTTTTATTAACTTCGCGCTGATCGATGCTAGCACTCCCAGTGGTGGGCAGTGACCGAGCAGACCCTGTGGCAGTGTACAAGAGGACCGTGTTAACTCCTGCACATACCATATGTCAAAAATCTTGAAGAGTAGAAACTTGTGATACGATTTTAAGGACCTCTTTGAAAGGGTTAAAAAATCAAGTTAGAAATTATTAAAAAAAAAACGAAAAAAAAAAAAACGGAAAGCAACACTGAAGTTTCATCTACTCACACTACTTACACTAAAGTTGATATCCTTTGTGGGGAAGGGGAAATCACACAAAAACAGTAGGCTATTAAGATGACCATAATAAACATATCCACAGAAAAAAATCACTCCCACCTCAAAAGAGCATTAACAATTGTTATTGGATTATAATATTTACAACTTACTGATCACGCTAAGGTTACCATGACCTGTAGATATCATAACTTTTATGTAGGGATTCCCTGAGACCTTGAAAATTGTTACAAGGGTTCCCGCAGGAAAGAAATGTTGAGAAAGGCTGCAGTAGACCATTGTCACATATGTTAAAGAGTATAATAGACTGTTGCTTGAACACTGGACAACACACCGAGTCCCTAGTCATTTCAGTAGCAGACTGTTCAATGTTTCACGAGTTCTTATAACACACCGAGTCCCTAGTCATTCAGTAGCAGACTGTTCCAATGTTTCATGAGTTCTTATAACACACCGAGTCCCTAGTCATTCAGTAGCAGACTGTTCCAATGTTTCACGAGTTCTTATAACACACCGAGTCCCTAGTCATTCAGTAGCAGACTGTTCCAATGTTTCATGAGTTCTTATAACACACCGAGTCCCTAGTCATTCAGTAGCAGACTGTTCCAATGTTTCATGAGTTCTTATAACACACCGAGTCCCTAGTCATTCAGTAGCAGATTGTTCCAATGTTTCACGAGTTCTTATAACACACCGAGTCCCTAGTCATTCAGTAGCAGACTGTTCCAATGTTTCACGAGTTCTTATAACACACCGAGTCCCTAGTCATTCAGTAGCAGATTGTTCCAATGTTTCATGAGTTCTTATAACACACCATCTGATTATGTCTCAAATCACTGTCTAATTTACTGTATGAGGAATTCGATTTTTATCAGTCTTGTTGTTTGTTCATTGTGGTTTTGTTTGTTTTTTCATTTAATTTTTTAAAATTTATTTTAAAAACATACTTTGATTATGAAGATTATTGCAAATGTTTGATGTTATATTACTTTCTTTTATAATGATAAATGCCTAAATAATGCTTAAAGTAAATGTGAGGATGAAAGGATACAGTATACATGATGAGAGAGAGAGAGGAAGGGCAGAATGTCAGACGGGCCTGCGTGCCCAATTCTTAACCCTTTGAAAATAAAGTTCGTTCGTTCGTTCCCCATGCTTTATAATGAACGAGAAAGAGAAAGGAGGAAGCTCACCATTACAGTTTGCCTCGCTGCTTGTATATTTCCTATTTCTTTTCTCCAGTCCAGATATCCCACGCGTATACTCTGTCCTTCTACTCTTTAAACTGTTGTCTCTCGCATGTCGTAAAAGGTAACGGTAAATTCTTTACTATACAAAGTCCAGCTTTATGAGGTGGGGGTGACTGGCTGCCTTTGCCTTCCCTAAGTCAAGAGCAGAGTCTGATACCACATTACAGCTGGGTATTCTGGAGCGTGACGCTACCAGGTTCCCAACCTGGTAACTCTTTCGATGCACGTGATATGCACCGATACCCGCTCCTTAGTTTTACTAACCACAAACATATATAACCAATGACAAACAGCAAGAACACAGAAATATAAGAACACAGACATTAAAGGAAAAAAAAACACACACGCTATACTCATATGGGAATACTTAAAAAAAAACCCCCAAAAAAACTCGCAAATACTTAAAAATACACTGCAACAGGAGAAAACGCAGAGATCAATAAACGCAATCACGCATATGTCCAACACATATATAAATGTACATTATATCACATAGATGTATCAATAAACAGTAATGTAACTATGCATTTTATAAGTTAACTATCACTTGTCATTACATATGCTCAAAAGCTAGAGAACACGGAGTAGGTTTTGCGGTCAAAAAATCGCTAACTAAAATGGTTGAACCAGGCGAGAATGGATCAGAACGCCTGTTAACGCTCCGCCTGCAAACTAGCACAGGTCCCATCACCCTTGTCAGTGTGTATGCTCCTACTCTGTACTCTGCCTCAGAAGCTAAAGATGAGTTCTACGAGAATCTAACAGCAATTATCAAAAGCATACCTAGGCAAGAACAGCTTGTTCTCCTTGGTGACTTTAATGCTAGAGTGGGTGCCGATAATGTTTCATGGCCTTCATGTCTGGGCAGGTTTGGTATTGGCAAGATGAATGAAAATGGACAACGGCTCTTAGAGTTGTGCGTCCACCATGACCTCTGCGTGACCAACACCTACTTTCAGACAAAACCCCAGCATAAGGTGTCATGGAGACACCCACGATCCAAGCACTGGCACCAACTTGACCTGATTCTCGTCAGAAGGCCACTCCTCATGTCTGTGCTCTCCACGCGCTCGTACCATAGTGCAGACTGTGATACAGATCACTCCTTGGTTTGCTGCAAAATCAGAGCACAACCAAGAAAACTCTATCGTGTCAGACATGAAGGGAAACCACGCATTGATACCAGCAAGATGTCAGACCCTTTCATGATCGCTCAATTCACTGCGACCTTCGAGAAAGTGCTCAGTAGCCCTCAGCATGGTGATACTATTACAGAGAACTGGGAGCATCTACGGAACACCATTCAAAGTACTGCACTTGCCACCTTTGGTAAGAAAACAGCAAAGTCAAATGACTGGTTTGATGCTTCATCAGATGTGATGGCACCTGTCATTGAAGCTAAGCGCAGTGCTATGAATGAATACAAACGTTCACCGAGTGCCAGAACCCTACAGATCCTGAGGGCTACGAGAAGCAAAGTTCAACAAACTGCTCGACGCTGTGCAAATGACTACTGGCTCCAGCTCAGTGAGAGCATCCAGATCGCAGCGCAAACAGGCAACATTAGACAAATGTATGACGGTATAAAGAAAGCACTTGGCCCCCATAAAAGTAAGACGGCACCGCTAAAAACCATCAGCGGAGAGAAGCTAACCGATAAGGGTAAGCAGATGGAGAGGTGGGTCGAGCACTACTCTGAGCTTTACGCTAGAGACAATACCGTTACGCCTGCAGCCCTTGATGGTGTCAACAGTCTGCCAACTATGGAGGAGCTGGATGCCGAACCAACATTAGAAGAACTCAGCAAGGCCATTGATAGCTTGGCCTCTGGCAAAACACCAGGCAGTGATGGGATTCCTCCTGATTTAATCAAATGCTGTAAGAGCACGCTATTATATCCCCTGCATAGGATGCTGTGCCAGTGCTGGGAAGAGACAACTATTCCTCAAGACATGCGAGATGCCAAGATTGTAACACTGTATAAAAATAAAGGAGACAGAAGTGATTGCAATAACTACAGAGGCATCTCTCTTCTTAGTATTGTTGGTAAGGTTTTTGCCAAAGTCATCTTAATGCGACTACACAAGTTAGCTGAGCGCATATATCCAGAGTCACAGTGTGGATTCCGAGCTGGCAGATCAACAACAGACATGATCTTCTCTCTCCGCCAGCTTCAGGAAAAATCAAGAGAGCAGAAAAGACCATTATATATTGCCTTTATAGACCTCACAAAAGCATTCGACCTGGTTAGTAGGGATGGACTCTTTAAAATCCTCCTGAAAATAGGCTGCCCTTCTAAAATGCTGGAAATGATAAAGTCATTCCATGACGGCATGAAAGGAACAGTCCAATATGCTGGAAGCACGTCACAGCCCTTTGATATACGAAGTGGCGTTAAACAAGGCTGTGTTCTGGCTCCGACCCTCTTCGGAATCTTCTTTGCCTTACTCTTGAAACATGCATTCAGCGATGCAACTGAAGGAATATGCCTTCACACTAGGTCAGATGGCCGTCTGTTTAATCTTTCAAGGCTGAAGGCAAAAACAAAAATCAGAAGGGTCACTATAAGAGACTTGTTGTTCGCTGATGATGCTGCAGTCGTCACCCAAAGCCAACAGGAGCTTCAGAGCTTGATGAATCGCTTCACTAAAGCATGCAAGGACTTTGGCCTCACAATAAGTCTAAAGAAAACGAATGTGCTGAGTCAGGATGTGGGTGCTGCACCAGTTATCACTATCGATAACTATGAATTGGCAGTGGTGCACCACTTCACATACCTAGGGTCTACCATCAATGACAAACTCTCACTGGATACAGAAATCGACAGCCGCATTGGCAAAGCTGCAGCTACCTTTGCCCGCCTCACATCGCGTGTTTGGGGAAACTCTAAACTCACAATGAAGACCAAAGCTGCGGTATATAATGCCTGCGTCACCAGCACACTCCTATATGGCAGCGAGACCTGGACGACCTATGCTAAGCAAGAAAGAAGGCTCAATACCTTCCATTTGCGGTGTCTACGCCGCATCCTTGGCATCTCGTGGAAAGATAAAGTGACAAATGTCGAGGTGTTGTCACGTGCTGGCCTTCAAAGTATGTATACGCTTCTTAGACAGCGCAGACTTCGCTGGCTTGGCCATGTTCGCCGCATGGAAGATGGTCGCATCCCAAAAGATATCTTCTACGGACAATTAGCAGATGGCAAGAGAACAGTTGGGCGACCACAGCTGAGGTTCAAAGATGTGTGCAAGAGAGATATGAGGGCACTGGACATGGATCCAGCAACATGGGAGGATGAAGCTGCCGATCGCACTAAGTGGCGATGCTATTTACGGCGCCACCTCAGATTGGGCGAAGAGAGGCTCACACAAGAAGCAGAGGTGAGGAGAAAACGTCGAAAGGAGCACCAGGAAAATAAGCAGCTGAGGGCTGTCACCTCAGGGGCGCATTCCCATAGTCAGTTATGACTGAAGGGGCTATTATTATTATTATTACATATGCTCAAATGTTAACCTTGTGTTTTCATATAATCAGTATAATGTTTTCTATATGCTGATCATTATTGTATCTTGCAGAAAACTCACCTCATAAAGTGGTTGGAAGTTACAGCTGAGGCCTTTGAAATATGGGTTTTTTTTTCGGAATAATGGGGCGCATTTTAAAGGGAAAAAAATGGAAGAGGTGGTCCTGGAAAAAAAAAAAAAAAAAACTAGAAATAAAACTAGAAAATTTACAACAACAAAAAATAAAAAATGTAACACAATATTTAAAAAAAATAAAAACGTAATAAACGAAAAAACTAAATGAAATCTGGCAAAAGGAGGAGAGAGTTGTAAGCTAATGAAAAATAAAGTTGGTGGACAGTATTGAGAAATGTCGGAAACTCATTCATCTTCTCTGCAGAGATAGCACATCATCAGATTTGTGTTATCAGTTCACCTGTCTAGTTGTGTTTATGTGTGCTCTAATTACGTTGTTCTCTTCAAACTCTTTTGTTATAATAAAAGATATTACTGATATCCTGTCTGACCTGGCAATTTTTTATTAAAATTAATTATCTAAGTAAAATTTCTGTCCGCAGGTTTTGATTTCATTTCCAAATACAGGCTGGACGATCCTCGCAGACAGGAAGGCGTTCGGCAAGTCCAGGGTACCAATGAATTCCAGACTGCTTACAGGATAGATGAAAACGCCAATCTGAGGATTCGAACAACGTATGAAATGAATGAGATGTTGGAAGGAAGGCAAAATTAATGCAGAGAGAGAGAGAGAGAGAGAGAGAGAGAGAGAGAGAGTATGTGCGTGTTTATGTGATTTGACTCCATTGCCTGTTTATCTGCCCATAAAGAGTCCCTAACATTTCTTGACATTCTACTTGGGTATCTTGTTTTTGTTACTGCACGCTCAATTTATCTCCATGTTACGTTCATAAATCATTTTAGGAATTCGAAAATGTTGGCTTGGTTTAAACTTCAGTTTGACATTTTCAGCTTAAATTTATCTGGGCCAGGAGCTCAAAGATTAATATTGGAACTGTTCTGGACTTTTTTGTTTAGCCATTTTGCTTCGATTGCGATATTGAGACCTACATTTTGTCAAAGCCATAAATCACGAATTCTCTAAAGTGTGTGCAACCCATTGATCATATATTTCCTATGGTGTTACACAACAACACACTTTTAACAGAATTTACATTTCGTGATCATTGAATTAAAGCAGAATTTATATTTTTTAAAGTTCTTCTTATCAGAGATCCGAAGCCATAAACATTTACAAATACTTTTTTGGCGGAATTGATACCTCTATTCCAAGGGCACCATCTAAAAGACATTGATCAATTCTTCACCCTTTACGCTCACTATCCAACAGAAGCTAGCATACATTTTACCTATTTACGCGCGGCATCCAACAAAAGATAGCATACGAATTACTTATTTACACACATCATCCAACAGAAGCTTGCGTACATTTGACCTATTAACGCGCAGCATCCAACAAAAGATCGCATACGCATTACTTATTTACGCACATCATCCAGCAGAAGCTCGCATACGTTTTACCTCTTTACACACACCATAAAACACAAGCTAGGCTACGCATTACCTTTTTACACTAGCTATTTTACAGATTGTAACATAAGCGTTACCAACGGACAACAACGTGGGACAATGATAAAGAAAGAAGCTTTAAAGAAACCGTATAAAGCCAGTTTACATACACCAGCTTTGTTTTATATTAAAAGAAATGCGAGGAGAACGGAACAGCATCCAGTGAGCTTCATTTACCTCAACTCATCCACCATCTTGGGAAAGTCTACCCTGTTGAACCTAATCTTCGATTGTAATTAGGGTATTCATTGTAATTTTAATTTCCATTTGTATTTGATATTTACATCGTAACGTTACCATTTCGGTTAACAAAATGTATACCAGCTGCATCACAACTGAACCATTAATACTCTCCAACAGATATGCAGTAATCAAAAAATCAATATTTTATTATTATTTTTTTTTTGGGGGGTCCAAGTTAAGTGAAGCAGAGAGTATTATTTTATTAGTTAATGTTTAAAGTTGAACTGGAACAAAAAGTGCACGAAGGAGGCAGAATAGTGGATCAGATTCGGTCGTTTACCTAGTACGTGTAAATCTAGAAGGAAAGTAGCGAGCCGTTTGGAAGTCCTATAAAGAAGCTCTATATGCACGTATGGTCCAGAATGAACAAAGAGAAACGAATGAATGGAAAAGTGAATGAATAATGGCAGGTTGTGCAAATTTTATAAACCAGGTTTCAAATGTTCACATGCGGACACGTTTGTTGTTTCTTCCCTAACAGAATGCACTGGCATTTGGAATAGTGGATCATAATTTTACGGTGTAATTCCTCGTTTTTGACTTGTCAGTAAAGGTCACAAAATTGTGAAGTAGTGCAGCTGTTTACGACTTTAGCAGATGCCACACCCCTTTCAAACAGAGTCTTGAATATGATACTGTCTTTCACGGGGTCTAGCATTTGTTTGCCAGAAACCTACTTTGCTGCAAGCTATAGACACTTAGAAAGGACATCGGAGAGCATATAGTGTACATAAACTATACCATGGAGACATTGGGCAGAGAACATGAAGCTAGTTTAAAGTAACACAAACCCTTTGGCTAAATTTTTGTCCACACTTATGTGCCAGAATATTGTCAGCGAACTTTGCAACTCCATGAAGCGTTGTTCTAAACTGTCTATCTTGGTCATGTCGACATTTTGGTCCTTCCTGGCTTTGAGGATACAGAGTTTTCTTTGCATCTGAGCTTAAGATTCTGCGAAAGAGGGAGAGAAAGAAGTGGGAAATAGAGTGGGAAGATGTTTAAAAAAGTGCGATAGTAATATCTTACAGAGGGAGAAAACGTGGATAAAAGACAGTGAGGACTTGCAGAAGCGGGAAAGATGTTCGAAAAAAGTGCTAAAGATGTTCCTAATAGGGTAACATAAATATGTGACAAAGTGCGAGAATAATCCCATACTATAATTCCCGCCGTAAGTACGTCGGTCGGTCGGTCACATCATGCACACCGTCATTTGCCACTTTTCTATTTTCGAGAGAGTACATTAAGTTTCACCCACAGCTAAGGGGAGCAACTGTGGTTGAAAGTTAGACAATAATTGTATTGTTTCTCTTATATGTACTCTCCCGAAAATAAAAAAAGTGCCCAAATGACGGTGTGCACGAAAAGTTTGATTATGGAAAGTCAAGATTTTAAAAGATGCACGAACAATTACCAGACATGTTGTCTTAAAAGAAAAGTTAGTTATTTAGTCAATTTAGGTCCATTAGATCATTATCACTGCTCCACATGTCATTTAGGAAGGTTACTCCGTGTCTTCATATACATCCATATAATTTAAATATCTAATGACGGTCGCCTGCAATGAAATGACCACAGTAGTAATAGTACCGACTGTAATACATGTAACAGAAACAATACACTATAATTAAAAATTTGTCAATTTTGACCGATTATTGCTAGTATGTAAATAACACCACATTTTGTTTTAATTGATGAAGAAAACTATTCCTTCAACGTCTAAATGGTTAACATTAGGATATATAGTGTCTCTGTGTTCATATAATATGTTCAGTTGCCGATATGCGAATGTGGCATCATTTCTTCCGTCAAATTATTGTAAATAAAGTAAATTTAAATTTTCAGTTTGTGTGAATGTTTTTTTTCCTTAATTCTAAATTTGTTAGTCTCGTCAGGCTTGTCGTGGTGTAGAACAGCAACAACAGATAAGAAGAACCAGACGATCAAACAAAACAATACGAAAAATAAGGAAATATGTTAAATAAAGGCCAGACAGAAACGTTCAATGAGAGAAAGAGAGAGAGAGAGAGAGAGAGAGAAATAGAAAGATAGAGAGATATATAGAGAGATAAAGAGAGATAGCGAAACAGAGAGAGATAATAATAGAGATAGAGAGAGACAGAGATGGATATATATATATATATATATATATATATATATATATATATATATATATATATATATAGAGAGAGAGAGAGAGAGAGAGAGAGAGAGAGATAAAGAGAGGTGGAGAGTGAGATAGAGAGAAAAAACAAACGTGGGAGAGGGAGAGAAATATAGAAATTCTAATACAGATTTTTCCCCTTCCATAGAAATTCTAACATTGATTTTTTTCCTTCTTAGAAGTTCTAATACTGATTTTTCCCTTCTTAGAAATTAAAATACTTAATTTATTTTTCCTTCTTATAAATTCTAATAATTATTTTGTTTCATTCTTAGAAATTCTAAGACTATTGTGTTTTCCTATTTTCATTCCAGTGATCTCTTTCCCAACGGTCTACCTGAGCAGTTCTCCTTCGTGAGCACGTTTCGTATGTTGGGTGACACACGAAAGGAGAGGTGGAACTTGTTCCAGATCCGCGACCTGCTTGGACAACCCCACTTTGGCATTCTCTTGGACGGCAAGAGGAAGACAGTAGAGCTATACTTTATAAACCTCAGTGGTCGGCTGGAAAGACTTGTGTTCAATAGAAAGTCTAGACGGGTGAGTGGGTTATTTAAGATAAATAGATAATGGCAGATATTAGCGAGGATAAACAAGATAAACTTAAAACAGATCTACAAATAAGGAAGGCAGACCAACAGGTAACTGACATGGACCTAGCAAGAAAAAGATAAAGAGCTTAGACGGACAAACAAAAAAAAAAATCAAAAAATTGAAAGCAAAACAAACTCCACAAGAACAAATAGCTTGAGGACAGCAGCGATATTGTATCGAGTCTTTTGTGTACAGTTTACGCCTTAAGGAGTAACCACAACCATTGGTCACCTTGCGCGAACCAAGTACCAGAGAATTCCATTTGCCTTTAATTTAAAGTGTTGATTTTTTTTTTTTTTTTTTAAGCAGTAGGTTTTATACCAGGGATTCCTAACCTGTGGTACATAACCCCCAGAAGGTGCGAAACGCTTGTGAAAGTGTCATGGTGAATATTTGATGAATACTTATATTATCCAGTTGAAATATTTGACATGTAGTAGTGGTAGTGAAACAAAGTTGTAATTCGGAGAGAGAACGGCGATCTGTGTTCTCAGTCAAATCCAAAGCAAGAAAAAAACTGGAGGTTTACATGATAGACATGTATCTCTTTAGGAAAAACATTAACAAGAAACAAACTGGAGGTTTACATGATAGACATGTATCTCTTTAGGAAAAACATTAACAAGAAACAAACTGGAGGTTTACATGATAGACATGTATCTCTTTATGAAAAACATTAACAAGAAACAAACTGGAGGTTTACATGATAGACATGTATCTCTTTAGGAAAAACATTAACAAGAAACAAACTGGAGGTTTACATGATAGACATGTATCTCTTTAGGAAAAACATTAACAAGAAACAAACTAGAGGTTTACATAATAGACATGTATCTCTTTAGGAAAAACATTAACAAGAAACAAACTGGAGGTTTACATGATAGACATGTATCTCTTTAGAAAAAACATTAACAAGAAACAAACTGGAGGTTTACATGATAGACATGTATCTCTTTAGGAAAAACATTAACAAGGAGCAAGCAAGAGGACATGCACACCATCATAGCTGGCAGACGCTGGAGCTGGGTCGGCCATGTCCTCAGAAGAGACCCCGATGCCATCAAAAGAACAGCTATGCTATGGACCCCTGAAGGAAAACGAAAGAGAGGCCGACCAAAAACAACTTGGCGGAGGACTGTGGAGGCTGAGATGCAAAGAATGAACCAAAGTTGGGGCACTGTACGAAGGATGGCCACCGACCGAGCAAAGTGGAATCAATGTGTTGTTGCCCTACAAGACGCCACTAGGTGTGATGGCCACTGACTGCTTTGACGGTCGGCGGCTAAGGATCAAAGAAGAAGAAGAAATATTAAAACACGATATTCGTGAAACACGATAAGGTGTAATTGGCTGTTAAAGCCTGGCGAGCAATGCCAAATATAATATAATATAGACAGAGCTGTGATGTACGCGTATATATTAGGCAGAGACCCTAATAGAACTGTAAGCAGACAGATTAATACTGCGTGAATAATAATAATTGTGCCAAGCATTTGGTTGAGATATAATTAAAACGGCAAAGAAACAGATATGCAGTGTCTGAAAACAGTAGACGCTACGCTGTGAGATATCAAGTGTTCTTGAATGTGAAGTATATTATTACCATTGATTCATATTGAAAGGATGAATATTTAATAAAGTATTGTAAGTCGTCAAAATAGACTTATTTCAATGAAGTCGTTACAACGTTCCAGTTATGACTGTCTTTTAAAAATAATGACCGTTGACCTTCACATATATTGGTCACAAGACTACATATTCAGGAAAATACATACTCTGTCAAAACTAGAAAATGGAATGAATCAAGACAACACGGTCAGAGAAATATATGTGAAGTTTTATTGAATAAACGTTTGAGATGCAACCACCTGAAAGAATTACTAATGAATCTATGGTTGTAATACAAAATCGATATAATGATAAGGGTGGATTTGTGCTGAAGTGGTAACTTGCCACCCTTATCGACACCTGGTGTTAAAGTGTAAGATGTAGGTGTCTTCTCTGATTTAGGATGTTGCTGTGTATGTGGTAGTGGAACAGTTCAATGGGTTATCACACAGGCAACATGACGTGTAGAGTCATAGAAAGGGTAACTTCGTTGTATAAGTTTCTTTCATTTATTGCACGCCACAAAACAGTCATGATACTTATGACATCAACATGGTTAACGAGTTCAGCAAGATGATATGGCACATTGAAAACAATTTCTGTAGTCAGCAATGATAGCTGTTGTATATATGCGTCATAAGACATCACAGTTCAATAGATTCAGAAATTCATCAATCATCGAGTGCTAGTTCGTGAAGCTGTATAAATAATAATAATTTCTATAACTTCTGCAACAGTGTCAGCTACAGATCTTCAATGTTCATAAACAATAATAAATGCTCCCATTCTGATGCTAGCAGATCAGTTGTATACAATAAGTCCGTTCACTGTCTGCACGTGAATAGCATACATGGGCTACAGGTCAGCTCGACCTTTATAATGTTCCTAAGTCTAACCATCTGACTTGGACGTGATCTCTGATATAACGAATCCTGGAACACAGACAACAGTCTTGTTGGTCTAGAGCGACCCATATATTTTTAACTAGTTCAGGTATACAGATACTGGTGACTTAATCCTAGTCAAAGTACCTCTCCATTTTGCATCACACAGGCGAGCAAATAGGCGACAAAATGACGAACCTCTAGACGATAGCATAAAGTTCGATACAAGAGGAATTACCTTATTTCGGAAAATCAACCATGAACATATGCCTCCAGGCAGGCTGCATAATACTGGGAAATAGTCTAGTTAGCTAACTAACTCACTAAGACACTGTATTTCCCTCAGAGAATCACAAGACGCAGTTGCGTCTGCTCGCTTCTTAAACCATTTCTAAACTGCCCCAACTGGGCGGAACACACAGAACGAACTCCCGGTTTTTGACATGCGCAGAACGACAATCTCTGAGTTGCCGTTCACAATAAGACGATTCGAAGAACATTCGAGATAAAAGTCTTACACAGTCGCGCCTTTTATGGTCATGAAAAGAAGCGTTAAGAAAGGTTTCAGACATCTACCATAGTTGACTGATACTACCAAATAAGGAGATGTGGTCACGCTTCGTTCAAGAAATTATAGACCGAACGTGTCTCTATACAAGAGAAGGCAACTCCTAACAAATTGTAGTTTCGATAACTCGGATTATGTCCCTTTGACCATAGAAAACATAATACACACTTCAGTCAAAAAAATGATCATACATATGAAAAAATGTTTATACAAACGAAAAATAATAATGATCCGTGCGTAACATTACCGCACCCTCCCTGGAAAAAAAAAAAATGAAACATTTTTTTTTTTTTTTTTAAATCCTGGAGCCGGAAAAAATCTAGGCTCCTAACGCACGTATGATGCGTGGATATTTACCTAACAAATTAGCTCAACGCATGGAGCGACACTGAGATCATATCTCAGATCCTTAGAGAAAAAATTTATCTAAGTATACGCTGATATATTCCAGGAAGGTGCCACCAACACACGCCACAATGATGGCAACAACATAATGACAATCAAATTATACTCATACCAATATATGAAATTAAATATATTATGTGTTATCATACAATGTGTTGCAAATAGCGGTGTAATTTACTAATATACCGCACTATATTATTACATTATATAAAGTAACAGTAATTAATAATAATACATGTGTTGCTCTTCGGTGACACAAAACATTCAATAGAAGAAGATGTGGACATCATCCGCTCCCAATGTAGGACAGGACTTGATATCCTCAAAGTTCCACAATGGACATAAACTCGCAGACTTCAATGATGTGCTGCGAAAATATCAATAACACAAATCTTAAAGACAACTGGTAAATTTCTTAATACAATCCTGAAAATAATTTATTTAAATGTGGCCGAGTGATCTTTTGGCCCGTATATCACTAACTAAGCCTTCTTAGATAATTACATGGTACAATGTTATAAATTTCCCTCAAAAAAAAAAAAAAGTGAGACAAAATCTACTAACATGTCATTATAACATTGGACTGTATATCAGGAAATATATATATATGACAGAAGAATCATGTGGAATCGTGTGGACATCTGGACAGAATGTCTGCCATTACATTATCCGAACCACGGATAGCTCGAACCGAGAAATGAAATGGTTGAAGAGCTATGGCATAACGAGTGGACCTCGAGCTCTTCAAGTTTTTGCTCTGAATAGCAGTAAGCGCTTTCTGGTCGGTTTCCACAATGAAATGTGCGCCTAGAAGAAATCTTTGTAACTTCAGAATAGACCATACCATAGCCAATAACTCACGGTCTAAAACCGAGTAATTCTTTTCTGCAGCGTTTAATTTCCTAGAGATATACATCACCGGATGCAAAGTATCAGAATACTCCTGCATTAGTGCTGCCCCAATCCCTGTTGACGAGGCGTCACTTCGAAGAACAAAAGTCTTCTCAATAGTAGGTAACTTAAGAATAGGTGGAGATGAAAATAGGGCTTTAACCTGGTCCAATGAGGATTGACATTCTTTAGACCAGCGGATCAGATTAGGCGACCCTTTCTTCAATAAAGTAGAAAGCGGTGCCATAATGGAGGACAGATTCGGAATGAATCGTCCGTAGAATTGAATCAAACCTAATAGACTCCTTACTTGTTTCTTCGTCTTAGGGACCGAAATGTTAAGTATTTTTGAAACATTGTGGTCCTCTGTCTTTAAAAGACCATGACCAACCCGATGACCTAGGAAAGAAATCTCGCTAAATCCTATAAAGGCTTTAGAGGGTTTTGCAGTCAAGTTATACTCGCGAAGAGTAGACAGTAATTCGTATAAACCCAAATAATGATCTTCCCAAGAATCACTGAATAGACAGATATCATCTAGGTATGCTATGACATCTGTACGATATGCGAGAATTCGCCGCATCATGCGTACGAATGTAGCAGGGGCGTTCATAAGACCAAAAGGCATGAAATTCCATTGGAATAAACCCCTAGGTGTAGAAAAAGCTGTAAAAGGTTTGGCACGTTCAGTTAGCGGGACTTGCCAATAACCTTTAGACAAATCTAGTTTGGTAAAGAATCTAGAATTAGAAAGTTTATTGAGTAGCTCTTCTAATGAAGGCATAGGTTCAGCATCGAACTTCGTAACTTGGTTCAATTTGCGATAATCTACGCAAATGCGAATGTTATTATCCTTCTTTCGAACAATAACCATAGACGAAGAGTATGCTGAAGTGGATGGTTCAATGATTTCCAAACGTATCATTTCATCCAACTCTTTTTCGACTTGAGACTGGAAATGAATAGGTATTGGATATGGTCTGACTCTGATAGGATTGTGATCAGTTAGCACAATGTCATGTTCTATGACATGTGTGTGTCCCGGGATGTCTGTAAGAACATCCTGAAATGTTTGCAACATCGAAGAAACTTGTCGATGTTCCTCAGCGGAAAGATTTGGAGAAACGGTCACGTTTTTCCAAGATTCCGTAGAATAAAGTGGGACCATAGAAAGAGGAAGATTGACATCAGAAAAAGTAGTTTCCTCATCCTGTATAACTGACAGAGATGAGTACTGACCATGAGTTGCTTGTGAATTGTCCGTAGCCTGGAAAATAGGCTGCAAATAGTCAGGTCTTTCATAAAATTCTGTGAGCATATTTATGTGGAAAGTTTTATGCTTTCCATCAATATCGACAACATAGTCGACATCAGAAATTTTGGAGACTATTGCATATGGACCTTTCCATGCAATTAGAAGTCTGTTCTCCCTTGAAGGAAGTAGAACGAGAGCTTTGTCACCTGGACAAAGTTGTCGTAGACATCTATTCTTATTTGCAAACTGCCTTGCCTTTTCTTTAGCAAATTCTGAAGACGAAGTTGCTAGTTTGCATGCCTCGATGATCTTTTGCCTAAGAGCAATGACGTACTCATAAGAAGATTGAGTCTCATCGCTAATATTATCGGCAGTGATTAGATCGTGAAGTAAAGACATAGGGCCGCGCGGTTGCGCGCCAAAGACAAGTTCAAAAGGGGAAAACCCCGTATGTTCATTGGGGACCTCTCTATACGCAAAGAGAGCCGCGGGTAAGACCCTGTCCCAATCCTGAGGATGATCCTCAGTTATTTTACCAAGTAAAGTTTTCAGAGTCCTATTTAAACGTTCGACCAACCCATTAGACATTGGGTGATAGATACTGCTGAGAGACCTTTTAATGTGTAGCATAGACATTACCTGTGACATAGTGTCTGATATAAGTTGAGTGCCATGGTCTGACAATATTTCTCCGGGAAAACCCAAGCGAGAAAATATCAGCCAAAGAGCGTCTGCGATATCAGCAGTTGAGATGCTCTTGAGAGGTATTGCCTCTGGCCAACGTGTGCACATATCGACACATGTAAGGATAAATTGATGTCCTCTAGCCGACTTAATTCTAAAAGGACCGATAATATCTATTGCCATTTTTTGAAAAGGGCGAATAGGAATGTCAGCAGCCTGGATAGGCGCAGCATGTCGTGGTCCTTTAGATTTGACCTCCTGACATACTTTGCAAGAGCGACAGTACATTCGTATGTCCTTGCTCACAAATGGCCAAAAGAAAGCCGCAAGAACCCTCGACTTTGTACGGGAAAAAACCCATATGTCCAGCACATTGCGAGTCATGAGCATGTTGCAATATTTGCAATCTCATGCTCTTAGGCACAAGAATTTGTGAATGAGTGGACGTAGTCGAGTCTTGTACCATACGTACAAGTACGCCGTTCTTCATAGAAATCCAAGATTTCCTATTAGTGTTCTGATTAGGATCACCTTTTTTTGCTAGAATGAAGAATTTTTGTAAAGAAGGATCTTCTTCTTGCAATTTGATAAATGAGTCACGTGTAATAGTCAAGTGACTATCTTGGTCATTTACTTCATCATTATTAGTTAATGAAGTTTGAGGTGGATCCAGAGCATGTGCTCTTGTGACCACCGCATTGGTAGCTTCAATGTTTTGCTCTTCCCAAACAGCAATCTGCTGTGGGGTACATTCCCTAACTCCGTGAATACGACCAATAATAAGGTCCGCAATAGGGTTTGGAAGTAGACACGCGTGGACCTCTCCCGTGAAGAAAGGAGTAGCAATGTGTATTATAGCAGTAGGATACTTTTCTAACGTGCCACCAAATGTGACACATTTGATGACTTTTCCTGTAGCACAGGATGGATCTACAAGAGATTGCCTAACGCCGACAGTAGTACATCCAGAATCAAACAACACTGAGACTGGATTACTATTTACTAGCCCCTTATGTAATATAAGAGAACCTCTCCCATCATGAGCAACATTAGCAGGAAGAGCGGGCAAAGGATGACCACAGCTTAGAGTACTAATGGTTTTCGGATCAAATAAAGTACTGCATTGGATACACTTATTTGCCCTACGAAAATCAAAAGATGAGCATCCGATAGCATTATGGTCTTTATCATTATTAACCTGTTTATCTGCTCCCTGAGATTCTTGTTGAACAGAATTTGTCTGTTGATATCTTTTTCTCTTATGTTGCGATCTACCGCGACCATTATTGCCTCTGCAATTATCATTAAAGTCCCTACTGTAATTTTTATCCTGGTTTGAGTTCCAGTTTCCATAACTGTCATTACTATCTCTATGCTGTTGAGAACCTCTATTATCTTGGTATTGAGGTCTCTGCATAAAATATTTTCCTCTATACCGATTACCTTTGTGAAAATTTCTAAAGTTAACCGGAGTAGAATAACGTGTAGTATTAGGTTGTCTCCAGTTCTGGGAAGAAGAATCACCCTGGAATTGATCACTATGGTTCTGGGCATAATTACGATTACTCTTTTTATTGAAATTTTTCTGGCTACCCTGAAATTTACGCATAAAATTTGGGCCATAAGGTGCTGCCGAAGCAACTGGCAGACCTTCTTTCACCTTAGAGTTACTAATGGTTATGTGCGGATGCGCAGTAACATACTGGCTACAGTATTCTTCCATTTCTTTTATGTTTTTAGGCTTACGCTCATGAAGAAAAGATAGAAAAGCTTCATTAACAGAAGACATAACCTTATCTCTAAGTAGTAAATCCATAAGAGCTTCAAATGTATTTTCTGTCTTAGACAACTCAACCCATCGTAAAAAAGTAAGACGGATGCCTGAGATGAATTCAGAGAATTCAACTCCAGTTTCTGGTAACATGGTTTTAAATTTAAGACGATATCCGTCCTCGTTAAGTTGGTACTTCTTTAACAATGCCGCCCTGACAACCTCATAGTTGTTTTTGTCAGGCACATCTACCATACTCAACAAAGTCAAAGCATCACCTCTAAGTATCTTGGACAGATGATACACATATAATGTTTTATCTATATTATGCACATTACATGCACTTTCAAATCTATCTAGATAAAATGTTATATATCATCGATTGAGGGATTAAATGCTGGTAGATTAAGCTTGAAATCCTTAGCATTAGTCTTATTTGACACCTTATTTGCCTCATTAGCATTACCAGTGTTCAATAACTTTAACTTCTCTAACTCTAAAGCTAAGACTTTTTCATCATGTTCCATTTTTGCTTTTCTCTCATCAGCCTCTCTTTGTAACCTTCTTTCTTCAGCCTCAGCCTGTAACTTTCTTTCTTCAGCCTGGGCCTGTAACTTTTTTCCTTCAGCCTCTATTTCAAGTCTCTTATTTTCAGCTTCTTTTTCAAGTCTCTTATTTTCAGCTTCAGCCTGGGCCTGTAACTTTTTTCCTTCAGCCTCTATTTCAAGTCTCTTATTTTCAGCTTCTTTTTCAAGTCTCTTATTTTCAGCTTCAGCCTGGGCCTGTAACTTTTTTTCTTCAGCTTCTTTTTCAAGTCTCTTATTTTCAGCTTCTCTTTTTTGTTTTTTCCATTTCCATTTGAAATCTTTTTTCCTCCACCTGCATCTGCAGTTTCTTTTGTTCTATTTCAGCCTCTATTCTCTTTTGTTCAGTTTGTTCTTTCATTTTCTTTTCTTCCGACTTCAATGCCTTGGCATATTGAACAGTCGCAAATTCTTCTAATTTATCACCTGTCTTCCCAAGGGCTTTACCCTGCTCAATAAAGTACTCAAATGTAGACATGATGTCCAAAATGTGAGTACAGAACCTGAAATAATTAATTATCTTATTTCAATGTTAAATAGCAACAAGACTTAATAAAGTGCTTGTATAATCTCTATGTTGAACCCAATCTCTGTGGGAAACAGGAGTTGACACCAACTTGTATTATCAAATGTATAATAATATCACAAGTCACCTCTTAATTAACAGTGCACTACCCAAATCAGTGCATAATCATCAGTTATTTATCATAACTGCACTACAATAGTGCATAAGCAAAAAACACCAGTTTGTTATGATAAGTGCACTATAGACCAATAGTGCATGAGCATATATCAACAATAGTGAAAGCTAACTATGCAAGAACTATGTAAACAATAACAAGACAATGTAAACAATAACAAAGGTCATCAACAATGTAAACAATAACAAAGATCAAAGTCAATGTAAACAACAACAAAGATCAGAGTCAATGTAAACAATAACAAAGATCAGAGTCAATGTAAACAATAACAAAGATCAGAGTCAATGTAAACAATCAACAAAGATCAAACAATACGAAAACATTCGCATAAGTCAAATACACAAACAGCAAAACTAAAAAGAAATATGCGAAGATATGACTAACAAATGACGCTACAGTGTATACACAAAAATATACGTAAAGAACTGAATAATAGCAAAGGGGAGACCTACAAATACAAACAATCGAAATCGAAACTAAAAACACAAAGAAAGAGAGAGAAGAAAAAAGAAAAAAAATATATATATACAAGAAACAAAAATAAAGCACAACTCGTCACAACTAAACAGATATAGCAACGATTGTCGCTAGCAAATTTCACTGTAGGAAATTCGCACAGTCCCTAACGAAAACGCTAACAGTAGAACCTCTGTGACGTGGTATCTTCTACTGTAAGACTCCGCCCAACCGAGAAAACCCGCTGAAATATAAACATATAAATATACAAATAACAAATAACATATAACATATAAACATGTATCATGAAAACAATAGGAGAAAGTGTGAAAGTACAGAAGGCTCAGTTAGAACATAAGGGCACAGTTCACAAACAAAACAGGCCACTTAACTTCTATAAATCCAGCGTCAGCACGGTGCAGAACAGGATGTAATCAGCATTCTGAGGATAATGATCCAACGTTGATTAACTTCTGCTCCCATAAACAGCCATGACGAAGGAAATGAGCTTCTAATACTGCAACAGTTGTTACGGCACTTGACCTTCTGAATCTTCTAAATTGATTTAACCGGCACTTGACCTTCTGAACCCGCAGCAGTACCCCTGAGACCGGAACAGTTGTTACGGCACTTGTCCTTCTTTTCACCAGATCAGGAAATCCATTCGCTCGGTACTTGTCCTTCTAATTTTACATAAACTTCAATATTGCCGAGCAGCGCCGGGTAGTTTCAAAATCAGCAACTGTCAGAAAATCCGGATACTTTCAATAAAATTTCTTGTAAGGTGGTAGTTGATGCTGTAGTTGTATCTAGTATGATGATGATGTCTGGGTTTGCTGACCCCTTGATAGCTGGAATCAGAGTGAACCAACCTATGGCCACCAAAAATGATATGGTGCGCCAAAATATCAGATGATAGAACCAGCTCTGGCCACCAAAAATGATAAGGGTGGATTTGTGCTGAAGTGGTAACT
Source organism: Oreohelix idahoensis (assembly GCA_024509875.1). Classification (NCBI taxonomy): domain Eukaryota; kingdom Metazoa; phylum Mollusca; class Gastropoda; order Stylommatophora; family Oreohelicidae; genus Oreohelix; species Oreohelix idahoensis. Next base: position 347,575 of record JAMPIV010007819.1, on the reverse strand, counting down.
TGCCACCCTTATCGACACCTGGTGTTAAAGTGTAAGATGTAGGTGTCTTCTCTGATTTAGGATGTTGCTGTGTATGTGGTAGTGGAACAGTTCAATGGGTTATCACACAGGCAACATGACGTGTAGAGTCATAGAAAGGGTAACTTCGTTGTATAAGTTTCTTTCATTTATTGCACGCCACAAAACAGTCATGATACTTATGACATCAACATGGTTAACGAGTTCAGCAAGATGATATGGCACATTGAAAACAATTTCTGTAGTCAGCAATGATAGCTGTTGTATATATGCGTCATAAGACATCACAGTTCAATAGATTCAGAAATTCATCAATCATCGAGTGCTAGTTCGTGAAGCTGTATAAATAATAATAATTTCTATAACTTCTGCAACAGTGTCAGCTACAGATCTTCAATGTTCATAAACAATAATAAATGCTCCCATTCTGATGCTAGCAGATCAGTTGTATACAATAAGTCCGTTCACTGTCTGCACGTGAATAGCATACATGGGCTACAGGTCAGCTCGACCTTTATAATGTTCCTAAGTCTAACCATCTGACTTGGACGTGATCTCTGATATAACGAATCCTGGAACACAGACAACAGTCTTGTTGGTCTAGAGCGACCCATATATATTTAACTAGTTCAGGTATACAGATACTGGTGACTTAATCCTAGTCAAAGTACCTCTCCATTTTGCATCACACAGGCGAGCAAATAGGCGACAAAATGACGAACCTCTAGACGATAGCATAAAGTTCGATACAAGAGGAATTACCTTATTTCGGAAAATCAACCATGAACATATGCCTCCAGGCAGGCTGCATAATACTGGGAAATAGTCTAGTTAGCTAACTAACTCACTAAGACACTGTATTTCCCTCAGAGAATCACAAGACGCAGTTGCGTCTGCTCGCTTCTTAAACCATTTCTAAACTGCCCCAACTGGGCGGAACACACAGAACGAACTCCCGGTTTGACATGCGCAGAACGACAATCTCTGAGTTGCCGTTCACAATAAGACGATTCGAAGAACATTCGAGATAAAAGTCTTACACAGTCGCGCCTTTTATGGTCATGAAAAGAAGCGTTAAGAAAGGTTTCAGACATCTACCATAGTTGACTGATACTACCAAATAAGGAGATGTGGTCACGCTTCGTTCAAGAAATTATAGACCGAACGTGTCTCTATACAAGAGAAGGCAACTCCTAACAAATTGTAGTTTCGATAACTCGGATTATGTCCCTTTGACCATAGAAAACATAATACACACTTCAGTCAAAAAAATGATCATACATATGAAAAAAATGTTTATACAAACGAAAAATAAATTCCATTATAATTTAGCATGACATATAATTACTGAAACTTGCCATGACATGACGCTCACAATGAAGTACAAGTATACTGTATAATTTGAAAGGAAAATAAAAAACTATTCTTACAGAAAGATGAACTAAATAAGGAGTCATGTGCCTTTAGAACAAGAGAAGACGCTGCCGATGGATAGGACACACATTGAGAAAACTTACTGATGGCATTACAAGGCAGTCCTTGTTCAGGAAACTACGTAGTGAGAGAGTTATAAAGAGATTTAAAATACACTGAAAAGGGAACAGAAATGAAAAGGAAAAAGAAAACATGGAGATGCTGAGTGGATGGCACAGACAGGAGGACTTAATAATTAATGTGTTTAAGGTCGTGCTTCTTAGAGAGTTGAAGGTAATGAGTGATTGGTTGAATTAATGAATGAGTGATTGAATGAATGAATGATTGAATGACAAAAAAAGACACGATAAAAGAGGAAAAAAGAGATGCAGAAAGAAAGGAAAATATGGTCACGACCAAGGACATACATCATGAAACTCAAAAAGAGGACAACTGTATGACTCGTGTGGAAAATGAAAAACCGGTTTTACAAGAAAGATGGACTAAACAAGGAGGCTTAGGCAAATTCTTCTCAGAGTCAACAGGCATAACTTGTAGCTAGTAGCAGGGGCGGACTGATAGTAATCGGGGCACCGGGGGCAAAAATAAAAAAGGTAATTGGCTCCTGATTATCGATTCCACACGGAGTGGTTAGGGGAACGTGAAACCCTCTACTGCTATGTCCGAACTTCCCAAATCTCAGTCCGCCTCTGAAAGGTAGATTATTGAATAAAATGTCTTAAATAAACTATTTTAATAGCACAATGGACAAATGCATTTGTTGATATTTTCCATATTGTGTACATATTTTTCAGCTGTTCAATCGTAATTGGCACAAAATCCACTTCAGCGTTACCAGGGACAACATAGAGATGTACATAGATTGTAAACCTATCGCCTCCCAGCCTCTTCCTCCCAGGCGCCAGATAGACCTTAACGGAGACATCCTCTTGGGTACTAAGGAAAATGGGAGGACAACGCCGGTATTCCTCTACACGCTTCTTTTTTTTCCTCGCCCTGTCTATATAATTCTTTTTCTTTCTTTCTTTCTCATTATCTTGCTTTCTGTAATCATTGTGTCTTCTCTTTGAACATTATAGTATAGTTTATAGACATACTATGTTGTCTACTTGCTACGTCTTCATCTCTGTAACTAAACTCTCATTACTCTAGTTCATAGTTCCTCTCCCTATTTAAGAACTGCGGGAAGAGTTACTAGGACTATAGACTATTGAGTAGCTTATTGTGACCAGAGGTTATTTAGTGTGTAAGATAATGGACCAAAATATGATACCAGGATAGTGCCAGATAAGAGACTGGTCTTAAAAGAAATACCCCATTCTCTGAAAAGAGTAATGGTGTATCGAGGTTAAAGTCAGGCAGTATAGGTTACTGGGTGAGATGGTAATGTACAGTCCTAGTCACCTATGATGCCTCCTCTCCCAGACCAACCTAAGGCTATAGCTTATCTAGGGATAATTAATTATCAAATAAGTAACTTGAACCAACGTAACTGATTTACCCCAAACTGTGGATACAACTGGTAATTTTATTTATATACATGATCTTTTTTCTCAAAATCAAATAAAATAAAAATATGGTTCAATTACAATAAATATTTTACCTTTACTGAATTTAATTATCAATGTCAATCTTTCTTCTGTAATCTTGATCCTTGAAGTAACTCTGTTCCACAAATAACTGTTATTACAATCTGTCTCTCACTTGTACTAGTGTTGAATTATTCCTTCAATGTTATTTAATTAGAATGTCACATAGACTGATTATGACTGTCTTTATTCTCTTGGTTTACACCACCAGATTAAATTTCACCATATAAGGTTCTGCCAGATGTGGTAATATATGTAATATGTTAGTTAGTTGCTTATCTTTTACAGGACGTGGCAATCAACCCCAGCTTTTATTGGCTGTTTTTGATTTTTCTAAGCAATTTTTTCATTCAGTAGTTTGCCATTGCTTCTGAACGGTTGGGCGCTTATACCATTGTTAAAAATCCACACAAAGCGATCTGCTACCAAACCGCCTGCAGCAGGTTTCGAACCTGGTATATCTGGATTATGAAACTGCGTTCATATCCATTAGGCCACAGACGCCGACTATGTAATATGAGGCAGACCGAATTTGAGCCACTTATTTTTTGAAGTTCCCACTTAGGACTCTTGCAGCATAAGATGACTTGAGAAAACCCCACACCTGCGGGTTTCCCAATCAGTTGAGATGACACTGTTTGTGGCCTCAGTTTTTCAAAGTAAGGCACTGGTACAACGACCATCCAATTGCTGACTATGTCTCCACAGGATTTGTTATGACACCCAGGGCAGGATATAACCCTCAATCTCAGACAGACAGGCTTTTAAGAATTATAACAGTCTGCTCACACATATGCAGATGGCAATGAAGCCTGTGGCAGATGCTGCTCTCTGTGTCTGCAGTTTTTGAGTTTCGCGGCAAGTGTGTCCGCCTTTCGTTCCTTCGCACTATGTATAGGTCACTGGCCACCGTATCGGAAAGCATCTAGACCAAAGTATTTTGCATTCACGCAAAATGTGTAGATTTAGGCAAGGCGTTCTTTACTAAAAATCCAAAACAATTCTGGCTTCCTTATTTCTTAACAGATTTCCTCCATCCTATTGCTCGTATTAATGAGCTCTATCAATAGAGATATCTATCCTATTCCCTAGTTTATCCGACTTTTCACGAGCAGCAGAAACAGGGAAAAATACAACATGTTCATGCTCCACTGTCTTCTTTTCGCAATAACTTCTGCTCTACACCACATCCAGTGAAAATATAAATATCTGCCTAAAGCTAATGATCCCTATTATCAAACCTGGTCCTTCTTTAACGAGGTACTCCATCTATATTCTCACACTGCATTCCGAAATAGTTCTAACATCTACACTTTTGTTGTCTCCATGTTGAGTGGCCTAACATATCTCTGACCCTACGTGTACCAAGCTGACGTTTCATTGATTGGTTACTTACACGGGTTTTTGGCGGTGTATAATATTCAATTATTCCCGAGACATTGATTCAGACATCACTACACTAATGGAGGATTAAAGCCACTTCTTTAATACAAACAGGCCACTCCATCAGCCAGTTTTAGCTAGTGTGGTCTTCTCCATGTCAGATACATCGTCGCTCTTTTTCTTATTCTTGGAACCTTAGTCACCGATTTACAAAGTAAACAGTGACCATCATGAAAAGTGGTGTCTTGTAGGGCAGCAAAAAATTCTCTTCACTTTGCTCGGTCGGTGGTCATACTTCGTGTGGTGCCCTAACTCTGGTTCATGCTTGTTTTTTCCTCGCTTCCACAGTTCTCCGCAAACTTGTTTTTGGTTGACTTTTCTTTCGCCTTCCTTCTTGGTTCATAACATAGTAGTTCAGGTCTCTTTCTTGTCCTTGGGGAAAAATAAACGTGGAGCCTGTTTTTCTGCCAAATTTCTAACACATGAAGTTCTCTATGCCGCACTGTATTTCAGTTGTATTGTTTTCTCGCTGTTTATTTTTACTGGGTGTTATTCGTGAAAGAAAATGAAATTGTGTGGTTTTGTAATCATAATATTATGTCACAAAACGTAACTTTGCATGAAGAGTCTTTGTTTTAAGGTGAGGGAGTCATTTCCTTTGTCAAGCGTCTGCATATTTATGTTAGGCCCATGACATCAGAAGGTCATACATGCATTAGGCATATTGAAGAGTCATTATCATTATAATCATCATCATGTCATCATTGTCGTAATCATAATTCCCATCATAATCATCATCATCAAAACTGTCATTGTTATTATAATTTTAGTTTATTAAAAAGAAAATGTTCCTTCAACAAAGAACTCATTACAAATGACGCAAACTTTGTTATCTAAAACGTAAAAATCAATATAACATTTCGAACTTCAGACCAATAGACAAAGAATGAATAATTCATATAGGATGAAAACAAATAATATCAAATGCGGACATGCACTCATCTCATGGCGCTATCCAAATAACAAATGAGAAAATGAAGGTAGCTAGCATGTATTATGAAGGCATAAAACAGATGCCCTCATGTCACCACAAAAAAATTACCCCAATGGGAATGATAACATGTTGCTTTTACATATATATTGTTAACTCTTTGGTGCGGTGATAAAGGATGTTCTTTGTATAACAATTGTTTAGTCACAGTTGCTTTGAGAATAGTAGTTACTTTGATATTTTCAACGGACAACTGGCAGATGGCTAAAGAACAGTCAGGCGATAATAACAGAAGTTCAAAGATGTGTGCACGAGAGACATGAAGGCTCTGGACATGGATGCAGAAGTTTGGGAGAATGAAGCTGCCAATCTGATCGTACCAAGTGAAGATGGTTCCTATGGTGACACTTCTGACTGGACAAAAAGAAGCTCTTACAACAAGGAGAAAAGGACACCAGGAAAAATAAAAAACACCAGAGGGTTATCACCTCAAGAGTGCATCATTTCTTAAGTCAGTTATGAGGAGGCTTTTATTACAGTTTTTTAAAATAGACATGAAGAGAAAGATTAAAACCATTGACTATATCATCAAATAAAGGTAGAGATAACAATGATAATAAGTAACTCAAGTGGATGAATATGAAAATAAAATCAAAAAAGGTGATTCGTCTTACTGGGACAAAAGACAAAAAAGAAAATGGCCAACATTTTAGCCTCAAGGCCTTCATCAGGGACAGGAAAGACAGTGAGGGCTTAGTAGGAAATATTGAGGGAAATGGAAGAAAGAGGATTTGAACCAGACAGGATAGAGAGACAGAGACTCCAATAATTAGAGAGACAGTGCAGTGAAAACAAATTGGTAGGTGGAGGAACTTGTTATCAGAGTATATGGAGAGAGAAAGAATGAATGAAAGAAAGAATAAAAGGAAGAATGATAGAATGAACAAAGGAAGGAAACTTAACAACACAAAATCAAGAAAAGTTATAGGCACTTCAAAGATTTGATCTGGAGGACCATTGACTATATTATCAAATAAAGATAGAGATAACAATGTTATTAAGTAATTTGCTAACAGAGCATAAGGAAAGAGAGAAAGAAAAAAGGAAGGAAGGAAACTAGACAACTGTAAAGAAGTTATTTCTTACTACACCTGTAGTACACCACTGTAAAGTTCTGTTGTTTGCGACTCCACTGTAAAGAATCGAGTGTGGTGTATAGAACCTCACTGTAAAGTATGATGGCTGGTAGTACTGTTGTATTCAAAGAGGTGCTGTCACCGTGAAGTCAGACACAGGTCAACTCGACCTACACAGGGTAGTGTAAACATTGAAGTGAGAGTACATTGTACGCGAATGGTAGAATGGTTCTGAAGAGTTGACAACTTGGTAACAATATATTCATACCCTCACATGTAGAAGTCAAGGATTACTGGAACTACTGTGGTCTTTTTGTAATGTTTAATGAGACGCACACTGGAACAGTACGTGTATGGTTACAGGAACACATGACGACATAAACAGCATGGTGTTGATCAATGGTGTATCATCTTAAGTTAGCATACATGCTGGATAACCTCATATCTCTGGATCATTATCGGGTAGTAAGGGACAACCCTGTTCTCTGATGAATGATTGACAATAATTCGGATTCCAAGATGGCTTCCTTGGTCCTTAACATCGCTCACACAACGGTGAGATGACAAAACTTCTAGAAAGATTCACTTCATAAGGATATCAAAGTTTCCACCAATATCAGCATTATCTGTCCTCATAATTGCTGTGTAGAAACATTCTTAGTGCTGCTAAACGATATGTCGTTCTGACATCTGAACATAAGTAGATTCATGTAGGCCTAAACATAACCCATCGTAAGCCTAGGAACGAAGTCAGTAAAAGTACGTTTACCTTGGCCAAGAATCAATAGCAAGCACAAAAACACTTTTCTGGCGTAATAGAAACAATACTGGGGAACACATAGACTAAAACAGTCCTAGAAGACACAATCTTCTTCCCCATGATAACTTGAGATCACAAAACTTTGGACCGCTCGACATTGGCGTCCCGCCAGACTCCATAATCGAAGAACACACTCTCTTATCTTCATCCGCTCAGAGTGTAAGAACAAATAATCCAGCCCAGACACACAAAGATAACATGATATAAGACGGAATCGTCTCAAACAGACAAACAGTAAACCTAGATTCGGACTTTCAATATTCCTGCAAAACCTTAAGCGAGAACAATCTGTTTCCAGCTATAATAGAAAATCTAGATTCCTCCGCTTGTTCAATCCACGGAAACAAAACAGGAACCGATCACCCAAAGAATAAATACACATTTACTATTCTGAGTTATTCCCCTTTCTTAAAAGTTGTAAGTTCATAAATAAATATCCTTTTATCAAACAGATAGTTACATTTTCATTTGTAATCGTATCAACTGTAATCTGTGCGACATATAAAAAATATGTACGCAACAGACTACCGCAACCCCCGGGAAAAAAAAAAATGAAATTTTTTTTTTCTCTCTCTGAGAGCCACATAAAATAGGCCCCCCAACGCACATATGATGCGCAGATGAGAAGTATCAAGAATTTATAAAGCCAGATTAAGGCAAAGAATGAGAATATATATCTCAACATCTCAGAGAAAGTATTTCTCTAAGTGTAAACATTTCCAGGGAGTTGCCACCAATGCCTACTATCATATTGGCAATGACACAATGTATACAATAATTTCAATAATCATTTCATATTAGGTATCATAAGTTCACGATTGGCAAAAGAAACATCATCAAAGAATTAGCAGTGAATCAAAATAAGTGAACCGCTAAGTATTTATACAATCACCAAATCATATATTACAAATGTGTACACATTTTGATATAGAAGAAAAAGAATAACTGATGTAAAGTTATACATGTTAGGAAAGTCCAATATTTAACAGTTAAGTGGCATCATGTGGGCATCTCGACAGAATGTCCGCCATCACATTTTCTGAACCACGGATAGCTCGTACCGAAAAATGAAAAGGTTGAAGAGCGATCGCGTATCGAGTTGATCTCGAGCTCTTCAAGTTCTTACTTTGGATAGCAGTAAGAGCTTTCTGGTCAGTTTCCACTATGAAATGTGCACCAAGAAGGAATCTTTGAAGTTTGAGAATTGACCAAACCATCGCCAATAATTCCCGGTCTAAAACCGAGTAATTCCTTTCTGCAGCATTAAGTTTTCTGGATATGTACATTACAGGATGCAGAGTTCCAGAGTACTCTTGCATTAGTGCCGCTCCAATCCCAGTGGATGAAGTGTCACTACGAAGAACAAATGTCTTATCTGTAGTAGGTAATACTAAAATAGGTGGTGTTGAAAACATAGTTTTGATCTTATCTAGTGATAATTGGCATTCCTGAGACCAGTGAACCATATTAGGCGACCCTTTCTTTAGTAGTGTCGAAAGAGGTGCCATGATAGAGGACAGATTCGGAATGAATCGTCCATAAAATTGTATGAGACCTAAAAGACTTCGCACTTGCTTTTTAGTCTTAGGGATAGAGATGTTAAGTATTTTAGTGATATTATGGTCCTCTGTCTTCAGGAAACCATGACCTACTCGATGGCCTAGGAAAGCAATTTCGCTAAAACCAATGCAAGCTTTCGATGGTTTTGCTGTCAGGTTATGCTCGCGTAGAGTTGATAACAATTCAACTAACCCTGAATAGTGATCTTCCCAAGTATCGCTAAAAAGACAGATGTCGTCTAGATAAGCAATGACATCTGACTGATACGATAGGATTCGACGCATCATGCGTACGAATGTAGCTGGTGCGTTCATAAGGCCGAAAGGCATAAAATTCCATTGGAAAAGGCCTCTAGGAGTAGAAAAAGCGGTAAGAGGTTTGGCGCGTTCGGATAATGGAACTTGCCAATATCCTTTAGACAAATCAAGTTTAGTGAAAAAATGAGATTTAGAAAGTCGAGTAAGTAGCTCTTCTAGTAAAGGCATAGGTTCAGCATCAAACTTTGTCACTTGATTCAATTTGCGATAGTCAACGCAAAGACGTATGTTATTGTCTTTTTTTCGAACAATAACCATCGGCGAAGAATAAGCAGAAGTGGATGGTTCGATTATTTGTAAATCTATCATTTCATCTAACTCCTTTTCAACCTGTGCTTGAAAATGTATAGGGATAGGGTAAGGTCTAACCCTAATAGGAGTATGTTCAGTTAGAATAATGTCATGCTCAATGACATGAGTTTGCCCAGGGATGTCAGTGAGGACATCCTGAAATGTTTGTAACATAGCCGAAACCTGTCGCTGTTCTCCTAGAGACAAATCAGGAGAAACAGTAACGTCTTTCCATGATTCACTAGAATGAAGTGGGATCATTGGAAGCGGAAGATTAACATCCAAAAAACTTGTTTCCTCATCCTGTATTACAGACAGTGATGAGTAATGACCATGTTTGACATGAGAATCGTCCGTTGCCTGGAAAATAGGCTGTAAATAGTCAGGACGTTCATGGAACTCCGTAAGCATATTGATGTGGAAGGTTTTATGCTTCCCGTTAATATCGACGATGTAGTCAACATCTGAAATTTTCGATATTATATCGTACGGACCTTTCCAACTAATAAGGAGTCTATTTTCACGACAAGGTAGCAAAACAAATGCTTTGTCACCAGGACAAAGTTGTCGTAAAGTTCTCTTCTTATTAGCAAATTGTCTTGCCTTCTGCTTAGCAAATTCAGAAGAGGACGTTGACAATTTGCATGCTTCGATAATTTTTTCTCTCAGCGTGATGGACATATTCGTAAGAGGATTTTAGTGTCATCGTCAATAATTGTCCGCTGTTATGAGATCATGAAGCAAAGGGACAATAGGGCCGCGCTTGGTCGTGCGCCAAAGACATAAGTTCAAAAGGAGAAAAATCCTGTATGTTCATTGGGAACCTCCCTGTAAGCTAAGAGGGCCGCGGGTAGAACCCTGTCCCAATCTTGAGGATGATCCTCAGTTATCTTTCCTAATAAGTTCTTAAGTGTTCTATTTAGTCGCTCGACCATTCCATTGGACATAGGATGATAGATGCTACTCAAAGATCTCTCTATCTGTAGAGTAGACATTACTTGAGACATGGTATCCGATATCAGTTGGGTGCCATGATTGATAAATATTTTCTCCGGGGGTTAATCCCAGGCTGAGGAAAAATATAAGCAAAGAGCATCTGCAATGTCAGCAGTAGTAATGCTCTTCAGAGTTGTATGTAACATTTGGGATGTGGGTTCTGGTGTTCGCATCCGTCGAAGACTCGGAATAAGATGTAGAATGTAGATGTAAAAGTTTGTAATACTAGCAAACGGCGGAAATCTATAAAAGATAATAAAATTGATGTCCTAAATTCTCTAAGCGAGATTTGATCTTTATAAATGGACTCAAATCCGCCATGTCATATCCGCCGAATTCTGAAATTGGATCGCCTGCCCTAGATATCCCCCCCCTCCACCCCCCCCCCCCGATCTAGGACAGTGCTTAATCGATTTTGAGTCTTTTGCAACATAGGCATGTGAGGACTATAACAATGATCTCATGACACTTTAGTATTCGTGTATTTCTACTGGTAAATTGTTCACGATCATTATTTGTTAAAGGTGGGTCAAGGTATTTCTCCTAGTAATTAAAGGGCCGCATATAGACAATGACATTAGTACTGTATGTTTTAGAGGGAAGGAGTGCTAGGAATCTGGTTTTTTAAACAGTCTTTTTCGTTGGGGGAAGAATCCCTTTATATGTGTTGTGGGAATGGCTCGGGACACTGGGGGGTTTTGGGGTTTTAGGAGATTTGCGCGAGGGGGCTAGAATTAAGTATAGTATTATCGTGAACTCCTTAGTGTTATACAAGTTGGCGGTTGTTCGGGAACACTTTAGTTTTTCTATTTGGTATAAATGGAGGCTGATGGGGTTAGTGGATTGTGTGTGAATGTGGAGGTATCTAGCGGGTTCGTTGAGGAGTGACGGACCATGCACACCATAAGTCATGATATTTTTCCCGGTTGGACGGGGTTTCACCAAATTTAAGGTATTAAATCTGACTTGTGGCCTATCGTATCGGGACATACAGGTGTTTGTTACCCAGAGTGAAGAATTTCTTAAGAGTTGGGATCATCCTTGTCTTGTGTGATCTGTGATTTTTGTAATCTTTATATAAGGGGAGTATAGATGACCGGTTATGAAATTACACTTAGCGGCAAGGAGTCGATTCTTGGGTTGGTATTGCACTCAATTCTTCAGTTAGTAGAAGACTGTTTCAGGGCACTGATTGGGTAGAGCGTGGAGTGAGTCCCTTGGATGACGGGATGTTGAACTAGCCATGAAATTCTAGCAGTTTTGGGGGGTGGATGCATACCTTTTTGTGTTATTCCTCCAGTAATCGGAGGTTGGGGTTTATAAGGTGTTGTGCGAAGAAGCAGTGCCAAGCTTTTTTTGTATTGATCCTGCGTTGAGTGGAGGATGGCGATCGATGTTAGATCAGCGGGATTGATGTAGAAGCCAGGGTAAGAGTGGCCGATTCTGGTGACCTGTTTAGCATGGTTGACTCATGGCTGGTTTTCTGGTTTTTGTGTGGTGGGAGATTCTCCTGTCGAAGATAGCGCGTAACGTGGCGTACAGCTAAGGTAGCAACCTACTTGATGGGGATATGTAAGCGTATTCTCTTATTGGTGTAGTTGTCGGCTCCAAATGGTTGATACGCGACATTGATGACTTGACTTTGTGCTTTTGTGTGTAGCGATTGAGGAGTTTATGGTTCTCTTTGGTAGGTGTAGAGGAGGGGATTGCATGCATAGTGACTGCAGCTAAGTTGCCAATTGTATAACATTGTTGTAGTCATCAGAATCTAAAAAGTGACTGAGGATCAGGATTTGGTATTTACGGCTAAGTCCTTGTGATGTAAAAGACTCTAGAGGAACCTGCGCTGTATTAACTTCCATGCTGGGTCGGAGTCTGAGCGTTTGGACTAATGAGTGGATTCGGGTTGTATAGGGGAAGAGGTATGGCCACAGGCTTAAGAGTAGAGACTCTGTGGAATGGGAGTCCATAAACTGCGTAATGTTTTCATTGCGGTAGTATTGGTGGGCAAACTGGGAATGTCTATTAGCCCAATACCTCAACAGTCTGCAAAAGTGTGACAACGATGCGCGGATTATGCTATTAGATGAGTTAACATATCATTATCTTGATGGTATCTTGTTAAGAGGGTTAGGATTTGGGGTGGGACTGGAAATTGAGTAGGCTGAAGAGTGGGTACGCGAGCAAAGAGTTCGCATTATGGGAGAACAGTAAGACTGAGATTTAGTATGTTTTTGTATTGTGCTTGCTACCTATTGTTAGGGGGAGATTGCGCTCCTAAGAGGTAAGTGGTAAGAGGTCCTTGTTTTAATGGGGGGACATTCGTTGGTTATAACCATCTACCTGTGGGTGGCGCTGATGTTCTAGAGTGTCTTTGGTTACGTGATGGTAACTATCTATCAGCATATTCCTATTTCTATAGAATGCGTTATCTAGTAGGTAATTTGATTTGTTGTGGTCCTCACTGAGGTTGAAAACTGGAGGGTGGGAAATGGTTGGTATTTGTCTAGGGACTTCCTAACTTGACGGTGAATAGATTTACTCTATAATTTATGAACCACGCTCTTGAATTTCGTGGGACATTCGGCGGAAGTGCGTGGTGGTAATAAGAGGCTTCGTATAGAAGAGGAAGGCTAGAGTTGAGAATGGATTGGTTAACGTATGGTTCTGAAGTTGTTAACCGCGTTATGGGGGCGTCACCATTTTTCATGGTGGTAAACCTATGGGGCTGTGAAGTACGGTTTCCTGTTGTGTGAATGTCTGGTCGGGGGAGGTGGATTGTGAGGCGTGGTGTGTCTGTTGGATGGGTGTTGCTGAAGCAATACTGGCATATACCTTCCGCTAACTTCACGGTGTGGGTCCTAAATCGACGTTAGCAGTGCTTGTCCGATAGCTACGGGCTATGGATGGGATGGTGCGCTTACACGAGTGTACTGTAGGGTACAGATCTATGTAGTTGTCAGTTGCTAGGGTTTAGTGTCTTGGGGTGTTTAGCCCTACGGATCATGTAAGGATTTTCAAGGAAGATGGTTGTATTTATATCGATTGACATATAAGTTTTATCTCTGAGCTATCAATAGTCTGTCTCATAAGGGCTTTCAATATGTCTGTTTTGTTTGTTGGTGGGACACCTCTGCAATAACAACGATCAAATGTAAGATCGTGTCCTTGCAGGCGATGAATTGCTTCGAGAGAATTTCTAATACCTGTGCCTCAGTACGGACACCACATGTGTCTTAAAACAAATTCCAGGTAACCTGGTCCTCAGACAAACTGGGTACATTCTTTTAATAAGGCTGCACCCACTGCGTGGATTAAATCTAGAGATTAGCTTAATTATCCCTTGTCAGCTTCTATTCAAACCAAACTTAAACTAAGTCAGGAGAATCACCTTTCAAAACAGTTTTCTAGACAAATGAAGCTGGTTAGCCGGATAGTTGTGGGTTTTGTCCACATTTGGGTCGACCGACAATGCTAAGAGTTCTCAAATCATTATAGTGGTTATACAGACTGTATGGTTTGTCATTCGCTGGGAAGGAATTGTTTGAACGCTCGTGTCGTGGACGAGTGGTACGTTGACACTTGTAGAGGGGTAGAATAGGGTGGTTTTCAGTGGATTTCGCACATACTGATGCATTGATTTAACGATTACTTATGTTTGTTAATTTTAACTTTTCTAACTCAAATGCTAAAAGTTCTTTTTGGTGTTCATGGTCTCTCATTGCTTTTTTCTCTTCGCAGCCGCAGCGGCCTCATCTTTTCTTTGTTCGTTTTTTCCATTTCCATTCTGGAATCTTTTTTCCTCAGTCTGTATCTGCAAATTTCTTTTAGTTCAAATTCTTTTTCACATCTTTTCTCTTCCGCCAGAGCTTTTATCTATTATGCAGCAGCTTTACTCTCTTCAGCAGCTAATGCTTTGTAATATTGAGCAAATGCCCATTGTACTAAGTCTGTACCTAGTCTTATCAAGGGATCTCCCATTGTGCAATAAAAGTATTCTAATGTAGACATGATGTCTGAACAAAATGATACTACTCACTTGAAACAATAATTAGATAAGTTTAAAATATGGGTATATTGTCAAGGTAATATAGCAAAAAGTTCTGTAATCACTGTAATTAATCAGCACAAATCACAATGTCTGTGGTGTGTGTGAGACAAGCCTTTATCAAGGTCTTGTATATTTCTTTGAAAAATAACAATTTATAAATTGCTGCAAAACACTCTATAACATAAGTGCAATGCACAAGAAAATAGTGTGTCTTATCTAATCAACATTAATCATCAGTTGATTCTTTCACATAAATCCATATGATCAACTATATTTTAAATAGTGTATGTCGATCAAGAACATAACAAAACAATTATACAAGACAACATGAAAACATTTGCGGAAATCAAATAAATCAAATGGAAAAAACAATAAAAAATAAACCGCAAGAGGATAACAAATACAAATAACGCCACAGTATATAATAATAAATGTTGTATGAAACTGAAAGATAGAAAAGAGTAGATCAACAAATTACAAACAAATCAAAACAAAACTAAAGAATGTGAAGAAAATTCCGAAAACAACACTGACCATATCGTCACAACTAACCAAAAAAAATAGCAACAGCAGTCGCTTTGCAAATTCCAGTATCGGAAATTTGCACACCCTATAGAAAACGCTCACAATAGACGACCTCTATCACGTGGTATGATCTAAGGGAGACTCCGCCCAACCGAAAACCCGCAGAATACAAACAAATATCACATATAAACATGTAAACATAAATGTACATATAGCATAAATGTTCATAATGTAATGTAATGTAATGTGTTGCAGATAGGATGTGTTGCGAAGAAGGCACAGTTATACGCAATAATGCTACAGTACTATGGTACTTTATTAAATAATCAAATCTGGCCTAAATCATAAAAGTTCAACACAAACTATGGCAGTGCAGGAGAATCCACTGTTTACAGTTCCTCAGAATCACAAGTAAGACTTCTCGCTTCAGTTGCACTGTACATTTTGCAAACACTGTCAAATATATGTTCCAACTCTGATATGTAATGCTGTCTGTTCCAAACAAACTTGCTGTGTAACGCTGTCTGTTCTATGGCAAATGTCCATCAACAAAAAATGTCAACAAACGCTGACCTAGTTACTGTATACCTCGATAGGACAGGTCGCGCTGACATCGACTGTAAAGTTGTATTGCTGGTGTTTACGTGTGTCGTAACAGGCCCCAAGGAATGGTCTGGTCTCAGTAGCTGACTTCTCAAATATGTCCACTGTGCAGGTTGACCCAGGAAGCTGGCACACCACTGTAAAGAATTTATTTCTTACTACACCTGTAGTACACCACTGTAAAGTTCTGTTGTTTGCGACTCCACTGTAAAGAATCGAGTGTGGTGTATAGAACCTCACTGTAAAGTATGATGGCTGGTAGTACTGTTGTATTCAAAGAGGTGCTGTCACCGTGAAGACAGACACAGGTCAACTCGACCTACACAGGGTAGTGTAAACATTGAAGTGAGAGTACATTGTATGCGAATGGTAGAATGGTTCTGAAGAGTTGACAACTTGGTAACAATATATTCATACCCTCACATGTAGAAGTCAAGGATTACTGGAACTACTGTGGTCTTTTTGTAATGTTTAATGAGACGCACACTGGAACAGTACGTGTATGGTTACAGGAACACATGACGACATAAACAGCATGGTGTTGATCAATGGTGTATCATCTTAAGTTAGCATACATGCTGGATAACCTCATACTGGAACATTTGTAGACAAGCATTCAGAGTTCTATAGTTAATCCACATCTATATATCTATATATCAGGTTGTACTGACAGATCACGTCAGTTTATACATAATGTTCATAGTGACTCTTGTACAGAATCTCTCTTAGCATGAGTGTAGCTTGTACTCTAGCGTAGATTCTTTCAAATAGCATTCAGCACATATCTTCGGAGTAAATGCTAAATCTCCCATAATAGATCTTTCTTTCATAACTGTGATCTCTGGATCATTATCGGGTAGTAAGGGACAACCCTGTTCTCTGATGAATGATTGACAATAATTCGGATTCCAAGATGGCTTCCTTGGTCCTTAACATCGCTCACACAACGGTGAGATGACAAAACTTCTAGAAAGATTCACTTCATAAGGATATCAAAGTTTCCACCAATATCAGCATTATCTGTCCTCATAATTGCTGTGTAGAAACATTCTTAGTGCTGCTAAACGATATGTCGTTCTGACATCTGAACATAAGTAGATTCATGTAGGCCTAAACATAACCCATCGTAAGCCTAGGAACGAAGTCAGTAAAAGTACGTTTACCTTGGCCAAGAATCAATAGCAAGCACAAAAACACTTTTCTGGCGTAATAGAAACAATACTGGGGAACACATAGACTAAAACAGTCCTAGAAGACACAATCTTCTTCCCCATGATAACTTGAGATCACAAAACTTTGGACCGCTCGACATTGGCGTCCCGCCAGACTCCATAATCGAAGAACACACTCTCTTATCTTCATCCGCTCAGAGTGTAAGAACAAATAATCCAGCCCAGACACACAAAGATAACATGATATAAGACGGAATCGTCTCAAACAGACAAACAGTAAACCTAGATTCGGACTTTCAATATTCCTGCAAAACCTTAAGCGAGAACAATCTGTTTCCAGCTATAATAGAAAATCTAGATTCCTCCGCTTGTTCAATCCACGGAAACAAAACAGGAACCGATCACCCAAAGAATAAATACACATTTACTATTCTGAGTTATTCCCCTTTCTTAAAAGTTGTAAGTTCATAAATAAATATCCTTTTATCAAACAGATAGTTACATTTTCATTTGTAATCGTATCAACTGTAATCTGTGCGACATATAAAAAATATGTACGCAACAACAACACAAAGCAAGAAAAGTAATAGGTACTTCAGGGATTTGATCCAGGTCTATCCTGAATAATGCCATCACCTAGCTGTGAGAGTAAACCACATTATGACAGACGATCAGGTAAGCACTCCAAAAACAGTTCTGGGAGTAGTCGCCTTCATGAATATTATATCTAACGAATTCTTCTATGACATTCAAAGAAATAAACGTGTCATGTTTGTTGCCTTCTATGACATTCAGAAAAATAACCATGTCATGTTTGTTGCCTTCTATGACATTCAAAGAAATAAACATGTCATGTTTGTTGCCTTCTATGACATTCAGAGAAATAAACGTGTCATGTTTGTTGCCTTCTATGACATTCAAAGAAATAAACATGTCATGTTTGTTGCCTTCTATGACATTCAAAGAAATAAACTTGTCATGTTTGTTGCCTTCTGTGACATTCAAAGAAATAAACGTGTCATGTTTGTTGCCTTGTATGACATGCCCGATGTAGCAGTGGTTCTTATTCTTTCTTTGTCTCATAAGGGACCCCCCAGAAACTACACGGGTGATTATCATCAAGACATATTATTGCTGATTTTCTATGACATTCTAAGTGTATTTACTGATTGACATTAGATAATCAGTAATTCCCCATGACACTTTCATGTCATGTGGTTGGCTCATCGGATGTAGTTATGGTTGTCCATGGTGCTTGGATGTAGCAGTGATTGCTGATTGTACTGTGGTGCTTTGCTAACTTCTATTATTCTACAAGGTGACTGAAAAGTTATGTCCTTTTTTTTTATATTTATATACTCAATTATATCTACTCGATATACATGAAATATGTCACCACTGGGAGCCATAATTGCCATTTGACAAATAAGTTTTATTTTGTTATTATTTATTCCCAAAAATGAAATAAAATAAAATAACATTTTATTTTTTAATATGAAAATAACCCATTCAACCTCTGATGGGTTATAATTAAGATAATATACCATTTTAAATTCCAAATAATATGAACAACTGCCAATTTGGGAAAGTGGCATCACACTTGTCAAATTGTACATAGGGCAAATCACAATTATCAATTATGCTTGTATGATAAACAAAAAAAAAAAAAAAAACAAACAAAAAACGAGATCAAACCTAACAATACCAAACAGAACCACCAAATAAAAATAATATTAAGTAGGAGGAGTGTAAAGGCCAGATATTTCCAGTTATATAACTGATTTTCATAGATATTTAATCATTTTCACCTGTCAAAAGTCATATGTATTGTAAGAACAGCATCAGACCTTCACTTTCCCAGTTTCTATATATTAACCTTTGTTCTTGTTAAATACTGTTTGGATATAATATGCAGTTCCCTAAAATGACCACTAAACTGGCTTTACAAGAGACAGCAAAAATGGCTGCCTGGTGTGAAATCACCTGCAGAACAAACAAGATCTCATGTTGAATTGTAAAATAATGTGCCATAGCATTTTACATAATAAAATGGCAGTTAATTGTCTTTATTGTGATGTTTGTTTTCTGTAAATTAATTGGATAAGAAGTGAAGAAATTACAATTTAAAAATTGGAAGTGACTTTTCAATCACGCTGTACATGTTTTGTGATCAGACCATGTTTAACTTTTATATTACCAGTTATGCTTTGGTGTTAAACTGTCTATGATACTTTGGTGTTAAACTACCTATGATACTTTGGTTCTACATCAGTAACACATGATACTCTGGCATTTATTATCCTCCCTAATAAAATGCTTTCATACAGCAGCCCACAGTCCCCCATACTAACCTCATCTCTACCACCCAGGAGACAACACCCAGGCCAACTAGAAGACCAAGACCAACAACAGCACTTGGGACGGCTGAGCAGGTTTGTCATTAAATACCCCAGCATCTATATTTAACCCTATATTTGCTTCTAGAATTTGCCAGGTTGTGCATCCATTTCAGATTTGGCTGTTTTCAGTAAACCTACATGCTTTGGTATCAGTTCCCCTCTTTCTCTTAAAGTAACCTTATTATGCACGTCTGTTATTACTCCACCTGATATAGTATTTGAACTTAAACAAGTCATTCATGTCATGACAGATCATTCATACTGTTATAGTTAAACAGATCATTCATACTGGTATAGTTAAACAGATCATTCACACTGTTATAGTTAAATAGATCATTCATACTGTTATAGCTAAAGAGATCATGCATACTGTTATAGTTAAACAGATCATTCATATTGTTATACAGGTATACCTCGCTTTATTGCGCTTTGCTTTATTGCGCCTCGCAGAAATTGCGCTTTTTTTTTTCAAATTATTTATGTTTATTTATTAGAACATGCCTTCTTCTTCCGATAGATTTAGGGTCAGATGATGAAGATTAACATTTGTTTAGCAATAAAGTATTTTAAATTTTACAGTACATTTTTTTTTTAGAGCTAGCGCTATTGCACACTTAACAGACATAGCGTAAACATGATTTTAGGCTTTTATATGCACTGGGAAGCGCAAAAAAATGGGTATGACCCACTTTATTGCGATATTCGCTTTATTGTGGTGGTCTGGAACTGAACCCACGATATCTCCATGTTAAACCTGTACTTAAACATCACCCCTAGTGTGCCGATGGTCAAGAACATATGGGCCTAACACCATATTCCCAATATGCCCAATGGGCGTGTAAAGGGATCCTCTACCTTTTACCTTTTTAAACAGATTACTCATACTGTTATAGTTAAACAGATTACTCATACTGTTATAGTTAAACAGATCATTCATACTGTTATAGTTAAACAGATTATTCATACTGTTATACTTAAACAAATTATTCATACTGTTATACTTAAACAAATAATTCATACTGTTATACTTAAACAGATCATTCGTATTGTTATACTTAAACAGATCATTCGTATTGTTATAGTTAAACAAATCAATCGTGCTGAGGCAGTTTCTGTCCATTATCCATGATAACTTCATTCATTATTCATGCATTCATAACTCTTCAGCTCCGTGTGGAGCATAGGCTGAGAAAAAAGGCAGTCCTTACTCTGTAATTCTCAGAGTAAGAGAAATAGAAATAAAAAAAAAACCTTTGGAGAAGAAAATTGGACAAAGACATGACAAAGACATTGAAAGACCTTGAATGGAGGCACAGGGCAGTAAGTTTCGGTGTGGTAATGATGATGATGAGAAGTTGACCATTTTGTGATTGCAGCTTCTGTAATGATGAGACTATCACGTGTAGCTTTTGGAATGTGTTTGCTCTTTATAAAATTCAGTAGCCAAGTCATTTCCGCATTATGCCATCATCACACCACACTGCCCCATTACCACAGTGCCCCATTACCACATTGTCCCAAAACCATTCTGCCTCATTACGACACTGCCCCAACACCACACTGCCCCAACACCACACTGCCCCATCACCACACTGCCCCAACACCACACTGCCTCACCACCACAATGTCCCATCACCACACAGCCTCACCACCAGAATGTCCCATTATCACACTGCCCCATCACCACCCTCCTTCATCACCACATTGCCCCATTACCACATTGCTCCTGTACCTTTCCCAATTACCACATTGCCCCATTACCACACTGACCATTACCACACTGCCCATTTACCACACTATCCTATTACCACATTGCTCAATTACCACACTGCCAGTTTACCACATTGCTCCATTACCACACTGCCTTATTATGACACTGTCCAAACATCACACTGCTCCATCATCAGACTGCCCCATTACCACTTTGCCTCATTACCTCGCTGACCCATCACAACATTTCCCCATTGCAACACTGCCCCATACTGCTTCATTAACACTGTGCCTCATCACCATACTGCCCCACTACCACATTGCCCCATCACCACATTGCCCCAACACCATGCTGTCACACTAGCACATTGTCCCATTACCACACTGCTCAATCACTACATTGCCACATTACCACATTGCCTCATTACTACACTGCTCCATCACCACACTGTCCCATCACCACACTGCCCTGTAACCACACTGCCACATCACTCCATGGCATACACCCTTAGCTCACAGGGGAGAGCTGTAAAATAAACCACATAACTACTTTACATTCATTAAATGATGCTGCCTTTTAAAGTGCTTTGATAAGTTAAGAGCTTGCTACTAGCGCATGTTTTAAAAAAGGAAAATTATTTTATATTTTCAACAAAAACTGTTCTTATAAAACTTATGTTCAGTGCATTTTATGGTTTTCCTGTTAATTATAGATCTAATGTGTTTCTAGCTAAATGTACGGCCATGTACTGGATGGATAACCTTACTTCCTACACAGAAAATTCACCACTGTTTGCACTATCTTCATTGTCTTCTTCTTCCGTCCTTAGCCAATGACCAGCAAAGCAGTCAGTGGCCATTATGCCTAGTGGCGTCTTAAGGGCAACAGCGAATAGATTTTCTCTGCCGTTGTTCCCATCACGCCTAATGGCATCTTTAGGGCAACGACAAATCAATCCGTTTGTTGTTGTTTCCATAATCAAAGTGACTGGCAAACGGGTGATCAGCCCGTTGGGTATCTTCATTGTAACCATTACAAATGACATTTCACATATTGTTTTTTAGCTCATGGGCGCTGCTAACAAAAGATAAGATGTTGCCTGTTTAGTTGTCATTCCTAAATTGAAAGAGTTATCTTGTCTGAATGACAGCCAATTACAGTTTACACTTTCTTATTTTTGTGGTCCTTCTTGTGAAGGAGATCAAAATTAGGCAGCTAAAATATTTTGGCCATGTAAAAAGACATAACACCTTGCTGAAGACAATAATAGAAAGGAGAGTTAAAGGAAAATGTGCAAGAGGAAGACAGCGATATAAGTGGGAAGATAACATCAAGAGATGGACAGGAAAGAGTCTATCAGAGTACACTATCAAGACAAGAGACAGGCGATGTTGGAGGTCCATTGCAGCCAACCTTCGATGTGGAGATGCCAACTGATGATTATTGTTATAGTCAGGTGTAATTGTATAGTGTATCCTGCAGTTCTAAGTGGGATTATACGATGTGAGAGAGACCTGTTTATTTCATGAGATAACCGTACACCGCGACAAATCTCTATTTCATCCACTCTCTTTCTTCTCATAGCCTCATTGTTTCCATCATGTTTTTCTTCTTTATAATACATCTGTCTTTGTTTGAACACTTCACAGCTCATATCTTTTTTTTTTGTAAATTAGTTTTTATTTATTTATATTATTTCTCATTTTCTTTTCTCTGCTGCCTTTGTTTGTCCATGATGATGACCTTGTGGTTGCAATGTTAGCCATTTCTTTGTCTTTCGTCTTAGTAAAACTTGTAGTACAACATTCGCTGCTAGCCCTTTCAGTCGTGACTGACTAAGAGAATGCGTCTCTCAGGTGATAGTCCTCAGCTGCATTTTTTTGCCTGATGTTCCTCTTTTAACGTATCTTTTCTCATCTGCTTGTTGTGAGAGCATCTCTTCACCCAATCTTAGGTGGCACCATAGGGAGCATCTCCAGTTGGTGTGGTTTCCAGCTTCATCCTCCCAGGTTGCTAGATTTATGTCTAGCGACTTCATATCTCTCTTGCACATATCTTTGAACCTCAGCTGCGGTGTCTGGCCATCTGACAGTTGGCCATAGAAAGTATCTTTGGGGATGCGACCATCTTCTATTGCGGCGAACATGGCCAAGCCAGCATAGTCTGTGCTGTCTAAGCAGTTTTGTTATTGTTGATTAACTAGGGTTGCTGAGCTTGTCCCTCTTTTGCAGCCAATGCCAAGTTCAAGAATTTGCATATGTTCTGTAACTGTTGAGTGGTGCTGTATGGAGTGTTTTTGATTGATGGGAGCCCAGCAACAGTTTCCATCTTTCATGCTGAACTGTCTCATATGGATGGGCACAGTTGTGGCAATTAGGCTCATGTGTGAGGTTTTATTTGTTTAAGTGCTTGTTGAGTCTGGTGTGTTCTGTTCTAAGCTGGAAGATTGTGATCTGCTCTGCACATCGTAGGTTGTTGATGTTGTCCTTTTTGTTTGGTTGTGTCATTTCTTTATACAAAGCATGGCCAGTAGACCCTGTTGCCCAGCGGTTCAGCCATTCCTCTTTGAAGTTCTTTTAGAGTATTCATTTAGCTGTCTGCGTGTTGGCTGATGTGTTTGTTTGAAACATGCATGCTAGTCTGTCTGCTTTTTCATTGCCTGGTATGTCTGTGTGTCTTGGTATCCACTGGAGAGTGACTTTGATGTTGTATGATGTTAGCAAGCTGTCAGTTGTTTCAGCCAGCCGTATTATTTCTTTCTTTTAAGTTTGGAGGTATTCTTTCAAAGCCTGAAGTGTTTATTTTGAATCAGCGGAGATTATTATACCCGAGGGCATATAGATTCTTGTTTGAACTGGCTGAGTATTGCTGTAAAGGTGGTGTTTATTGCTATAATTTCTACTTGGTAATTAGTACAGAACTCTCCACGTGGTTCATATATTTCTAGTGTTGCCATCTGAGTACTTCATGTAAGCTCCAAGTCCAGCATTTATTGTGGCCTTGAAGGCAGAGCCATCTGTGTATGTATGTATTGCAGTGTTGGGGTAGCTGTCTAAAGTAGCTGTCTGGGTTGGTGTCTCTTGTTAGTGTGCTATCCATGAGTATGGTTTTTATTTATGGATAGTTTTAACTCCTTTCTGGGATAGAAGGACTGGGTATTTTTCTATTATTTCTCGTATCTGTGGGAAGTAGCGTTGTTTTGCTATAAATGTTGCTTCCTGTGTTGGTGATTTCTGTTTTAATCTGCTAATGGGCTTCCAGTTTTCAACCAGTTATCTATTTGGGTGTTTTTTCCTCATTCTTCTATAGCACCGTATTGCTTCCATAACAGCACGTTTACGTTGTAGGTCCATAGACTCTATGTTTGCATTGATTTCACAGTCAGCTGTTGGTGTGGTTCTCATGCTCCCATATATGAACCTTAGAGATTGGTTTTGGACTTCTGCTTGGGTGATTTTGCTCATTGCTGGCTGCATTGGTAGTTATTATCCATTACTGATTGGACATATCCCAGGGACAGCTGTCTCAAATTTCCTTTTAATGCTTCCCAGCTGGTGCTTGCAAGATGTTTAACTAAGTTCAGATGTCTACTTGCCTTGCCTTTCATTTTGTGCATGAAAGTGTTGAGGAGTAGTTGTCTGTCAAGCTCCACTCCTAAGTAAGTTGGATTTTATTCTCTGGACAGTTGTTGTCCATCAAGTTTTAATTGGAAAACCCTCTTGCTTTCCTTGATGCTGCTGGTGAAAACTGTGTATACTGTTTTTTTTTTGGTGTTTATCTGTAGTTTTCAAAGCCTGCAGTATACAACTATTGTGGTTAGGGCTCTATTTAATTTAGCTTGCACCAGTTGTTTGTATTTTTCTGCTGTCCAAATGAGCAGGCCATCTGCATACTGTGTTTTTTTATACCTTCAAGAAAAGGGGGGGGGGGTGGGGGGGGGGGGGGGGGGGGGGGGGGGGGGGGGGGGGGGGGTCATTTATAAACATAAGGAAGAGGGTGCAACTTAATGCTGACCCTTGTGGTAATCCCTCCTCTGGTGTTTTTTTTTTTTTTGGATGATTTAATGCCTTCTATTGTTTGTATTGTAATGATATTAAGGAAGGCTTTGATGCATTTTTACGTGTATGCCAATATTTGTTTCCATACTAAGTTGTATGCTTGCTGCAGATCGATGAATACAGATGTGGTGTGCTTACTCTCTTGGAATGCGTCTACGTTTTTTTGTACAAAATGAAAGAGTTGGTCGTCTGGTCTGCAACCTTTTCTAAAGCCTGCCTGACCATCATCGATGACATTGTTGCTTTCCAGCCACCAGTAGAGCCTGTGATTCACCTTTTTCTCAGCGAGTTTTCCAATTGATGAGGTCAGGGAGACTGATCTGTAGCTACTGGGTTCTTCAGCTGGCTTGTTTTTCTTTAGGATTGGCTTGATATTAGGAGTCAGCCAATCTTTAGGGAGCATGCATTCTTTCCATGTTCTGTTAATGAAGTTTAAGAGTACTGACTTTGCAACTAGACTTAGGTTTAGTATCATTTCATTAGTAATCTTGGAGCTTTCTTGGTCTTTAACTGGTCTAAGCGTGTATACATGCTTTGAAGGCCAGCACGTGGCAGCACTTCAACATTTGTCACTTTGTCCTTCTATGAAATACCTGGGATGTGGTGAAGACACCTTAGTTAGAAAGTAATGAGCCTTCTTTTTTGTTTAGCATAGGTTTTCCATTTCTTACTCCCATATAGAAGCATGCTGGTGATGCAGGCATTAAATACCGCAGCTTTGGTCTTCATTGTGAGTTTGAAGTTTCCCCAAATATTCGAAATAATAATATTTCAATTGGTTATCATCCTAGTGTTATGGTATGAACAAACACTTTCAGGAACATTTTTATTGTTCTGTTTCTGTGTGTTAAAAAACAATTTATTAAACTCCTCAAAACAGAATTGTGAAAACATTTTCTTGATCAACTAGCATAATTTTATTTGCCGTTATGAGTGGTATCTTATTGTAATATTAGCATCATCACATATATCCCAGTGTTGTTTTCAGAGGTCTCGGAGGAGACAGAATAGGTCTGTTGCTTCAAGATACAATCATGTGATTAATATGAGGATGTGCATTGGGTTGGCAACCTCATTAGGTAAAACTAACTGGTATAGAAATCACTGCTACAGGCGTACATGAATGCCATTGGTGCAGGCTTCGTACAAGGTGGCCAGGTGCAGGCTTCGTACAAGGTGGCCAGAGGCAGGCTTCGTACAAGGTGGCCAGAGGCAGGCTTCGTACAAGGGGGCCAGGTGCAGGCTTCGTACAAGGTGGCCAGGTGGTGCAGTGGTGGTTGCATGCTCTGTAGGAGAAAATAGGGAAATGATAATGAGGATGAGTGGTCCTAGCTAAAACATGCATGAATTAGTCATTGTTATTTATAGCATGTGTAGTTTAGTTCCATAGGGATCTCGGAAGACACAAAGAAAGAATAAGGCTACTGGACATTCAGGTGTGTTGTACACAGGGACTAATATGAGACTGTGTATGGGACATCATGTAAAACAAATTACAACAGAAACCACTGCCTTAAGAGCATGTGAATACTTAGTGCAGGCTTCCTTCAAGGATTCCAGCTATCGTGGTGGTACCATGCTCCACAAGGAGCGTAAAGGAAAATAATAAAAATGATATAGCCTAACTATAATATTCCCCATCACAAACGTTATCAGTGACATCAGGTATCATGTCTCCATAGAGTTTCAGAACACAGAATTTGAAATGTAGATTAATGAAGATAATGAACAGTCAACTGTGTTTTTTGTTAATTGTCTGAGCAAAGTGTGGTGATGCGCTCATCAACACCATCATCATTAACATCATCATTAACATCAACATCATCATCAAAATCATCATCACCAACATCATCATCAAAATCATCATCAACATCATGATCATCATAATTATCATCATTGCCTTTTAGCTGACTGTGGAACACAGGTCTTCTTCTTCTCCTGTTCAAGGTCTATCCATGTCTTCTTAATCCTTGTAATTTCAGTGTCCAGTTCTCTTGTCGACATTTTTTTTTTTTTTTTGCTGTTGTCCCATTTCTTTTACCTTGAGGATTCCAGAACAAGGACTGCCTTACAGTGCTATCAAATGGTTTTCTCAGTGTGTCCTATGCAATGCCAGTGTCCACTCTTCACAGTTTGTTCTACTGATATTTGTAGGTTCTTTCTATTATTTCCACATTGGGAATCTTGTCATTACATAGCACTTCTTCCTTTCTGCACAAACACCAAAGTGTGTTTCTTTCTGGTTGTCATTGTTGTTGTAGATTCACTTATAGCTATCATAAAATTAATCCTGGGTGCGGATCAGCTTATCACTTCCTATGGCATTAGAATTGTTATGCAGTGTATCCCTGGTCACTTAAATACACAAGGTAATGACAGAGCAGTCAGATTAGCAAAGAAACGAATAAGACAAGAACAACTCTCCAAACAGCCAAATCACTTATACGAACAATAAACAAAGAAACTAGGTGAACAGATGGGCCATGAGAAACACCGGGAGAGAGTTTTACAGACATATGGCCAGTCCTCATCCTAATGACAACATTGGTCATCTTACAAGGAGGGATCAGAGCACTATTTTTCGGCTCAGAACACAACACATACCACTCAACAGTCACTTGAACAGAATCCAACCACAACACTCTCCAGAGTGCCAGCTGTGAAACTACCCCAACGAAACTGTTGACCACCATCTCTTTGAGTGCCCAGCACTCGATGATGTTAAAAAAAAGCTCCTTCCTCCGAGGCCAGATAAGTGGAACACCTTTTACGGAGAAACAAAACAACTTGCAAAAACATGCAGATATCACTACATGGCATTGGGCTGAAGGGCGAGAGCCCAAGCACCGCTGGATCAATAACAACATAACAACAACAAGCTATCATAAAATATATGCGTATATTTCCACATTGACTTTTAAATGTAGAGTTTATTTGTTGGCACTGTGAGAAGTTATAAGAAAAAATAAGATTATTCTGATATATACAGTCATGAGTGTTTAGTTGTAGGCTTACATTTTAAACTAATAAATAAAGGCTCTTAAGCAAGTAAAGTTATTTTCCATACATGTAAACTTTTTTTTTTGTTGTTGTTGCAAATTGACATGGACGGCACATTTTTTTTTTTGCAAATTAACATGGACGACACATATTTATTTATTAAACTATTTATCCTAATGAAGATAATGAACAGTCAACAATGTTTTTTGTTTCCAAATTGACAGTTATGACTGAAGGGGCAGTAAAATATTTTTTTCACTCTTATCAACATCAAGTACATAAACACCTTTGAGCACACTGATACAAAAACATGCATACACATGCTTTCATACCCAAATACATATGCACAGATACACACATACATGCATGAAAACATATAAACATGCATGTATGTGCAAATGGACATATATTTTACATATTCCCAAACATGCATATTATACATATGCACATACATGCCATTACACATTATGTATGAATACACAACATACACATTTGGATGCGTTCATACAAAATACATATTAGAGACATGAATGTATGCACTCACACACATGCAGACATGAGCACTTTGCTTTGCATGATATCAACACACACACATGTATGCTGAAGCTCACATATCATTCTAATTCTTCAAGTACCATGACTGGTGGCATAGGTGATCACGTCTCTCCACAACTTCAGGTCTCCAGCACTGTTTAACAGTTCTATTATTGACTTCTTTCTATGCCATGATGTCAAATTTTCCAGTATCTTCTCTCTTTGTCATCATCTATCTTATTTGGGGCCATGCTATCGTAGTGGTTACCACACTGCGCTGGCGACCGGGTGACCCAGGATCAAACCCGGGCGAGGACATTTGAAGATTTTTCGTTGACTGGAATTTGGACTGGATTAACTCGAGCCCTGGCAAGCACATTTGAAGGAGTGTCGTCGACCAGGCACTGGCAGCTCCTGAGCCGACCCAGCTCTAATGGCTACCTCCGAAATCGGCGAGTATCTGCCTGAATCGCGAGGGACACCTGTCTCTGTGCAAGAAAAATGGGATACTCATGTAAAAATCAGTCTCAGGTTAGACGTACTAACCTGAGATTTCGCCTCGAGTAATAGCAGGCGTACGAAAAAAAAAAAAAAATCTATCTTATTTTATCGTCAATCTTATCTGCTATCACAATATATTACATCTTTGTTCTTCTCATAACAAATAATTACATGTATAAAACTGACATTAATTCACACAATATGTTTTTTTTAACTATGCAGACAGAGCGTTCCTGTCCTGTAATCTGTCCTCAAGGACCTCCTGGCTTCAATGGAACTGATGTAAGATTACCTATCTATACCCAAGCTTCACAGTGTTATAATTTAAGTTTCTCACGTGATTTTGCTGTGATTGATAACTAATCTGATGCATTCAAACACTGAGAATACATAATATATGTAGAGGGCAATTGAAAAGTGACTCATTTAAAAACATGGATGTCCTAATGTGTATCTATGGGACATGCATGAAACAAATGTCAAAACACGGTGAAACAACTGCCATTTGAAATTTTACTAGTTTTTCTAGAAAAAAAAAAAAACAATAAAATGAAATCTAAAATAACCAGAGGCGTCCCTAAAAGATTTGGCACCCTGTGCGGATCCTACTTTTGACTCCCCTGTCTCATAAAGAAACACACTTGCAATTATATTTTTAACAGTAATTACTACCATAAGTGTCCCACGGCACCCCCTACTTGGCTGTTACCCGGGGCGGATCTCTCCCCATACAAGCCCCTTAGTATGCCACTGAAAATAACCATGAACTAATGTTACAAGAAGCAGCAAAAATTGCTGCCCTATATGAATTCATGTCAGTGAACAGGCTGGATCTCAGTTTGAGCTGTAATGTTAAGTGACATAACATTTTATGTAATTAAATAGCAGTTGATGGTCAAGAAAATATGGGCCTAACAACATATTCCCAATATGTCTCAATGGTCATGTAACAAGGATCCTTTTCCCAAATAACAGTTATTTCTTTTTTTTTTCACATTTGTTTCAGATACACTAGTTCAGTGTTTCTCAACCGTGATTGTAGTAACGCCCCCTTTTGACAACTAATATTTTTTAAAAAAAACCCCACCTTTTTAACACCCCCTTGCTCTTTATCGTGTATACACAAACATACCCACACACACACACATATACACATATACATATATTCCACCATACTTTAAAAAAAGCAATGCAGTTAATGAGTTACCTTTTCTTTTAATATAAAGAAAAAGAGAAAGCACATTTATAAAAGTATAGTTATATTAAATATGTGTTTAAGTACGGAATTATATACACCACAAGTTCATTATCCTTGAATTACAAATTGGTGGAGCAAATGATATAAAATAAGTTCTTACAACTCTATAACTATCATAATCATATCATCTGAATATTTAAGCCTCTCCTTAAGTAACCACTTTAAACGTGAAAAAATTGGAAAATTATTAGTTGATAATAATGGTATAATTATATAAAAATTCACTTACTAATATAGCTTAATGAGATCCTTGCGCTTGGTGTGACTCAGCCAGTTTTGTAATATTTGGTTCTAACTTTGTTAAAAGAAGTCTCAAATCTCCTGTTACAAATCTGCAGTCGGTTTCGTTGCTTTTGTAGTAGCAACACTACTGCACTGAACCCCTTCTCCACCAAATGCAATGTTGGGAATGCTGTAATTAGCAATTTAGTTTCACGCCAAAGAACGGGATACGCAAGCTTCTGCTGGATCCAACATTTTTCGCAATGTGTGTGAATCGTGCTTTTGCCTTGAAGTCATTTTGTAGCTCAATTAATTCTTCTTGTAAATGTTGCCTAACTTGTTCCACGTCTGATTCAAACAGATTAATCACCCATTCCGGTATTATTCGTTCTTACAAGTCTTTAAATCTTATGCTCATATCATTTTTAATAGCGACCAAATGACTGCAATAACCTCTAAATCTGAATCTTTAAGCCTGTCCTCCACCTAACTGCAGTAAACATGGAAAATGAGAAAGTTCTCGGCAACTAAGATTATTTTTATATAATGTCAATTTGTTGATGAACCCCATGATAATTCCTTTCACTTTAATTAGACTGATCTCATTTCCTTGTAGCTTAAGAAGAACCTCATTTAACTTTTCAAATATATCTGAAAGATAGGCCACATCGTTTCGCAATACTTCTCTTTTTTTAAACAGTTACCTTTTGGACAGCCATCAAACTTCCGTGTGTAGGAGAAGATGTTCAAACTCTTTACCATTGTCACAACAAAGTTTACGAAATAATCTATCGTTCAACGAATGCGCCTTAATTTTGTTAATAACACTGATAACACAGTTCAATGATTTGTGGAGTCAGTCACTAAGATGCTTGGCGACTAAATGTTATCGATGAATAACACAAGGAATTGTTAAAACACCTGGTGCCACATTTTTTAAGTAGGCCAGAAACCCACGATGGCGACCAACCATAGCTGGTGCTCTGACTGTCGCACATGCGATGACATTGGAAAAAGGAATTTTTTTTCCAACAAAAATGTGTTTCAAGAAGAAAATATGTGTCAAGAGTGGAGAGAAAAGGTTAGCTTGGGTGTGTCGAGAGGCTAACGAATGTTTCGAGTGTTGAAGGGACATAAATCTCCGCCTACTGTCTCCTTACAATAGTAACATCCCAGGTACTAAAATTTTGCGTTTGGAATACTTGAAACACTCCATGGGATGCAGGGCAAATAAAAACTATCGTGTTACAAGCTATGCGAAGGGGAATATCTTTTGTAATTGTTTCATATTGATTCTTGTAAAAATGTACACAATGCCCCCCTGAATGGAAGTAGCGACCCCCAATCGTTGCGACCCATCAGAACGCCCCCAGACATCTTGAAAACGCCCCCAAGGGGGCGATACCGCCCCCGTTGAGAAACACTGCACTAGTTGGATAGGAGTACAGAAATTAAAATTAAAAAATAGGGAATGATATCTGAATCAACATGTAGAATTCAAGGTTGTGTTAGTTATACTTAGTGTAGCCCTTTACAGTTGAGTGCATCGACTTTGGGTTGCTTTTTTGTGTTATTTTCTTACAAAAGACAGTATGTATCCTCATCTGATAACCTGATAGGGAACTCCAGGCCCGCCAGGATTGCCTGGCCTAAGGGGTAGGGATGGACCGCAGGGAGAGCCAGGGAGACCAGGTCCAGTTGGTCCACAAGGCAGGGAGGTAAGCTTGATAATTCACGTCATAATAACTGTTATAAGTGTTATTTTCATTGTTTTTGTGTTCAGCATTTTTGTTATCATTTACTTTTATCCATATATCAGTGTGATGATAAAATGAGTTTCATCAGAGTGAACACAGTTAAAGAAATGAACAAGAATAATGGACATTTTGATTAAAAGGAAAATGTAAATAAGAACCTGTGTTGCGATGCTTTATTGATTTATATCAGTAATATTATAGTAGTTGTACTTTTGGCCAAGTAAATTTCCAAAGCAAACGCTAACAGCAACTTATAAATTAGGCAAGTCTCTATTGTAGTCATAGACACAGTTTAATGATACAGTGACGAGCTGCATTAAGATGATGAAAATATGATCACTGTCAACTGGCCATTTACATAAGGCCTAAAAGTCTATCCCCATCAATGTAACAGATCGATTAGCGCGACATGTTAAAAATGTAATGAAGTAGTAATTTAGAAATACTCTCCTGACATAAACACTTCTCCCTGGCATTCAATTATAATACCGATATCCTAGAAAATGAGAGTGGATCAGCGGACAAACACACTGGAGCATGGAGCTTGACGAAACACGTCTTAACACTTCAAGAACATATTCCAAAAGGTCCCCTAGCAGACGATGCTGACTTTTGCATCTCTACACACGTCTGCTTGCTTAATTACATGACGTAATTGTTTAATGCGGTGTCGTTCCATTCACTAACAACTCCGTTTGAGCACAACAGTGATTCACATACATGAACACGTTGTGGTGCGCAAAAGAAGATGTAACAAACTGCCTACTGAGAATTAAATTCCGGCATTCCAAGCCAATGCTTGGCTGAAAGCCTATTTCCTTCTCTTTATTTTAATACAGATTTTAGTTCACTGACTCACTCACTCACTGACTGACTCACCCACTCTATCAGTCACTCACTATCACTCACTCTATCACTCCCTGACACACACACACACTCACTCATTCATTCATTGGTGCGCTGGTTGCATTTGCGTCAGACGTATCTCCTCATACGTCCATCCCTGTTAATTTTACGTTTAATGCCAAATTCCAACAATCTTAGCTTTGTTGATTCATCTATTGCAGTTTCGTTCTCTAACAGGTGATAATTAATTATCCTTAGTATCTCTCCCTTATCCATATTTAGTGTCTCCACTAAGGGTGCTCTTGAAGTTAATCTGTCATCTCACTGCTGCGTACCTCTGCATGACCAGGATGGTAGATCCATACCAATTCCTGAAATTTTGAGGCGTCTATGGATGTTTTCCATTCGTGCCATAGCCATCCATTTTGGACCTTCCAAAGCATAGACAGAGAGTCCAACACTGCCCTGGTTAATGGGTTTTTAGACCATCTCAGGGCGGCAGTAACTGCCTCTATCTCATTTCTCGTGCTTGAGGTTGTTGTCATGACAGCTCCGTTCAGTTCAGCGAATGCCCTGCACTTTACTCTAGCCAATAAGCCCCATCCTGATTTTCTACAACAGAGTACAGACACATCAGTGTACACAGTGGCATCATCACCCCTTCCCCCAGCATGATCAATTAAAGTATGGTTATTTTTTGTGTGTGAATGAATATGATGACTATGACACTGAAAATGGAGGTATATCCTCCAGTTCTTACTTTTTTTTATTCAGTCATAATGATTATTAATTTCAAATCATAATAACACTCAGAAAGTTAATAGTGAGAAATAATGAAATCAGGTGGTCGGAGGAAACAATACCATGCATAAAGTACTTAGAAAAAAACCTGGAAAAATTAAGTAGTTTGATCACTTAAGCAGAATACTTTCCAATCATATACCATCAAAAAAAAATTGTACAGTTAAAGATCTCAACTTTAGATCAGTAAGACAATAAAACATCCTTGAGGAAGCTAGTGAAATCTCAAGAACCTTGGTCTGACACTAGCAGAGGCCATATGCTTTGCACAAAATGAAAGCTGCATCTTTCAAAAATATTTGATGGCACAAATAAGATGAAAATTAAAACAAAATAACAATATATATATATATATATATATATATATATATATATATATATATATATAAATTGTTATCAAAATAATTTTGCACGTGTTGTTGCTGCAACCAGTATGAATACTACCACTAGAACACTACAGATACAACTGAAACTGTCATGTTACAATGATACTTAACACTGCTGCTGCTATTACCACTTTTTGCTACAGCTAACTTTATTTAATTCCATTGCAGGGAGAACGAGGCCTTCCTGGTCAACGGGGTGAGCCAGGGCCAAAGGGAGAATCGGTCAGTGCCAGTTTTGTATGTTTTCTTAGGGCATTATATGCACATATGTATTTTTTATTAACTCAACAAAGTGAAAGTATAGTAGATTCTGGCCTACTGTAAATTATGTGGAAATAAGAAAGCAGATAGACATACCAATGAAGAAGGAAGCAAATTTCAAACTAAAGACAAGGCAACATATGAAGAGGTAAAATCAGTCATAAAAAATAACGTCTAAGAAACATGTGGAGAAGACAAGAAAAGGAATATTAGAATACATTGTTATAACAGGAAATATTGTAAGATAAAAGAGGTAAAGAATAACAACAAGAGAGGATACTGGATAGTTTAACATCATGGCAGGGACTAGTTTCAAGAACAGAATTGATAATCAGCACTAGAAACTGGAAGTTAAGGAAAGAGAGGATCACATATTTCAGTCAGTGTGGCATTTTAAAAAGATAATGTATGAGTTTTAAAATAGGAAATTTTATTATACCTTATATTCAGCAATTAGCCAGGAGGGATAATGCCAAAAATAAAAAGTGGCAATTGAAAACACTGTCTAAAAGTAAAGACACTATGTATCCTATTTATAACTTTTCAGAGGTTAAACAGGATATTTACTCCATTTATTTTAAAATAGAATGTGATTTTGTGTGAGAACGTGTTGCATGTCATGTTGATTCTGTTCATATAATTTTCACTTTCTTTGTATTTCTGTGTTAACACATGTTTTACCTTAAAACAGTCAAGGCTTTTCTTTACTATTTGAATTCTTTTACAATTTACTAGATGTGGTATTACGGTCTTTGTTTTGTTTTATTTGGACTATTCTACACACACTATTTTTACCTTGTCAAATAAACCACAGCAAGCAAAGCTGCAATTAAATGGACAGGCAGTACGAGGAGATGAAACACCAACATACTTAGGAATCACACTAGACCGCCGAATGACATGGAAATCACAGATTAACAAAATACAGCTAAGGGCAAAACTTCGCATGGCCATCATGAAAAAGTTAGCAGGTACCACATGGGGTGCTGATGAGAATATCCTCAAAAAGCTGTACACAGGCAGAGTCAGACCTGCTATGGAATATGGCATCACAGCTTGGTCGACGGCAGCAAAGTCAAATTTTGACAGAGTAAACAGACTCCAAAACCAAGCAGCACGTATTATAACAGGGGCCCTAAAGTCTACACAAATCAACCATATGGAAAACATCACAGGGCTACAGTCAATGGAGGATAGACGTGACAGCAGAGTCTTAAAACAAGCTGAAAAATTTAAGAGGCTCGAAGGACACCCCATGTACCAAAGAATGAATAGGCTAGGAAGAGGCAGGCTCAAGCGAACTAACTTTGTCGCCCAAGCAAAAGAAAAAATTAACAATAATACCATACTAGCTAGCTCAGTTGCAAAGAAAATCCCAACAAGCTCAACTATCCCACTGTGGAAAATAAGATGCTTTCCTGAGTTAAAATCTGATATTCCAGGCATTGAAGGTAAGGGAACACAGACAGCAACACAAAGAAAGTGTATAGCAACCAAGTATATTGACCAAAGATTTCCAGCGAAGCTTTGGACACATGCATATACTGATGGTTCGGCAACAAATGCAGTTGAAAATGGGGGTGCCGGCATCCTCATAAAATTAAAGAATAGAATTCACTCTATGGCAATTGCCACTGGAAAATACTGCAACAACTTCTGTGCTGAAGCAGAAGCCCTGAAACAGGCAGCTGAAACTCTTATTGAATGCAAAGCACAGGCAGAAAAACAGATAGTAATCTTTTCAGATGCCCTCTCAATAATATCAGCGCTGAAGAGCCACCAAACTAAAGGATTGAAAGATCTGATAATCTCCCTTGAAAGACTGGCCGAATGCTTCAAGAAGTGCACTATCCAGTGGATACCAGCCCATTGCAACATACCAGGAAATGAAGAGGCAGATAGACTTGCTAAAGAAGGAGGTGCCTTACAGCAAAATGATATAGAGACAACTTACGCAACGGCAAAGACCACTATAAAGGCTACATTCAAGTCCAAATGGGAAAGAGAGCACCCGGGACATTTGAAAAATGACGCATATCATCAACTATCCAGAAAAGAACAGGTCATCATTTTTCGACTGCGCACTGGGTACAACAGATTGAGATACCATCTGTACCACAAATACAAAATTGGTGCAACAGATCTCTGCACTTGCGGTACCAGCCCGATGACAGTCGAACACCTGCTGCAGTACTGCCCAACCTACAGTAATGAACGGGGTAGCATATGGCAACAACCTACTTCTGTCAACGAAAAACTGTTTGGAGATGTCGGGAACCTTGAGTTGACTGCTGCCTTTATTAGAGTCATAAATGTGGAAGTCTGAAGGCGAACGAGGAAGAAGAAGAAGAAGAAGAAGGACTATTCTGGGGAATAGGAATGTTATGGAAGTGATTGTGTCTGTAGTAAGTCTGGGTTGTTTCTAGTTACTACATTTCATAGTTGCGCATAGTGTCATGAAAATTACTGCTGCTAACAAGGTACTTTTTGTGAGATGCTAAGATGGTGGTGTGTCCTGTCACAATTCTCTCCTACAGCAAGGCGGTGGTACCATTCAGATGTTCCCTGGTTCGATTCTCTGGACTTGTTACTTTCTTTTATCTTGTGTTCACTAGCTTAATTTCTTATGAGTGCCTGCCATGTACCTGTTTTCATTTATTATTTATTAGTTTAACAAAAACATTAAACAACATACACAAATTCTTTATGTATTTTCTATTGCATTAATCCTGTAGGATACAGAGTTATTTAAAAAAAATAGAGTTTTGCCTCGTTTAGGCGCGGTGAATCCTGTTCAACCTAGTCTCAAGGTCTGTCAGTTATATTAGGGCGCATGTCCAAATATTAAAGAGCCTGTTGTCTGCTGTATTCCCTGTAGCATACACATGAACATCATCATCATCATCCTGTTCAACCTAGTCTCAAGGTCTGTCAGTTATATTAGGGCGCATGTCCAAATATTAAAGAGCCTGTTGTCTGCTGTATTCCCTGTAGCATACACATGAACATCATCATCATCATCCTGTTCAACCTAGTCTCAAGGTCTGTCAGTTATATTAGGGCGCATGTCCAAATATTAAAGAGCCTGTTGTCTGGTTTATTCCCTGTAGCATACACATGAACATCATCATCATCATCCTGTTCAACCTAGTCTCAAGGTCTGTCAGTTATATTAGGGCGCATGTCCAAATATTAAAGAGCCTGTTGTCTGCTGTATTCCCTGTAGCATACACATGAACATCATCATCATCATCCTGTTCAACCTAGTCTCAAGGTCTGTCAGTTATATTAGGGCGCATGTCCAAATATTAAAGAGCCTGTTGTCTGGTTTATTCCCTGTAGCATACACATGAACATCATCATCATCATCCTGTTCAACCTAGTCTCAAGGTCTGTCAGTTATATTAGGGCGCATGTCCAAATATTAAAGAGCCTGTTGTCTGCTGTATTCCCTGTAGCATACACATGAACATCATCATCATCATCCTGTTCAACCTAGTCTCAAGGTCTGTCAGTTATATTAGGGCGCATGTCCAAATATTAAAGAGCCTGTTGTCTGCTGTATTCCCTGTAGCATACACATGAACATCATCATCATCATCCTGTTCAACCTAGTCTCAAGGTCTGTCAGTTATATTAGGGCGCATGTCCAAATATTAAAGAGCCTGTTGTCTGGTTTATTCCCTGTAGCATACACATGAACATCATCATCATCATCCTGTTCAACCTAGTCTCAAGGTCTGTCAGTTATATTAGGGTGCATGTCCAAATATTAAAGAGCCTGTTGTCTGGTTTATTCCCTGTAGCATTCACATGAACATCATCATCATCCTGTTCAATGTAGTCTCAAGGTCTGTCAGTTATATTAGGGCGCATGTCCAAATATTAAAGAGCCTGTTGTCTGCTGTATTCCCTGTAGCATACACATGAACATCATCATCATCATTCTGTTCAACCTAGTCTCAAGGTCTGTCAGTTATATTAGGGCACATGTCCAAATATTAAAGAGCCTGTTGTCTGGTTTATTCCCTGTAGCATTCACATGAACATCATCATCATCCTGTTCAATGTAGTCTCAAGGTCTGTCAGTTATATTAGGGCGCATGTCCAAATATTAAAGAGCCTGTTGTCTGCTGTATTCCCTGTAGCATACACATGAACATCAGCATCATCCTGTTCAACCTAGTCTCAAGGTCTGTCAGTTATATTAGGGTACGTGTTCAAATATTAAAGAGCCTGTTGTCTGGTTTATTCCCTGTAGCATTCACATGAACATCATCATCATCCTGTTCAATGTAGTCTCAAGGTCTGTCAGTTATATTAGGGTGCATGTCCAAATATTAAAGAGCCTGTTGTCTGGTTTATTCCCTGTAGCATACACATGAACATCATCATCATCCTGTTCAACCTAGTCTCAAGGTCTGTCAGTTATATTAGGGCGCATGTCCAAATATTGAAGAGCCTGTTGTCTGGTGTATTCCCTGTAGCATACACATGAACATCATCATCATCCTGTTCAACCTAGTCTCAAGGTCTGTCAGTTATATTAGGGCGCATGTCCAAATATTAAAGAGCCTGTTGTCTGCTGTATTCCCTGTAACATACACATGAACATCATCATCATCATTCTGTCCAACCTAGTTTCAAGGTCTGTCAGTTATATTAGGGCGCATGTCCAAATATTAAAGAGCCTGTTGTCTGGTTTATTCCCTGTAGCATACACATGAACATCATCATCATCCTGTTCAACCTAGTCTCAAGGTCTGTCAGTTATATTAGGGTGCATGTCCAAATATTAAAGAGCCTGTTGTCTGGTTTATTCCCTGTAGCATTCACATGAACATCATCATCATCATCCTGTTCAACCTGGTCTCAAGGTCTGTCAGTTATATTAGGGTGCATGTCCAAATATTAAAGAGCCTGTTGTCTGCTGTATTCCCTGTAGCATACACATGAACATCAGCATCATCCTGTTCAACCTAGTCTCAAGGTCTGTCAGTTATATTAGGGCGCATGTCCAAATATTAAAGAGCCTGTTGTCTGGTTTATTCCCTGTAGCATACACATGAACATCATCATCATCATCCTGTTCAACCTAGTCTCAAGGTCTGTCAGTTATATTAGGGTGCATGTCCAAATATTAAAGAGCCTGTTGTCTGGTTTATTCCCTGTAGCATTCACATGAACATCATCATCCTGTTCAATGTAGTCTCAAGGTCTGTCAGTTATATTAGGGCGCATGTCCAAATATTAAAGAGCCTGTTGTCTGCTGTATTCCCTGTAGCATACACATGAACATCATCATCATCATTCTGTTCAACCTAGTCTCAAGGTCTGTCAGTTATATTAGGGCACATGTCCAAATATTAAAGAGCCTGTTGTCTGGTTTATTCCCTGTAGCATTCACATGAACATCATCATCATCCTGTTCAATGTAGTCTCAAGGTCTGTCAGTTATATTAGGGCGCATGTCCAAATATTAAAGAGCCTGTTGTCTGCTGTATTCCCTGTAGCATACACATGAACATCAGCATCATCCTGTTCAACCTAGTCTCAAGGTCTGTCAGTTATATTAGGGTGCATGTTCAAATATTAAAGAGCCTGTTGTCTGGTTTATTCCCTGTAGCATTCACATGAACATCATCATCATCCTGTTCAATGTAGTCTCAAGGTCTGTCAGTTATATTAGGGCGCATGTCCAAATATTAAAGAGCCTGTTGTCTGGTTTATTCCCTGTAGCATACACATGAACATCATCATCATCCTGTTCAACCTAGTCTCAAGGTCTGTCAGTTATATTAGGGCGCATGTCCAAATATTAAAGAGCCTGTTGTCTGGTGTATTCCCTGTAGCATACACATGAACATCATCATCATCCTGTTCAACCTAGTCTCAAGGTCTGTCAGTTATATTAGGGCGCATGTCCAAATATTAAAGAGCCTGTTGTCTGCTGTATTCCCTGTAGCATACACATGAACATCATCATCATCATTCTGTCCAACCTAGTCTCAAGGTCTGTCAGTTATATTAGGGCGCATGTCCAAATATTAAAGAGCCTGTTGTCTGGTTTATTCCCTGTAGCATACACATGAACATCATCATCATCCTGTTCAACCTAGTCTCAAGGTCTGTCAGTTATATTAGGGTGCATGTCCAAATATTAAAGAGCCTGTTGTCTGGTTTATTCCCTGTAGCATTCACATGAACATCATCATCATCCTGTTCAACCTGGTCTCAAGGTCTGTCAGTTATATTAGGGTGCATGTCCAAATATTAAAGAGCCTGTTGTCTGCTGTATTCCCTGTAGCATACACATGAACATCAGCATCATCCTGTTCAACCTGGTCTCAAGGTCTGTCAGTTATATTAGGGTGCATGTCCAAATATTAAAGAGCCTGTTGTCTGCTGTATTCCCTGTAGCATACACATGAACATCAGCATCATCCTGTTCAACCTAGTCTCAAGGTCTGTCAGTTATATTAGGGTGCATGTCCAAATATTAAAGAGCCTGTTGTCTGGTTTATTCCCTGTAGCATTCACATGAACATCATCATCATCCTGTTCAACCTGGTCTCAAGGTCTGTCAGTTATATTAGGGTGCATGTCCAAATATTAAAGAGCCTGTTGTCTGGTTTATTCCCTGTAGCATTCACATGAACATCATCATCATCCTGTTCAACCTGGTCTCAAGGTCTGTCAGTTATATTAGGGTGCATGTCCAAATATTAAAGAGCCTGTTGTCTGCTGTATTCCCTGTAGCATACACATGAACATCAGCATCATTCTGTTCAACCTAGTCTCAAGGTCTGTCAGTTATATTAGGGTGCATGTCCAAATATTAAAGAGCCTGTTGTCTGGTTTATTCCCTGTAGCATTCACATGAACATCATCATCATCCTGTTCAATGTAGTCTCAAGGTCTGTCAGTTATATTAGGGCGCATGTCCAAATATTAAAGAGCCTGTTGTATGGTGTATTCCCTGTAGCATACACATGAACATCATCATCATCCTGTTCAACCTAGTCTCAAGGTCTGTCAGTTATATTAGGGCGCATGTCCAAATATTAAAGAGCCTGTTGTCTGCTGTATTCCCTGTAGCATACACATGAACATCAGCATCATCCTGTTCAACCTAGTCTCAAGGTCTGTCAGTTATATTAGGGTGCATGTCCAAATATTAAAGAGCCTGTTGTCTGGTTTATTCCCTGTAGCATACACATGAACATCATCATCATCCTGTTCAACCGGGTCTCAAGGTCTGTCAGTTATATTAGGGTGCATGTCCAAATATTAAAGAGCCTGTTGTATGGTTTATTCCCTGTAGCATACACATGAACATCATCATCATTTTCCTTTTGCTCCTTAAGGAGCATGAAGCCACCACTGTAGCTGATTCTCCTGCAGGAAGCCTGCACCAAGCATTCATGTGCTGTTGCATCAGTGGTTTATGTGTCAATTTATTTTTTTTGATGAGGTTTCCAACCTCATGTACAACCTCATGTACAACCTCACATACAGCCTCATGTACAACCTCATGTATAACCTCATGTACAACCTCATGTACAACCTCACATACAACCTCATGTACAACCTCACATACAGCCTCATGTACAACCTCATGTACAACCACACATACAGCCTCATGTACTACCTCATGTACAACCTCATGTACAACCTCATGTACAACCACACATACAGCCTTGTGTACAACCTCATGTACAACCTCATGTACAACCTCATGTACAACCTCACGTACTAGTCATCTTGTATGACATGCCTGAGGAGCAGTAGTTCTATTTTTTCTTTGTCTCATCACAGACCCTCCCCGATCTACACAGAGCTTACACATGACAAACAGTACAGTAAACACATACAAGATCACACAGTTACAAGACACACATAACTATTGGGAGAAATCTGGCCCAGAATGATACAAACTGATGAGCTGTGCTGGAAATATTAATGAAGCAAATATAGAGATAAACAAGGTGAGAAAGCATCCAGGACATCAGAAACATGAACATATATCATAAACTTTACAGAAAAAACTGGACTGATAATATTTAATGTACTCACAGGCTGCAGAAGTCTGAGATTAAGTGACAGACTGGATGTTATAGTTTATTTGACTTAGATAACACATGATTTAAAAATTGAACAACAGTAGCACAGCTTATCTTATCATTACAAAATAATGCCTGAGAGAACTGTACAGTGATTCAAGCCCTGAGGGTAATCCCTATTTTTATTGAGAATATTAATGCTAACCTCAGAAGATGTACACAGATTCCACACAACAGGAAGAGAGAAACTAGTGAAATAACCATGTATTATGAAACCATAAACATCAGAATCTTCAACTGTAATAACTAGTCAGTCCTATTGTATGGTTCTGAAGTACAGAGAACAACAAAGACAACAACCAGGAAGATATAGACTGTCATAAATGGGTGCTTGTGTAGAATAGTTGGATTATAATGGTATGACAAGATTACCAATGTGAAATACATGACATGAACCAGGCAAGTGGCAATAGAATAGGAGATAAAACAAAAATGATGGTGATGAGTCAGACACATATTGAGAAATACTCTTGATAACATTATAAGGTGGACTTTGTTCTGGAATACCCAGGGTAAGAGATATAGAGATAAAAAATGCACGTGGTGAATAGAACTGGAGATGGAAAGCGAAGGAATTAAAAAAACATGGAAAGATCTTGACTGGTTGGCGCAGGGCAGGAGAATCTGGCAAAACATTTTTGAAGGCCTATGCTCCATGGGGGAACTGAGAGTCATTGATGATGGTAATTGCCATGCATTTATTATTATGAAAAGCTATATATCATTATGCAGATTGTAGTATTTTAAATTATTATTTAAACAGAAGGTATGAAAAATAAGATAACGTTTCCTTGTCTCATCATAGGGTAATGACGGGCGCCCTGGTTTACCTGGTGAGAGGGGCTTTCCTGGAACTCCGGTAGGTAATAGTTACGTTAGTCATTAACTC
Organism: Oreohelix idahoensis; assembly: GCA_024509875.1. Taxonomy (NCBI): domain Eukaryota; kingdom Metazoa; phylum Mollusca; class Gastropoda; order Stylommatophora; family Oreohelicidae; genus Oreohelix; species Oreohelix idahoensis. The sequence continues at coordinate 303,943 of JAMPIV010007819.1, read as the reverse complement.
ACGTTGTTATTTTTATTAATTTTTTGTTTGTTTGGGATTGGTAAAAGAGTGTATGTGTTTTTTGTATGTGAAGTAGGGGGATGCAATTGTTGACATGGTTAAAGCATACCTATCTATTTTTACCGTGTGTAGTTTCTAGGTGTTTCTGAAGAAACAGTGTAAAAACAGGACTACTGCTGCTTCAGGCATGTCATAGGAAGAGACTAATATGAGCATGTGCTTGGGGTTGGCAAATTGCTACAGAAACTATTGCTGTACAAGCACATTAAATCTTTGGTACTGGCTTCTTGCGAGTTGGTTAGCTGCTGTGGTTGCTGTAAGCTCTTTTGGTGACAAAAAGGACAATGAATGAAATGTACTTGCGTAATGTTCTGAGCTAATTTTGAAGTGTTTTTCTCAATGCACGTATTCTTTATATGAAAAAACACCGCTTACTTAATTTAACTTAAAACATCTGTATCACATCCCTGATGTTTCCGGAGAAAAATTTTCTGCTTATTATTTTAATTTGTCAACACACATTAGTTTCTGATTAATCAAAGGCATATCTCTTTAATGTACTACACATTATGCCAATGGAACAAGAGATGAGAAGATGATGCTAGTGATGGATTAGACACACGGTGAAGAAACCTGTTTATTTCATTACCAGACACTCCTTGTTCTGGAATCCTCAGAAGTAAAGGTGGACAACAAAAAACACATGGAGAAGAGAACTAGAGACAGATGAGGACAAGACATGGAAATATTTTGAGGGGATGGCACGGGACAGACGGATTTTGCATGACTTTGTTGAAGGCCTATGCTCCTTGGGGAACTGAAGGGTAATGATGAGGATGTACTGCAGGATGAACTGCAGGATGTACTGTAGGATGTACTGCAGGATGTACTGCAGGATGTACTGCAGGATGTACAGGAGAACTGTGGAGGCTGAGATGCAAAGAATGAACCAGAGCTGGGGCGTTGCACAAAGGATCGCCATCGACTGAGCAAAGTGGTAACAGTTTTTTGCTGCCCTACAAGATGCCACCATGTTGGATAACCACTGACTGCTTCGACAGTCAGCGGCTGAGGATCACAACAGAAGAAGTACTGTAGTAAAACTGGTATAGGGCAAAGTAAGTTTACTTTCTTTCTGTGTATAATTTTTGTTTTAGTTACGTAAGAAAATATTTTTGTTTTAGTTACGTAAGAAAATATTTTTGTTTTAGTTACATAAGAAAATATTTTTGTTTTAGTTACGTAAGAAAAAATTTTTGTTTTAGTTACGTAAGAAAATATTTTTGTTTTAGTTACATAAGAAAAAATTTTTGAAGCAAATATCTATGTACACATCTGTGTTGTGTTTGTGTGCATGTATATATGTGTGTGTGTGGGTTTATATATAGATAAAATATAGACATATCCATTTGTATTTTTCTAGTACATCTATACAGCATATTTGTGTTTGATCTATTCTTCTTTCTTAAGAGAAAATAAAATGTATATTATCAAAGTCTTTTTTAATGCTCACTCAGGGAACACCAGGATCACCAGGATCTACGGGTACTAAAGGAGATCAAGTAAGTTAGTGTTATCAGTGTGAGTAATTGTTTGAGCACAGAAGGCACATGATGATGATGGTGTTGTGCTTGTGATGTTGACTGTGGTATGACTCTAAAGCATGTCTGATTGTAGCACCATATTATGAAGGAAAATGTTTGACCCTCATCTGAGTAGAGTGTTACTGTTCTGTAACTTGATCCTCGTCTGAGTAGAGTGTTACTGTTCTGTAACTTGACCCTCATCTGAGTAGAGTGTTACTGTTTTGTAACTTGACCCTCATCTGAGTAGAGTGTTACTGTAAGTCCAACATGAAAATAAGAATCTTCAACTCAAATGTCAAGTCAGTCCTATTGTATGGTTCTGAGACATCGAGAACAACAAAAACAACAACCAAAAAGCTACAGACTTTTATAAACGGGTGCTTGCGTAGAATAGAAGGACTGAAATGGTATGACAAAGTCACAAATGTGGAATTGATGACAAGAACCAGACAAGTGCCAGTGGAACAAGAGTTGAGAAGAAGATGCTGGTGATGGATAGGACACACAAGGCAGTCCTTGTTCTGGAATCCACAGGGAAAGAGAGGCAGAGGTAGACCAAACAACACATGGAGAAGAGAACTGGATACAGAGGTGAAAATGATGAGGAAAACATGGAAAGAACTTGAGCGGATGGCATGGGACAGGAAGACTTGGCATTTGTTTGTTGAAGGCCTATGCTCCTTGGGGAGCTAAAGGTTATTGATATGATGAAAATGATGAGGTTGCCAGCCCCATGCTCAACCTCATGTCAGTTGCCCTGTATGACATGCCTGAGGCAGCAGCAGTAGTTCTGTTCCTTATTTGTCTCATCGAAGGCCCCTGACAACTACAAGGGGGTGGGGGGAACAGTTAGCCAGAAACCTACTTAGTCATTCCTCTTCTACCCATGTCACCATATGCCACCACCACCACCACCACCACCACCACCATCATGATGATGATGAATACCTACCTTCAGAAGTTATGATAGATCCAAGACAGTTCAACTGTTTTATTTGATTTATTGCTGTCATTTATACAAATGTTTAACATTACTGGATTTCTTGTCTTAATATAACCATAATTTCTTTCTTCTTTCTTGACATTATTAACTGGATTTCTTGCCTTAATATAACCATAATTTCTTTCTTCTTTCTTGACATTATTAATGAAATTGTTATTTTGATAGAGATGGGGCGCAAGAAGTTATAATTGTAAAAATATTGCAAGTCTTCGGCCATCGGAGAGCCGTTAAATAGCAACAACCTCTATTAGAGTTACAACTGGTGTTTATTGTAATAGTACATTCATTTATCTTTAAAATGACGTGTAATTCATAAAAATCTGTAAACAATTACGAAAACTACAGCTTACTTTGTGCAAACACCTACAGGATTAAAATGGGAAAATAATTTAATTCGGCCACAGTGTGTTTTTCAATTCGGTAGTTAATGTGTTAAGCATTCATGTGCTCTTGTCTCAGTGGTTTTTCAAGCAGTTTTTATGTTATGACTTTGCCAGCCCCAGGCACAAAACTTCTGGTAGTTGCCTCTTACAGAGGAAACAGTAGTCCTGTTCTTTCTTTAACATCCCAGGGACCCCCAGGAACTACATGGGACATTGAACTTGATCTTTCTTCAACTCAGGGACCCCCAGGAACTACATGGGACATTGAACTTGATCTTTCTTCAACACCTCAGGGACCCCCAGGAACTACATGGGACATTGAACTTGATCTTTCTTCAACACCTCAGGGACCCCCAGGAACTACATGGGACATTGAACTTGATCTTTCTTCAACACCTCAGGGACCCCCAGGAACTACATGGGACATTGAACTTGATCTTTCTTCAACACCTCAGGGACCCCCAGGAACTACATGGGACATTGAACTTGATCTTTCTTCAACACCTCAGGGACCCCCAGGAACTACATGGGACATTGAACTTGATCTTTCTTCAACACCTCAGGGACCCCCAGGAACTACATGGGACATTGAACTTGATCACAAATATTTTCTGCATTTTAAAAAGTTTTTTTAAATAAGAGTTGTTTTGCAAGGCATGCCCCTATTGAGCCTATAAACACGTTTCTTCAGTTATATTAGGGTGCATGTACAAATATAAAAGAACTTGTGGTGTGGTAGCTTTATTTTATGTTCAGTTTTACTTTCTATAAACTTTTTCAACTAATCTGAAAATATAAAAATAGCTTGATGGACCTAGACTATGTTTGAATCTATCTTAGGGAGAACCAGGGAGGGAGGGGCCACGTGGTTTACCTGGTGTGCCGGGCTCTTTAAGTGCTACAGTGAGTACTACACTGTTGATTGTTTATATGTATTAAATTATATTGTCTGCATGATTACAGAAATGTTCTGACTGTAAGTAATGTCCTTACTTCCCTTTGGTACATGGTCAGTACTCAAAATGTGTATCCCCTCTAACTGACTTTCTGTATTTTCTTGTATTTCCTTGTGTACCATCTGTCCTTGATTTATGCCACAGCTTCTTATGTCTGTATGTTCCTGGGGGGGGTATGTTATTGTCTTGTGAGTTTTGTCTATTCAGCATCTACTTTCAATTTCCAGGCTCCTTGTTTCATCATGGTAAGCATCCTAGATTATTTGATCTCTCTTTCTTTAACAGTTTATTTTTTTGTGAAGTCTGGTTGGAAACAAAATTCAACTCAATCAATTCCATTACTTCTTCTTAGTGAAAACTTCTACCCTATTGTGTCAAAAAATTAAACAAAAAAAATTTCATCACTGTTTCCTGAACAATTTCATATTTTATGAAGATATCTGGTTGGAAAACAAATTCATACAAATTAAATTAATTACTTCTTCTATTTGAACACTTCTACCCTATCTTGTCGAAAAAGATAGCTAAAAAGTTGTCAAAAAATATGAAAAAGCATCCATGGGAAGTAATTCAGACATTTCAACTCGTCATCATTATTTCCCTTTATGCTAAAGGTTTATGGAGCATGGAACCACCACCCTTTGCAGGAAGGCTGCATCAAAGTATTTGTGTGCTCCTGCAGTAATGGTTTCTGTAGCAATCTGTTGTTACATGATGAGGTTGGTTCATGCATAATTTGTTGCCTCTTACATGCCTGAGGGAGCAGTCCGTCCTGTTCTTCCTCATCTTCTCAGAGAACCCTGGAAACTACATAGGGTAATTCAGCTCAGTAGACATGGAAACTACATAGGGTAATTCAACTCAGTAGACATGGAAACTACATAGGGTAATTCAACTCAGTAGACATGGAAACTACATAGGGTAATTCAACTCAGTAGACATGGAAACTACATAGGGTAATTCAACTCAGTAGACATGGAAACTACATAGGGTAATTCAACTCAGTAGACATGGAAAGACATTGCAAGGGATTGGAGGGTTTAGTGTATATTTTTTAAGGCCTGTGCATCACAAAGAGCTGAAGAATAATAACTAATGAATGTGACACTGTAATGCAAGTAAAAAAACTGTGGTCAGCCTGAGGTTACTGACATTTCCTGACAGCTTACCCTAGACTGCTACTTGTGTGATGGATATTGTTAAGAGGTGCACTCATTGCATGGAATTTTGGGGTTTTTAGTTCATATTTTCATGCACTACAATAGAACGAGGAGTCGGATGATGGATGTTTGGACTGGATAATGTCAAGGAAGATCACATGTGTCTTTGAAAAATCTGTGGTCTAAAATGTGGGTAAGTTGCTATGAAGTTATGATGGTCCTAGGATTACTTAATCTGAATGTTAATGGGATGTTTAAGGATGAGGAATCCTGGACCTAGTCTGTGTGCAGACTGCATTATCATACATCTTCAGATGTGTTAAAAGTCAGACGACCACAGTGTTATGTGGTCAACATTAGCAAATTATGTTTGTTTTATTTGGATCCTGAGCAAGTTGTGACAAAGATAATTTTTTTATCGTTGCCTTTGTTGGACTGTCAATATCTAGAATATATGTTGAGATCATCTTTCAGCATACTTATTTTAAATCGAGAGTATATGTGGGTGATTGCGAGCCCTTACCATCAGTTCAAGAATATATCATACCCCATCACCACGTATCAACTCTCTCACATTGGAAGCTTGTCCACAGGTTCTTGGTTTACCTTAGGATTGCTTCTGAGAACATGACATTCTAATGATGTTCATGCATCAACTCTCAGACAGCTATATAGAATTTAAAAAACACTGTATACCCAAATTATCACCCACATGTGGTTGGTCCTGGTATCCCATGCATAAGATAAACTCTAGTTATCATGTACATGGACCAAAGAACAATGCCAAATGTAGGCTTTCTCTGATCTGAATATGTCAGGCAGCCAGTGTTCAATAGTTATTTTATCATTACAAACATCAGAAAGAAGTACTTTAATGGGTGGGCACATCTTGACAAGAGAATCACACTGTAACAGCTATCTAAATTGGTGGAACAAAGAGAAATGTATAATAAGGAGAATAAACTGGACAGCTTAACAGCACAGCATGAGAAAGGATCTAAACAAAGTTGATTGATGCACCAAGGAATGGAAGTTGTTGAGAGTAATAATTTCCTGTGCTTTTTATTTTTGTAGTTGGTGTTGAAATAAGTGGTTACTGTAAGCTAATGTTGCTGCAGTGACACACAGCATATGAAGTGTCATCTTCTTACAGAATTAGTGGATGCAATATATTACCAGCATTTTCTGTTTCATGCATTGGCGATACGCTCAACAGACAAGATCTTTACTTCCACTGATTTTTCATCTACCCATTCTGACCTCTTAAAATCATCTTATTAGATTTTTCAGTTACATTACAGATGCCAATTTTTCTTCCTTTGTAGTTTTAAATCAACTTTTACATAGTTTGTTATTGTAATTGTTTGATTTTAAAAAAAAATTAAAAAATTTTGCCTTGTTTTGGCGAGGCGCGTCCCATTCAGCCTAGTTGGGTATATTAGGGCGCATGTCCAAATATATAAGACCATTAGTAATTGTTTGATGTTCATCTCTTTCGTTGTTATATAATGCAAATGGTGAACAAATTGTAATCATTTTTCTTTCATTCATTTGTTGTCATTCTGTCATGATTTGTTTTGATATTTTTGCCACAATTACTCCTTGTATACTACTGATCTGACTTTTTTTTTTTTTAATCTAACAGGTCAAAGGTGAACCAGGTGCTCCAGGCCCACCAGGACCCAGAGGCTTTTCTGGAGAAACTGTGAGTTGTTTCCCTTTGACCACATTTTATTGAATATATATGGTTTTGGATGGGCTGGTTTTTATTTGTTTATTTTTGTGTATGAGGGAATGTAATTAGTCTGTTGTTGTTGCAATTTTTTATGTTTTTTAACTAGGACTGCTGATCTCATTAGTCTTCTGCAGCCAATGTTAACTTTAAGAATTTGCAGGTCTTCTGTAGCTGTTGAGTGATACAAAAATAGTGTTTGTGCCTAATGAGGAGCCCTAAAGTAGTTTTGTTTTCTCTCTGGGGAGTCCAGGGCAAGTGAGCAGCATATGCTGAACTGTCTCTTATGGATGGGTACAGATATGGAAATTAGGCTCATTCCAGGAGTTTAATTTGTTTAAGTACTTGTTGAGTCTGATATGTTGTGTTCTTAGTTGGAATATTGTACAGTGTTTGGTCTATACTTTTAGTACATTGGTTTATATTTCAGCTGTAGATTGCTTGTTTATTACATATATTAATATTGGGTTGATTGATACATATATTATAAAATTATAGACATGAAAGGGTTAAAAACGTACATGAGACACATGCAGTTTCTAAATGGTGCCATGAAGCCAGCTGCAAGGTCAATGCCAACAAAGCCTGTGTGCTTTGGTGCTCCTTGAATAACTCCATATTGAAAGCAGAACTTCCAGACATTACTCTCAGTGGACAGAAAATTGAAAGGCAGGACAAGTTGAAATACCTTGGAGTAACATTTGATCGCGGGCTACTGTATAAGCACCATGTTGATCACATCATACAGAAGTGCAAGAGAGATCTGGCAGTCCTAAAAACAATGGCTGCAGCGCACGTAGAGCAGAGACTAATGTTTCTCCTGTATCATCAGCTAGTCTTGTCTGTAATCGAGTATGGCCTGGGAATACTCATGCTGTCAATATCACAATGTGAATTACTGGAATGCATTCAAAATGAAGGGATGTGTATAGTCTTGGGCTGTACATGAGATACCCCATTGTGATGATTCGGCACATGCTTGAATTGCTGTCAAATAGATCCAGATGTGCGATGGCCTAGGTAAAAGCGTATATGCGAGTAACCACAGACAAAAGGCATCCCCTGCATGGGAACATAGCTGACATCAAATGAGCGAGAATAAAGAGGGGATGTCATGGATGGTGCAGGCAGAAGCGACTATTATACAGGTGACCCCAGTTGAAAATATATCCAAGGGAGAAGAGTAGAGTTAAGTCAGATGAGAGCAAGTCATCATCAGCCTCGGTAGAGAGTTGCAGAACTTGGGCCAGTGGGAGAGCAGAGCTGGAAATTGGTCAGCTGATAAATGATAATGCTGGGGATGATGATGCCATAGTGTACGCTGATGGGTCTGTAATCCATGGTAATAAATCAGGGTGGGGCTTCTCTGCTAGAGTAAAGGGCAAACCGTCACAGAACATAGCGGGGCTTACATGATAACAATCTCCAGCATGAGAATGGAGGTAGAGGCAGCTACTGCTGCCTGAAGATGGCTGTCTGAGATTTTATTATAAAAGGTAGTTATTGTATCAAACTCACAATCCATGCTTCAAAAGGTCCAAATGGATGGCTCCGACATGAAAGGAAAACCTCCAAAGAAACATCAAATCTTCAAGAACTGATATGGATCTACTGTCCTGATCATGCAGGGATACGTGGCAATGAAAGAGGTGACAGACTAGCTTCAAGAGCACCCATAGAAGGTGAACTGAACATGGATAAGAGAGAAATACTGAGGGCAATTCATGATCACCTATTACATTAGAGAATGACACAGCAATCAGTAAATCATCAAGGCTAAGACTGCTGGAATTTGGCATCAAAAGTAAAACCAGCAGGGATGAACGTATGAGAGAACAAATCTGACGTGTATACAGCCAGTGTGCAACAGGAACAATTAGCATTCATACACTTTGACATTTGCTGAGGGAGACTGAGTACCTATGGGTTTGCCTGGAGTGCAGTGACGTTGATTCTGATCAACAATAACAATTATAAATTTACTACACTTCGTATTTGACTCAGAAAGTTATTGATTGTTGAATAAAAGCTAATTTTCATTTGTTGTTGGTCTTTGAGTTGGTACATCAGAGGTGTGTATTTTAGTTGTGCATTTTTCTAGTTTTGATGCAGCTGAGTATCCCATCATGTAAAACAAAGTGCCTTAAAAACCACTGCTGTTTGAGCATGCATATGCTTGGTGAAGGCCTCCTGGAAACAATATGGCCTCAATGCTCTGTAAGGAGAGCTGGAGTTTGTGCAGGCTTTCTAAGAACAACTACAGTACTGGCACCATGCTCCGTTACAAGCGCTAAGGAGAAAGAAGAAGAAGGAGAATTTACTAGTGCTAAGTTACTTTAAGGATTGGGAAGGGAAGAAGTAAGATCAGCGTTATCTTCTTTTTCACTCTAGTGCTGTCTGCTGTCTGACACTGTCCTTTTCAGTCGTCTGTTTACAAAGTTATTTGTAGTAAAGGTAAAGGTAGTCTCATAGCAGATACTGACATGGGGGAGTAAAGTGTTAGAGACTTCACCACACAAGGTCTAGCATTGAGAGATGGGGTGATCAGTTCCTTTCCTCACTGCCTTTTCCTTCCCTAACTCATAGTCAGATACCCATTTATAGCTAGGTAGACTGAAACATGTTGTTACCATGATATGAACCCAGCACCTTTGCTGCTAGAGACCAGCGCTCTAACCACTCTGTCAATCAGATGCTGTATTTGTAGTAAGGTGCCATATTTAGGATATAGCCTCTATGTAGTTCTTGATGGTCTCTGATGAGACAAAGAAAGAATTAGACTACTACAACCTCAGGCATGTCATACAAGGCAACTAATATGGGGTTGTGCATACGACTGGCAACCTCAATGTTTACACAAGTTGCCATAGAAACACCAGCTGCAAGAGCTTGTTGTAGGCTGTCTGCTAAAGGAGCAGCTACAGTGGTGGCCCCTTGCTCTGTCAGGAATGCAAAGGGAAATAATAATGATGACAATGATTTAGTGTATAGTTGTTATTTATTTATTATTATATTGCATTATAGTACAAGTATGTATATGAAAAAACAACCATATTACAGGTCTTATTTCCTGACTGCTCAGGGGCAGCTTTGTGTCGGAAACTGGATTTTTTCAGTTTTCAGATGTTGCCCAAGTTGCGTTAGAAAAGTAGTCCAGTTTCACCCAAAATAGCCAAAGTTGCCCAAATAAATAGTTAGAAATCATCCAAATAGTTAGAAGTTACCTAAATTGTGATAAAAAAGAAGCCAAAAGTAACTTACGATTTTCAGAATATTTCGGTTTTCAGGTGTTCGGATAAAAGGTTTTAGGCCTGTATATATACTATGTACACACACTTAATGATCTATACTCAATCTTTTTATACTGATTGTCCGCATCGATAAATTATGCATGTGATAATCTATGTGAATGTTCTTTTACTTCTTTTGTATGTCTGTTTTTTTTGGGTTTTTTTTAGTTGTTTGGTGTCACTGTCGTCATCATTACCCTTCAACTCCCTATAGACCCTTCGGCACTCAACAAGTTCATGCCAAATATTCCTATCTAGTGCCATCACTTCAAGCTCTTTCCATCTTTTCTTTAACCCTTTATGTCTGTCTCCTGTACCCTTCTCCATGTGGTTTTTTGGTCTCTCTCTACTTCTTTTACCCTGGAGATTTCAGAACAAGGACTGCCATGTAAGTCTATCAGCTGGTTCTCTCTATGTATGTCATGTTTAGTGCCACAGATTTGTCCCTCACATCTTGTTCCACTGGTATTTATCTGGTTTATTCCATCAGGCCACGCTGGTCATTTTGTCATACCATTAAGTTTTTTGGTACATTTAAATTATTGTTTTATTTTTGAGATCCTTTTGTTTGAAATGCCTTTTCTTATTTAAGAACTACCTATTTTAACACATCAGTCAAGTAGTAAATACCTTTAGCTCCCCAAGGAGCATAGGTTTTCAACAAACATAAGCAAAGTCCAGTTTTCAACAAACATAAGCAAAGTCAAGTTTTCAACAAACATATGCAAAGTCCAGTTTTCAACAAACATATGCAAAGTCCAGTTTTCAACAAACATAAGCAAAGTCCAGTTTTCAACAAACATATGCAAAGTCCAGTTTTCAACAAACATAAGCAAAGTCCAGTTTTCAACAAACATAAACAAAGTCCAGTTTTCAACAAACATATGCAAAGTCCTTCTGTTGCATGCCATCAGCTATTTCCATGTCTTCCTCATTATTTTCAATTCTGTCTCCTGCTTTCTTCTCCGTGTGTTCATTGCTCTACTTCTCTTGCCCTGGGGATCTCAGAGCATGGGCTGCCTGGTTATGCTATCAACATGTTTCATCAGTGTGTGTCCTATCCATCACCAGCAGCATCTTCTGATTTCTTGTTTCAGTGGTATCATGACACTTATACTCGTACTTCTATAGTTGCCTGCTTGTCAGCGATCAAATCAAAATTAGACCATTAAGTTTTTTTATCAGCAATCATCTAATCTCTCCATTAAGTACAGTTGTCAGTTTCACATTATTATAGGGCTCCAGAGGCTTGCAAGGACCGGCTGGAACACCTGGAGTACCTGGGCCACAGGTAATACATTTGTTTAATCTTGTGAATAGAATTACAATATTATTTTTTTGGTGGGGTTTTCGAACCAGTCTCAAGACAGGGTAATTTATTCAAAAATATTTGTAATATTAAAGAATATGCCTGTTTATTCAAACGATTGTATTATTTTTTAAATATTCTAACTAGTGCTCAGGCAGAATAATTAATAAATTATGTATAAGGAATGCATTTTAAAATATATTTTCTTTTTTTTTTTAAATTTCTGTGATACTAGAGATTTGTGAATTGATTGTTGTGTTTTGACTCTTATGTTTAAAAAGAGCTGGTGGGTTTGCTCAGCATTTAATTTTTAAGAGTACTCTCTCTTTCTCTTTATATCTATATGTCTGTCTCTGTGTCTTTATATCTATTTGTCTGTCTGTCTTCTGTAACATACCTAGGCACACACAAATACATTTTTTTAAAAGTTTGTCTGTCTTCAACAGGGAGAGAAAGGTGACAGAGGAAATCCAGGTCTTCAAGGTCCCAGAGGGTTTCCAGTATGTTATAAATGTTTTCATGACATCTTTCTTTTCAAATTGAGTCAAGATTTTTTTATTTTTGGTTTCTACTTTCAGCTTCTTGTGGCATTAACATTGATAATTGCTGTAAAAAAATATGACAATATTAAAGATAAATTGTAGGTTAATTTTAGCCTACAGAAACTTTATTGCTAGATCATTCATCATCATCATTTCCATTTTGTTCCCTATGTAGCTTGAAGCCACCACTGCAGGTGGCTTTTTTGCAAGAAGCCTTCACAAAACATTCACATGTTCATGCTGTGGTAGTTTATGTAGTAATTTGTTGGACATGATAAGGTTGCCAGCCTCGTGCACAATCTCATATTATTCACCTTGTAGACATGCCTCAGTGCAGTCCTGTTCTTTCTGTGTCTCATAAAATACCTTCGGGAACTTCGGAAGACAAACTGTTCATGCAGCAACATCAATGACAATTCAAAGGCTAATTTGTGCCAACAGCAACTTGATGGCTAAGCTATTCTTGTAGCAGAATTAAAGATAAATTATAGCCTAATTTTTGCCTACACCAACTTTAGTGATAAGCTGTTCTAGTGAAGATGGTGGAGACAACTACGTTGATATTATTTAGGTCCGTATTAATTTTCTTAAATATAAATCATGACACATATCATTATCATCATTACCATCATTTTCCTCGTTTGCCCCCTATGGAGCATTGATCCATCACTGGCCATTTGCAGCAAGCCTGCACAAAGCATTGACAACCTCTTGTGCTAGTAGTGTCAGTAGCATCATCAGCTCCTATTTTGCTCCCTATGATCCATTGTTTGATCCATCACTGGCCATTTGCAGCAAGCCTGCACACAGCATTGACAACCTCTTGTGCTAGTAGTCTCAGTAGCATCATCAGCTTCTATTTTGCTCCTTTTGGAACTTGAAGCCACCACTACAGCTGGTAGGAAGCCTGCACAAAACATTCACATGTTCATGCTGTGGTAGTTTCTGCAGCAATTTATTTTACATGATGAAGTTGCCAACCTCAAGTTGCCAACCTCATTATTAGTTGCCTTGTACAACATTCCTGAGGGAGCATTAGTCCTATTCTTACTCACACATGCAAAAATTATATTTTTAGTGTCTTTTAATGCAAACTTTGAATTTAAGTGAGTCTGAGTTATGGTACAGTAAGTAGAAGACCACATGATTACATTTATTGAAACATGTTACTGTAAGGTCATATGTTAACTTTACACAATAATTCCTCCTGTTTTAGGGCACAGAAGGAAGACCTGGCCCACAAGGTCCATCAGGTCCCCTTGGTCCACCAGGACCTGCTGTAAGTAGTGGATGATGTTGTCATATGTGTGTTATGTTATTAGCTTCTATATCTGCATTTTTTCTGAGTCTGTCAAAAATTGGTAAACGTTGACATATATTATTTGGGTGCTCAAGTGGAACAAGTCATATTTAGTTGTGAACTTTGTAAGAAAAATGTATCACTGGGTTCTGTGATTGTGATTTTATAAATTCAAGAAATTTATTGGTATCTTCAGGATGTTCAAGTACATTTTCTTACATGCTGTCTGGGAATTTCTTAATAGACTGGAGGACTTTGTAAGATCTTTGTGATGATGTCACTGAAATTTTAAAACTTTGTGACAGTTGGTTCATCTGCATTTGTTCAAGTGAATTGTATAGTGCTAGAATCATTTAAATTGTAGAAAATGTTATTGGATGATTGATATATATTTGTTAACTGGTCTGCAGGGCACACCTGGTCGAGTTACTGATGATAACCGAACAGATCAGATTGTTCCAGTAAGTTGCATTATTAATTTTATTCCCTTTTTCCCATCCTTGTCGTCCTTCTTCATCATCATCTATTTTTCCCCTTCTATTTTCTGTTTTTAGCTGTCAGTCTTCACAATTCTGTTTCCCAAATACACTTTTAAAAAATAAAATTTGTCCTTGTTCTTAACAACCTTGTCCAATTTTCAGGTCCCATTTAAGACATATTCCAGCAATTCCCATACATATATGTATATTTTGTTTTTAGAATGTCCTTAAATTTGTAGCTTAAAATGTTTCTTCATATATTTCTTTATTTATTTGTTTACAAGTGTCCAGGTATTCTAAATATTTTCAGTTTCAGCCAGCTTAATTTTAGGATATTATTTTGTTAACGGAATTTTGAGCACTTGGTGTAATTCTCTGCTTTTATCAAACTTTTGGTAATTCTTTGTATTCTTGTCTAAATCCTGTATTCAGTATATGTAATTATGGTCAACCAAGGTTGTAATATCTAGAGCAGTATTTCTTAACCTATGGTCCACAGACCTCTTGGGGTACATGAATGGATTCCTGGGCATCCGTGCATGTAACCTAAAATTTAAAATGTCAGACTTTTAATTATTTTCTAAGAAGGGATCCGTAGCCTTTACCAGACAACAGAAGGAGTCCATGGCACACACAAAAAAGTTAAGAACCCCTGATCTAGAGTACTGTAGAGTGTTTTCCCCTTGTTGTTCAAGTGGGTCTCTAAGGAGACTAAGAAAGAATAAGGCTACTGCATACCTGTCAACTTGTACGTTTTTATCGTACAATGTACATTTTTTGGATACTTTTAGCAGTGTAAGCCTTATTGAGGTCGATGTACGGATTTTCTCAGAAAAAAAATAGAAAAAAATGGTAAGTTGAAAGTTTATTGTTTGTTATTTTTAACGAACGATGTTTTCTTGTGTTTTTTTTTTTTTTTTGGGGGGGGGCGGGGCGGCGGGTAATTTATTGTGTATCAATAAGATGGAAAGGGATAGGATTAATGCAAGGCAGCATTTTTGTTTATGTGGGCCATCTGTTTAGTACAGCCTAAAAAAAAGATTTCAGAAACGAAAGTTCAGAGGTCGAAGTAGTAGTCACAGTATTTTATGCACAGGATGAAATCCTTAATTTAAAACTGGCAAAATAATGACCGTTTGAGCACATCAGTTTACAACTACCAGGATATTTTTGCTCTCAAACATGGTAGTGTTTTGTCTTCATTTTTTATTATTATATATATATATATATATATATATATATATATATATATATATATATATATATATATATATATATATTATATATATATATATATATATATATATATATATATAATATATATATATATATATATATATATATATAATTTTATGGGTTATAAATATATTTTAAATGATTATCACTTGCAGTATTTATAAAACATATACAGAACAGCATGAGACTTTATTAGTGATTGCACTATATCAAATGTTAAACTAATTAGTATATATCATTAGTCTTTTTAAAACCATATCGCATTTAATATATTTTTTGTAAGATTTTTTGGGTGTTGGGTTTTTACTGGTTTGGCGTACAGTTTTTTGTCTCAGGAGGTTGACAGGTATGCAACTGCACCCTCATAATGCATGTCATAAGTGGCAGCTTGTACTATGTTGTGCATGAGACTGGTAACCTCATCATGCATATCATAAGTGGCAGCTTGTACATGTTGTGCATGAGGCTTGTAACCTCATCATGCAAAGAATCTTGCTACATGAACAACTGCTACAACAGCACATGAATGCTTTGGTGCAAACTTCCTGTAAAGGAAATGGTTGCAGTGTTTCTCTATGCTTGATAAGGAGAGTAAAAGAAAAAAGAAGAATAGGGTGTTTACAAAGAATAAATGTCTTTCTTATCTTTCCATGTCTTGACCATTTCATCTTCCTTAACTCTTAGACTCTGCAATTATTTTCCACCCTGTGCCATAATTTTAATTCGTGATAGACTAAAAACAATGCCCAGAGAGTTGTTTTGGCATGGGTGTCTGATGCGTGATGCCATATGATGATGGATGGCATCCGCATGTCTGGTTTTGTGTAGTGTGTAGATGTGTTCAGTCAAAACAATGTTCATGCAACAATAACAGGGCAATCCACATAGGACGTCAGTAAACTCACGACGTATAAAGTCAATGAGTCTTGAAACAGCCGTTGACGTTTTTCTTCATTATTTATTGTGGACGCCACAGTGACAAAATGGTTACGCAAATGTGTAGGCACATCAAACAGTCATTATCACAGCAACATTCAATACAGCAATAAACGGTAGACAGCATTACAATGATGAGTCAGATGCATGTTATATTTCATAGTGCTGTAAATGTAGTCAGGTGGAAAACTCCATCCTTTTCTATAACAGCCAGGAGATAACCAGATGTATGAGATCAGTTCACTCTCCTTAGTTTGACTTCAGCAAGACAGACACGTCTGCCGAAGTATAAATAATGTCCTCAAAAATATCCTCTAGATAATAAAGGTTTTCCAAACCTAGTTCATTTAACAGAGTAGCAAGTAATGGTCCTTGGTACCTGCATCAACCGATGCAGTACAATGCAGCGACATGTGAGCTGGGAAAAAACATCTCGTGACGACGACTTTCGCAGACAGGCTATGAATCGAAATCGTTCACGACCAAAAATCGATAGAGTTAATGAAAATGTTAATTTACCTTGCTTTCATGAAATACACAGAAATATCACGCCTCCCGACATGTGGGAAACACTAGAGGTATTATCTCGAATAAACGAAATATCCATTAAGAGGACTACACATCCCTGACAGAACAAAAATAGCGGAGATCCCCTCTTCAACGAGGCATCTCTTTCGCCATTCCAAATCGCTCACTCCCACTAGTGGTGGGCGGAAACCGATCGACAAAGAAGCAAGACAAGTCATGCGCAGTCCAGCGCAAAACGACCACAGCTCAAACTTAACTGCATTCGATACCAACGCGAGAAGACAAATGCTTACCGAGAAAAGTGACTATAAATTCCAAGCAGTTGTTGCCCTTGCGTTATAAAACAGATATTGAAATAAAACGATGTTGCGAGAATTTATCACGCAACATATCACCACCTCCTCCCGATAAAAAAAAATGTGGAACATATTTTTTTTTTTCAATATCAAAGAGCAAGCGATAAGCGGCTCAAAACGCACGAATTATGCGCTGATAATTAACTAAATTGCCAAACAATAGGCTAATTATAGAGTGTCTGGTGAGGATATACCTCAACAGAAAAATAAATATGTCTCAAAAAATATTCACATCGGGGAGGTGTCACCAACACACATCACGTTAGCATGTAAACACAATATACGTATGCAAGTTACTATAATCATCATTAAACAGCATACTCTAATATTGTCTTTAAAAATGGATGTACAAATCTGATAGGAAAATTTAAATAGTACATTCTTTGACATGTAATGACATAAGTACATAGTAAAGTTAAACTACATGACGATCCAGGACATATGCTCTGGTATTCCGAGGGTAAGTACACAATCTAGAACTCGTAAGGTAAGTCCTCAGCTCAACAATGACATTCTGAGAAAGTACAAGCAATATAATGCTAATTAATAACTAATATGCTTCATAAGGTACAATACATTATTAATAATTGTGGCTGTTTAGTAAACTAACGGCCCTTATATTAACTACTCAGTCCTCCACTATCATCTTAAAAAACGAACAGAAGAAGATGACAACAAAGCACGATAGTGTGTACATATAAAGTAAGTACAGATGTGCTAATCTATTGTAGAAATATAGGTGTGTTATGACTCTGTAATATATGGAAATATAGGACAGAAGTATTAGTTGGAGTCATGTGGGCATCTAGACAAAATGTCAGCCATCACATTATCCGCACCACGGATAGCTCGTACCGTGAAGTGAAAAGGTTGAAGAGCTATAGCATATCGAGTGGATCTCGAACTCTTCAAATTCTTAGTCTGAATAGCTGTAAGAGCTTTCTGATCAGTCTCTAGAATGAAATGTGCGCCCAGGAGGAATCTTTGTAGCTTTAGAATTGACCAAACCATCGCTAACAACTCACGGTCTAAAACCGAGTAGTTCCTCTCTGCCGCATTTAGTTTTCTAGAAATGTACATAACAGGATGCAGAGTATTTGCATATTCTTGCATCAGTGCTGCTCCAATCCCAGTGGATGAAGCATCACTCCGAAGAACAAAAGTCCTATCAAGAGTAGGTAATCTTAAGATGGGAGGAGAAGAAAATATATTCTTGATTTGGTCTAGTGAAGATTGGCATTCTTCAGACCAACGGACCAGATTAGGCGAACCTTTCTTCAACAATGTTGATAGAGGTGCCATGATCGAAGATAAATTTGGAATAAATCTCCCATAAAATTGAATTAAACCTAAGAGACTCCTAACTTGTTTCTTCGTTTTAGGAACAGAGATGTTCAGTATTTTGGAAGTATTGTGGTCTTCTGTCTTCAAGAGACCATGACCAACACGATGACCCAGGAAAGAGATTTCACCAAAACCAACAAAAGCTTTAGAAGGTTTTGCTGTCAAATTATTCTCACGTAGAGTGGACAGTAAGTCATATAACCCTAAATAGTGATCTTCCCAGGTATCACTGAAGAGACAGATGTCATCTAAGTATGCGATGACATCCGAACGATGTGACAGAATTCGACGCATCATGCGAACGAAAGTGGCAGGGGCGTTCATGAGACCAAAAGGCATAACATTCCATTGAAATAGACCCCTAGGTGTAGAAAAAGCAGTAAGAGGTTTGGCATGCTCTGCTAAAGGCACTTGCCAATAACCTTTAGACAAGTCAAGTTTAGTGAAGAATCTAGAATTAGAAAGTCTAATCAGTAGATCTTCTAACAAAGGCATCGGTTCAGCGTCGAACTTTGTGACCTGATTCAATTTGCGATAATCAACGCAAATTCGTATGTTCTTATCCTTCTTCCGGACAATAACCATGGAAGAAGAATATGGTGAAGTCGATGGTTCAATTATATTTAATTGAATCATTTCATCCAATTCCTTTTCCACTTGCGACTGAAAGTGTATAGGAATAGGATACGGCCTAACCCTAATTGGATTATTGTCGGTAAGAATTATGTCATGTTCTATGACATCTGTGTGTCCAGGAATGTCAGTGAGAACATCCTGAAATGTTTGTAACATCGACGAGACTTGTCGATGTTCGTCACCAGAAAGATTAGGAGAAACAGAAACGTTTTTCCAAGATTCCGTGGAATGTAATGGAACCACTGGAAGGGGAAGGTTGACATCAGAGAAGGTAGCTTCCTCATCCTGAATGACAGACAGGGATGAATAATGACCGTGAGGTGCAGGAGCATCATCCGTTGCCTGGAAAATAGGCAGCAAATAGTCCGGACGTTCGTGAAATTCCGAAAGCATGTTTATGTGGAAAGTTTTATGCTTTCCATCAATATCGACCACATAGTCAACATCGGAAATCCGAGAGACTATTGCATACGGACCTTTCCATGCAATAAGAAGTCTATTTTCCCTACTGGGGAGTAGGACGAATGCTTTGTCACCTGGACAAAGTTGTCGTAGACATCTATTCTTGTTAGCAAACTGCCTTGCCTTCTCTTTAGCAATTTCTGATGAAGCAGTTGCTAGCTTACATGCCTCAATGATCTTTTGTCTAAGAGCAATGACATACTCATATGAGGATTGAGTTTCATCGCTAATATCATCGGCAGTGATGAGATCGTGTAATAAAGACATAGGGCCGCGTGGACGCGCGCCAAAGACAAGTTCGAAGGGAGAAAATCCTGTGTGTTCATTAGGGACTTCTCTATAGGCAAAGAGAGCCGCGGGTAAAACCCTGTCCCAATCTTGAGGATGATCTTCAGTTATCTTACCAAGCAAAGTCTTGAGCGTTCTATTCAGACGCTCAACTAACCCATTAGACATAGGATGGTAGATACTACTGAGAGATCGTTCAATATGTAAGGTAGACATTACCTGTGACATAGTGTCAGATATGAGTTGAGTGCCATGGTCTGACAATATTTCTCTGGGGAACCCCAAGCGAGAAAATATCAACCAAAGAGCATCTGCGATATCTGTAGTAGATATGCTCTTAAGAGGAATAGCCTCTGGCCAACGTGTGCACATATCGACACATGTAAGGATAAACTGATGTCCTCTGGCCGACTTGACCTTAAAAGGGCCAATAATATCTATGGCCATTTTCTGAAACGGCCGAATAGGAATGTCAGCAGCCTGGATAGGCGCAGCATGTCGTGGTCCTCTAGATTTGACCTCCTGACATACCTTGCATGATCGGCAGTAAATACGAATGTCCTTATTGACAAAAGGCCAAAAGAAAGCCGCAAGGACTCTCGACTTCGTACGGGCAAAACCCATATGTCCAGCACATTGCGAGTCATGAGCATGTTGCAATATTTGGACTCTCATGCTCTTGGGAACAAGAATTTGCGAATGTGCCGACGTAGCCGAATCTTGTACCATACGTACAAGTACGCCGTTTCTCATTGCAATCCAAGATTTTCTATTTGTATCCTGATTCGGATCACCTTTCTTCGCAAGAACGAAGAATTTTTTTAAAGAAGAATCTTCTTCTTGCAATTTTATGAAAGAGTCACGAGTGATCACTAAGTGACTATCTTGGCTATCAACTTCATTATCACTATTCAGTGAAGTTTCGGGTGTTTGTAGAGCTTGTGCTCTTGTAACTACTGCATTTGTAGCTTGCATGTTATTATCTTCCCAAGCAGCAATCTGCTGTGGGGTACACTCCCTAACTCCGTGAATACGACCAATAATAAGGTCCGCAATAGGATTAGGTAAGAGACAAGCATGCACATCTCCAGTAAAGAAAGAGTGGCAATGCGAATTACAGCAGTAGGATATTTTTCTAGAGTGCCGCCAAATGTGACACATTTAATAACCCTTCCTGTAGCACAAGATGGATCTACAAGCGATTGTCTAACACCAATAGTGGTGCATCCGGAATCGAAAAGTAGTGAGACCGGAGTATCATTAACAAGACCCTTATGTAGAATTAAAGAACCCCTCCCGTCATGCGCAACAGCAGCAGGAAGAGCGGGAAGTGGGTGACCACAACTCAAAGTAGTTATGGTACCCGGTTCGAATAAAGTACTGCATTGGGGGCATTTGTTTGCTCTCTCAAAGTCAAAAGCAGAACTAGTGACAGCGTCAAAGTTTTTACTATCAACAACATGATTACAGGCTGCCTCAGTTTCCTGTTGTACAGCATTAGCCTGCTGATATCTCTTTTTTTTGTGTTGAGATCTACCCCGACTATTATTACCTCTGAAGTTATCAAAGTTATTATTATCTCTGCAGTTATTATTGTCTCTATTGTAATTGTTATACTGGTTCGAATTCCAGTTTCCACGATTACTATCATGTTCACATTGATGCGAACATCTATTTGTTTGGTTCTGAGGTCTTCGGCAGGAATAACCTCTATTACCATATCCTCTTTTGAAATGCTTATAATTATTAGGGTGATAGTAACGAGTACTATCAGGTTGTCTCCAATTCTTCGAAGAAGAATCACCATGAAATTGATTTCCATGATTTTGACAGAAATTACCGCTACTCTTTCTATCAAAATTTTGTTGGGATCTACGAGCAAAGTTTTGACCATACGGAGCTGCCGAAGCAACTGGTAAACCTTCTTTCACCTTAGAGTTACCCATGGTTATGTGTGGGTGCGCAGTTACGTATTGGCAACAGAAATCTTCCATTTCTTTTATTGTTTTAGGTTTACGTTCATGAAGGAAAGCAAGGAAAGACTCATTGACAGACGACATGACTTTGTCTCTAAGTATTAAGTCCATAAGTCCTTCATAAGTTTTTTCCGTCTTAGATAGTTCAACCCATCGTGAGAAAGTAATGCGTATTCTTGCAATAAACTCGGAGAATTCAACTCCATTTTCAGGTAACATGTTTTTAAATTGTAGACGATAGCCGTCTTCGTTAAGCTGATATTTCTTTAACAAAGCGGCCCTGACAACCTCATAATTGTTCTTGTCAGGTTCATCCACCATATTTAATATACTTAGAGCTTTACCTGTCAGTATCCCTGATAACTGATAAACATATTTTGCTTTGTCTATGTTATGAGCTGTACATGCTTGTTCAAATCTGTCCAGATAGAACATTATGTCATCGCTGGAAGGACTAAATGTTGGTAACTTAATCTTAAAAGTATCATTATTAGCCTTACCAGAAGATGAACCCTTGTTTGAATCATTACCATTACTCATGCTTGTCAATTTCAATTTTTCCAACTCTAAAGCTAAGACCTTTTCTTCATGTTCCATTTTTGCTTTCTCTTTCCTCTCATCAGACTCTCTCTGTAATCTTCTTTCCTCAGCCTGAGCCTCTTTTTGAAGTCTTTCATTTTCAGCTTCTTTTTCAAGTCTTTTATTTTCAGCCTCTTTTTCAAGTCTTTTATTCTCAGCCTCTTTTTCAAGTCTTTTATTCTCAGCCTCTTTTTCAAGTCTTTTATTCTCAGCCTCTTTTTGAAGTCTTTCAGCTTCTAGCTGTAGCTGGAGTTTTCTCTCCTCAGCTTCTGATTCCCTTTTTTGTTTTTCCATTTCCATTTGGAATCTTTTTTCATCCACCTGCATCTGCAGTTTCTTTTGTTCAGCTTCCATTGCTTTATCATATCGAGCAGTTGCAAATTCTTCTAACTTATCACCAGTCTTCCCAAGCAATTTACCCTGCTCAATAAAGTGCTCAAATGTAGACATGTTGTCTAACATATGAGTCCAAAACCTGAAATAATTAACTAATTTATTTCAAACCTAAGTGTAACAAGTCTTAATTAAGCACTTGTATATTCACATCACCTTATATTATCCCAGTCTCTGTGGGAAACAAGTCTCCAATCAAAGAACTTGTATATGAAATATCAGCACTCAATTCTTGATCATAAGTGCACTTCTCATTCAATAGTGCACGACACTATTCATCATTCATTTATCATCAGTATAGTAGTAACAGTGCATTAGCATAGCCCATTAACTAATTACTATAACTGTAAACAATGACTATGTAAACACATGCAGAATGTAAACATTGAAAATGTAAACAATACAAACAATGTAAACAATAACAATGTAAACAATAACAAAGATCAGCAACAATACAAAAACTTTCGCAGAAATCAACTAAAAATAAAGCAGAAATTAATGAAATATCACAAAAAATGTGACGATATCTGCGATAGAATTAAACAAAATACATGACACCACAGTGTATAAACAAAAATGTTGTATGAAACTAAATTATAGACAAGAGTAGGCTAACAAACACAAACAAACAAATCAAAACAAAACTAAAGAATGCGAAATAATAACGAAAACAATATTAAAACATGTCATCACAGCTAACATAAATAGCAACAGAAGTCGCTTAGCAAATTCCAGTATTGGAAATTTGCAAACCTTACAGAAAACGCTCACAATAGACGACCTCTATGACGTGGCATAATCTAACGGAGACACCACCCAACCGAGAACCCGCTGAAATATAAACATATAAATATACAAATAACATATAAACATATAACATATAGAATGAGATGATACACAGAAGACTCAGCAGAAGTATAAGGGCACAGTTTACATACAAACAGGCCACTTAACTTATAGGCTTCCAATCGTAGAACAGCAGAAAAACGGATGTCAATCAACGTCCTAAAGAGCGAAGCTCCAACGATGATGGCACATCTGAACTGCTTCCACTGCTAACACGATGGTACAAGAGCTTCTGACATACTGTGTGTTGAGTTGTTTCGGCACTTGACCTTCTAATCCAAAAGTAAGTTGATGGAAATCGGTACTTGGCCTTCTTCAGAAAACAACCCGTTTCAACTGGCACTTGACCTTCTCAAAAAACGACAGCACTGGAACCTTGACAGCAGCAACTTGCTTGACTTGCGTAAAAGATAACAGCAGTCCGAGTTATCCGGCAACATGTAACAACGCCGGGTACTGTCAAATTCTTGTTTCCGTCAAAAAATTGAAATTTGACTTTTACCGGGCAACGCCGAGTACTTTGAAAATTTTGAAGATGTTGACTGTATTGAAGAATGTTAATTTCTTGAAGGATGCTGATGAATTCTTGTTGAAAATGAAGTGGGTAAGGGACCCCGTGTTTGCTGGTACCAGAATCAAACCAGCTTATGGCCACCAAATGATGCGTGATGCCATATGATGATGGATGGCATCCGCATGTCTGGTTTTGTGTAGTGTGTAGATGTGTTCAGTCAAAACAATGTTCATGCAACAATAACAGGGCAATCCACATAGGACGTCAGTAAACTCACGACGTATAAAGTCAATGAGTCTTGAAACAGCCATTGACGTTTTTCTTCATTATTTATTGTGGACGCCACAGTGACAAAATGGTTACGCAAATGTGTAGGCACATCAAACAGTCATTATCACAGCAACATTCAATACAGCAATAAACGGTAGACAGCATTACAATGATGAGTCAGATGCATGTTATATTTCATAGTGCTGTAAATGTAGTCAGGTGGAAAACTCCATCCTTTTCTATAACAGCCAGGAGATAACCAGATGTATGAGATCAGTTCACTCTCCTTAGTTTGACTTCAGCAAGACAGACACGTCTGCCGAAGTATAAATAATGTCCTCAAAAATATCCTCTAGATAATAAAGGTTTTCCAAACCTAGTTCATTTAACAGAGTAGCAAGTAATGGTCCTTGGTACCTGCATCAACCGATGCAGTACAATGCAGCGACATGTGAGCTGGGAAAAAACATCTCGTGACGACGACTTTCGCAGACAGGCTATGAATCGAAATCGTTCACGACCAAAAATCGATAGAGTTAATGAAAATGTTAATTTACCTTGCTTTCATGAAATACACAGAAATATCACGCCTCCCGACATGTGGGAAACACT
Source organism: Oreohelix idahoensis (assembly GCA_024509875.1). Classification (NCBI taxonomy): domain Eukaryota; kingdom Metazoa; phylum Mollusca; class Gastropoda; order Stylommatophora; family Oreohelicidae; genus Oreohelix; species Oreohelix idahoensis. Next base: position 279,227 of record JAMPIV010007819.1, on the reverse strand, counting down.
AGAGGTATTATCTCGAATAAACGAAATATCCATTAAGAGGACTACACATCCCTGACAGAACAAAAATAGCGGAGATCCCCTCTTCAACGAGGCATCTCTTTCGCCATTCCAAATCGCTCACTCCCACTAGTGGTGGGCGGAAACCGATCGACAAAGAAGCAAGACAAGTCATGCGCAGTCCAGCGCAAAACGACCACAGCTCAAACTTAACTGCATTCGATACCAACGCGAGAAGACAAATGCTTACCGAGAAAAGTGACTATAAATTCCAAGCAGTTGTTGCCCTTGCGTTATAAAACAGATATTGAAATAAAACGATGTTGCGAGAATTTATCACGCAACAGTGTCAAATCTGACCAACGTTCTGAGTGTCGTTCGGGAGTCAATGAGTTAACATCTGTTGTCATTTTATACTGATCATGTTGGATTAGATACTCTTATGCTTGCCAATGTGTTACCTCGCCTAATACAAGCTTAAATCAAGTATATCAAATTCTCTAACACTTTACTCCCCTATCACGTCTGCTATAAAATTATCTTAATCTTTAACCATACCAGTGCTAGAAGTTTGATTTATGTTTCTGGATAGGTTACATGGTTGCGGCACAGGTGGTTAAATTTATTTATTTGTCTTTATACTTAAACAAACAAAATTGTGTTATTATTATTCCAGGGACCTCCAGGACCTGTGGGACCTCCAGGACCACTAGGTGTTGCAGGTCCTAAGGTAATGTTCACCAATAGCATTATCCCTCTCAACACAGATAACAGTTAAGCCATCACAACCAGCATATACATAATCATCATCATTTTCTTGTGCACTCCATACAAAGTATGAGGTCACTACAGCAGCTAGTCCCCTTGCAGAAGCTTGGTGCACCAAGTAGTCAATGCTCTTGTAGTGGTGGTTTCTGTGACAATTTGTTTTACATGATGAGGTTGCCAACCTCATTTTAGTCACCTCTTATGACATGGCATAGGAGCAGTAGTCCTGTTCTATCTTAGAGACCCCACGTGGAAACTACGCAGGTCATACATAATCATGCTCTAACTCAATTATTATTATAACTAGCAATAACCTGTCAAACTTGACGGGTTTTTAATTATAGTGTGCTGTTTCCATTCCCGGATGAGCAGATAAAAGTACATTCTTAGAGTGTTTTTGGTTTCTTTCCATTATACAGTGTAATCAAACTGTTCATGAACACCGTCATTTGAACGCTTTTCTTTGTTGATTGTAACTGTTTTCGGGAGTGTATATATAATAGAAACAATACAATTTTTCAACATGGTTGCATTCCTCAGCTGTAACCATCATACACACGGTGAGAATTATGTTATTTTAGATTCAATTTAAAAGTTCTTTGATGTCAACATTTTGTGTGAAAGTGCGTGGGTAGTTTTCAAAGAGTGTTCCCTGATAATAAGTGGTTTTAATAAAAACTTTCAAGTTTTCATGATTTGTACATTGGGTGAGGGCTCATGCACAGCACTTTTTACACACTTTTTCTTTGTTGAGCGCTACTAATTTCGTGAAAGAATTAAAAAAAAATAAAACCAAAGTATTTGTTTTATATAACACCCACGATGCGCATGTTGCACACCTTGCGTTGCGCACTTTTTTTCTGGCGTGAGTTACTATTTTGAGTGAGACCGACTGACGTAACATACATCGGTAATTATGTTAGTTGGGATTATCTCTTTTTTCATTCCTTATGGGACATAACACTTTGTTACAACAAAGTTACAACTGATCAGAGCATGTATATTCCCAGTAGCAACATACGGCTGCGAGACTTGGACACTCAATAAAACAGTTGCAAAAAGGGTTACGTCATTCGAAATGAAATGCTACAGAAGGATGTTGAGAATGCCCTGGACAGACAAAAAGACCAACAGAGAAGTACTGCACTACTAAAGGTAGAGGAAAATTGGCTCCTAAATACCATCGCAATAAGGAAGCTGAAATTTTTTGGTCATATAAAAAGACATAATAGTCTGAAAAAATTAGTGATGGAAGGCTTGGTCCCTGGAAAAAGGGGAAGGGATCGACCTAGACGACGGTGGACCCAGGACATCACAGAGAGTCTGAACTTGTCTTTGGTTGATGCAGGTCGACTTGCCCAGAATTGTGATGCATTCAGAGCAGCTGTAATGGAGACAACGTTCTGGAGAGAATATGTCACGTGATGATGATGGGACATAAAGCCATCACTGCAGAACGCCCCCCTTGAGGAAGTCTGCACTAAAGCACAAACTCCTGCAGTGGTAGTTTCTGAAGCATTAATTATATAAATGCATATATCATTTTTTTATCATAATTTTAAGCAACACTGTACACCAACTATCAGCACAATAGACATTATATTATCATCATTTCTGTTTTCATTCATCACCATTATTTTCATTATATGTGTCTTTGACAACAATAGCAACCACTAAAAGTCACTTTAAAAGTTTATTGGGGGCAGGAATTACATATTTGACAATATGCATGCAGGAATATGCTTCTGTATAATGTTCAAGTGATCTGTAAAGACTGTGTTACTGAATGGAAGTGAGACATGTACATGTAAAGTTTAATAATAAACTTCAGATCTTCATCCTAGGGTCAGATATAACAGAAGCGCACTACACCTTGCCAAGAAGAGGTCATGTTACAATTTTCATGCTAAGAACTGGCCACTTTAGAATCAAATACGATCTGTTTAGTGAATTAAAAATTGGGCAGACAAACCTGTGTCCATGTGGGGAAGGCAAGCTAATAGTAGAACATATTTTCCACAAATTTTGACTCCACTAGAAGACCTGACTGACAGACTGGCTTTCACCAATCCCCATAAGCAAAAAAACTTATGGCAATTAGAGAATTATGAAGCAGGTAGCCAACTTTATGAGAGACATAGATGTGGTTATATGAGTGAAGCCTGAGACAGACAGCCAACTTTATGAGAGACATAGATGTGGTTATATGAGTGAAGCCTGAGACAGACAGCCAACTTTATGACAGACATAGTTGTGGTTATATGAGTGAAGCCTGAGACAGACAGCCAACTTTATGACAGACATAGTTGTGGTTATATGAGTGAAGCCTGAGGCAGGCAGCCAACTTTATGAGAGACAAAGTTGTGGTTATATGAGTGAAGCCTGAGGCAGGCAGCCAACTTTATGACAGACATAGATGTGGTTATATGCGTGAAGCCTGCAGCAAACAGCCAACTTTATGAGAGACATAGTTGTGGTTATATGAGTGAAGCCTGAGACAGACAGCCAACTTTATGACAGACATAGATGTGGTTATATGAGTGAAGCCTGCAGCAAACAGCCAACTTTATGAGAGACATAGTTGTGGTTATATGAGTGAAGCCTGAGACAGACAGCCAACTTTATGAGAGACATAGTTGTGGTTATATGAGTGAAGCCTGAGACAGACAGCCAACTTTATGAGAGACATAGTTGTGGTTATATGAGTGAAGCCTGAGACAGAAAACCAACTTTATGAGAGACATAGTTGTGGTTATATGAGTGAAGCCTGAGACAGACAGCCAACTTTATGACAGACATAGTTGTGGTTATATGAGTGAAGCCTGAGACAGACAGCCAACTTTATGACAGACATAGATGTGGTTATATGAGTGAAGCCTGCAGCAAACAGCCAACTTTATGAGAGACATAGTTGTGGTTATATGAGTGAAGCCTGCAGCAAACAGCCAACTTTATGAGAGACATAGTTGTGGTTATATGAGTGAAGCCTGCAGCAAACAGCCAACTTTATGAGAGACATAGATGTGGTTATATGAGTGAAGCCTGAGACAGACAGCCAACTTTATGACAGACATAGATGTGGTTATATGAGTGAAGCCTGCAGCAAACAGCCAACTTTATGAGAGACATAGATGTGGTTATATGAGTGAAGCCTGAGACAGACAGCCAACTTTATGACAGACATAGATGTGGTTATATGAGTGAAGCCTGAGACAGACAGCCAACTTTATGAGAGACATAATTGTGGTTATATGAGTGAAGCCTGAGACAGACAGCCAACTTTATGAGAGACATAGTTGTGGTTATATGAGTGAAGCCTGAGACAGACAGGCAACTTTATGACAGACATAGATGTGATTATATGAGTGAAGCCTGCAGCAAACAGCCAACTTTATGAGAGACATAGTTGTGGTTATATGAGTGAAGCCTGCAGCAAACAGCCAACTTTATGAGAGACATAGTTGTGGTTATATGAGTGAAGCCTGCAGCAAACAGCCAACTTTATGAGAGACATAGATGTGGTTATATGAGTGAAGCCTGAGACAGACAGCCAACTTTATGACAGACATAGATGTGGTTATATGAGTGAAGCCTGAGACAGACAGCCAACTTTATGAGAGACATAGATGTGGTTATATGAGTGAAGCCTGAGACAGACAGCCAACTTTATGACAGACATAGATGTGGTTATATGAGTGAAGCCTGAGACAGACAGCCAACTTTATGAGAGACATAATTGTGGTTATATGAGTGAAGCCTGAGACAGACAGCCATATGAGTGAAGCCTGAGACAGACAGCCAACTTTATTAGAGACATAGATGTGGTTATATGAGTGAAGCCTGAGACAGACAGCCAACTTTATGAGAGACATAGTTGTGGTTATATGAGTGAAGCCTGAGACAGACAGCCAACTTTATGAGAGACATAGATGTGGTTATATGAGTGAAGCCTGAGACAGACAGCCAACTTTATGACAGACATAGATGTGGTTATATGAGTGAAGCCTGAGACAGACAGCCAACTTTATGAGAGACATAGATGTGGTTATATGAGTGAAGCCTGAGACAGACAGCCAACTTTATGAGAGACATAGATGTGGTTATATGAGTGAAGCCTGAGACAGACAGCCAACTTTATGACAGACATAGATGTGGTTATATGAGTGAAGCCTGAGACAGACAGCCAACTTTATGACAGACATAGATGTGGTTATATGAGTGAAGCCTGCAGCAAACAGCCAACTTTATGAGAGACATAGATGTGGTTATATGAGTGAAGCCTGAGACAGACAGCCAACTTTATGAGAGACATAGATGTGGTTATATGAGTGAAGCCTGAGACAGACAGCCAACTTTATGAGAGACATAGATGTGGTTATATGAGTGAAGCCTGAGACAGACAGCCAACTTTATGAGAGACATAGTTGTGGTTATATGAGTGAAGCCTGAGACAGACAGCCAACTTTATGAGAGACATAGATGTGGTTATATGAGTGAAGCCTGAGACAGACAGCCAACTTTATGACAGACATAGATGTGGTTATATGAGTGAAGCCTGCAGCAAACAGCCAACTTTATGAGAGACATAGTTGTGGTTATATGAGTGAAGCCTGAAACAGACAGCCAACTTTATGACAGACATAGATGTGGTTATATGAGTGAAACCTGAGGCAGACCACCAACTTTATGAGATATGTAGATGTGATTATATGAGTGAAGCCTGAGGCAGACAGCCAAATTTATGAGAGATATAGATGTGGTTATATGATTGAAGCCTGAGGCAGACACCCAACTTTATGAGAGACATAGATGTGGTTATATGAGTGAAACCTGAGGCAGACCACCAAGTTTATGAGATATGTAGATGTGATTATATGAGTGAAGCCTGAGGCAGACAGCCAACTTTATGAAAGATGTAGATGTGGTTATATATGAAAGCAAGTGAAGAAGACAAACACTGTTTTCAATACCTAATGATACAGAATGATCAGGATTTGATAGTCAGGAAAAAAAAATCAATCACAAATGAATAATTATACCCAAAAAAAAACAGAGCATGCAGCAGTAAATAGTACCATCAGGAAACACAAGATGACATGCAGAGGTAGACTAATTCTATGCGAAGAACAAATTTTATGTTTTAAAAAAAGGTTGATTTATTTTGTCCGTAATTTGTCATAAGTTTTTTTTTTTTTAATGTACTTCTTGTGTGATTATCAGTAGCTTTAATATTTGTTCATGATGTTTGGTCATATATTTAGGGCTCCAAGGGAGATCCTGGAAATAGGGGCTTCCCAGGTGTAAAGGTGAGTCATGGTCTACATGTCAGAAGGTAAATTAGGGTGAGTACAAGAGACAGGAAAGGTCTTGGAGGAATTACAATGATTTTAACAGAGATATTTGGTATATATGAGGGTGGTAGAGATGGGAATATGTGAAGAAGAAAATGTCAAAGAGGGAATGAGAAAGTAAGATAGAGATGATATACAAGATATATACAAGAAAAAAGAGAGAATGTAAGAATGAGTCTGTGGAAGAGAGTGTCAGATGAATGACAGAGAGTGAAGGGGGGAATCAACGAAGAAAAGACACCATTTATTTATCTGTGATGGAAAAAGACATACTTTTTAAGCAATTCTGTTCTAAGGAAAGAAATTATGAAAAATTCTGGACAAAATGCATTCATAAATGACATTCAAAGCACTACACTCAAACAGGAGCGGACTGACAATGCTCAAGGGCCATGGGCAAAAAAAGGTATTTGGCCTCCAACTGCAGATTCCACAGTGGCTACTGATTCTAAGTAACTTAGGGGAGCTTAGACCCACGTACTGCTGTGGTCCCTCGGGTATCACCAGATATGCCCAATGCTCAGTCTGTGCTTGCACTGTATGCTTCTGTCAAAGCTGAATTAATATTATTAATAATATGATTACATGTTAATGTTTTATTTTTTCTAATCTTGGCACAAAGACGTAGTGATAATGGGAGAGAGTAAAAGAGAGAGATGGAAAGAAAAAAGAAACTAATAATTGCTAAGCCTCCTCTCCTGTGCTTTCTGTTCAAAGTCTCTTCCTGCCTTCTTTATCACTTTAATGTTAGTATCCAGTTCTCTTCTCCATGTGTTTATCAGTTTCCCTCTGCCTCTTTCTCCCCTGCAAATCCCAGAACAAGGACCACCATGTTATGCTGTTGTTGTTGTTTAACTAGGACTGCTGAGCTTCTCGCTCTTTTGAAGCCAATACCAAGTTGAAGGCTCCTTGGTATTATCTACACTGTAGATCTAGGCTTTTCTTGTGGCTTTTCTGCCATTCTGAAACGTGTTGAGTTGAAGTCATGAGCTCCAGATTTTCCAGCTTGGCTTGCATGTAAAGGATCACCACATTTGGTCCCAAGCTAAGAGTAAGAAGCGTGTGGCATACTGTGCATTCCCTGCCATCCAAGGGGGCTCTCCAACTATGCAGAGCTAAAATACTGTGCTTTGGTTCTGGGCTCTGCCAAGGAATTGTCACGTCCTGCACAGATTCACTTCTCAGCTCCCTCTGCCTATCACTGGGTCCATAGTGATATCCTCCTGCATGCAGCAAACCAGGTAAAAGCCAGAGTTACGTCAAGGGCTCAAGTGACTTCACCAAGCTTAGTGTGCAATGCTGAGTTCACAACATGTTTCACCACAGGGGGAATCCCTGAAAGTGTGTGGATGATTTCAAGTGTCAATGAGGGTGTAATTAGCTTCACAGACATAGGTTCACTTCCACATATGTATATTGTAGCATTGTGCATAGCTGGTGATCATAAAAAGATGACTCCAAATATGCCTCCATGCATATGTTATGCTCTCAGCAGACTTACTTAGTGTGTGTTCCATCAAAACTGGCATTATCTTCTGACCTTCTTCTTCTACCGGAAGTTGTCTGGTTCTTGTCATCAATAGAATGTAACAATTCAAATTTGAGCTACTTATGTCTAAGCTAGTTGACAGAATATATGAGAGTCTGTTGAAGTCAGTTATACTTAGGACTCACCAGACACTTATACCATAGATGACCTTTTACAACTTTGGAGAACCTGGTGTTATATTTCATTTTTTTAAAATCAGGCCAATAAGGCTGGTAGATTAACCTTGACATAGGTGACATAGGTCTAGGATTTCAATAAATCTGCTCGTTTTACTCACACTGTCAACATACTTTCTAGTCGAACATGGAACATGCAGATTGACACAGTCGCAAACTGAAGCCACCCTATTTAACTCATGTAACTGTTGCACTTAACTGGGATGTTAATATTCTATGGTCACTGTTTGGAAAGCAGCACCCAAAACGTAACAGCGGTTAAGTACCCCGAGCAAAAAGAGCTGTTGCGCCTCCTCCCATGAGGAATATAGAATAGATTGGATATTCTTTTATTATGCCTACACCTCTTCTTTGTCACTTGAGGCGACTGCCCTCCTGCCCACCCCTTTCTTTAGGTGTAAGCAGCACACACAAAGCATCTGAAGGTTTTCGTAATGACTATTTTATCTGTTTAATTTTGAAATCTGTTACACAGTTAAATCAAAATTAACTACCATTTGCAAAGAAAATGGTGCAGGTGAATTTGTGCTTAATTTCTGCATTTTTCTAAATTTATCTTTGGCAGGGAGACAGAGGAGAGCCAGGACTTGTTGGAAAACCAGGCAAAAATGGAGCACCGGTAAGTTTCTACCTTTGGCTTAGCGCAATCCTACATTTTAATTATAATACTTGTTTGTTATATGCCAAGCTAACATAGAAAAAAACTGCATGTGAATGCAATGTTATTTCAGACTTAAAATCTTTTACGATCTGTGTCCTGTAGTTTACACTTGTGTTACCTAAAAAAACTCAGTGTCATCTTCGAGGCTAACTTTGACATTTTGAGTTTCTAGTAATTATGCAAAGATGGACATGCTGAATTGGTACATTTGATGATCTGTGATCTAAAACAGAAGTATCCCTATCTTTTTTTAATAACTACACACGTAATCAAACCTGAGCGACTCAGTATTTAGGGTTACTTCATTTGAAAAACTATCTGTCATTACCCTTTAGCTCAAATGTCTTTAACTAATGCATGCCAAGTTCCTCCTCTCCTTAGATTCCATTCAAGGTCTTTCTATGTCTTCTTTATCCCCTGCCTGAATGTCAAGGTCTTCTTTATCCCCTGCCTGAATGTCAAGGTATTCTTTATCCCCAGATTGAATGTCAAGGTCTTCTTTATCCCCTGCCTGAATGTCAAGGTCTTTCTGTCTCCCACTACGTCCAGATTGCCTTGTAATGCTATCCTAGGCTTTCAAACCAGCATCTTCCACCTAAATTTCAGCCAAAATAGCCCAAAAATGAACCAAAGTAGCCCAAAAATTGACCAAAGTAGTAAAAAAATCGCTCAAAGTAGCCCAAGTCACTGATATCAAGGTTTTCAAGCTGGTATCCATCATTACTTATTCTAATTTGACCTTTGACAAAACTAACCTCAATCTACATCAATCGACAGAAATTTTAATTTAATTTTTGTTGTTCATTGAGTAAGTCATACTATAATCTGAATGATTATACTTTGAATTACTGGCACATGAAAAGTGGACCAAATTCTTTGAACAATCAAGAAATGTGGAGTTACTGAACTACTGCTCATTGCTCGATATTTTCTTTCTGTTCCAGGACATAATGCTAATATTGACAGGCTTTTTTTCTTTAATGAAAAGTCAGTGAACAAAGGACAGGAACCGATTCACTTTTGAATGTATTAATGAATATTACAAGTTCAATACAATTATAAGAATGTCTCTTGTACAGAGTTCCATGAGTATTTAGTTGGAAATTCAGACTTACTGAGAAAAATAATGTCAAGTGAAAAGTGCAATGAGACTGAATATTTAGTGATGTTGAAAAAAATAATGCTTGATGGAAAAATTATTAAAAATGCATTTTATGAAGATTTGTACCTGTTTTTTTATTTTGTTGAAGTATTTCTATATAGTTTATCATGACCCTCTACATAAATGTATTAAATTAATGTGTCCTCCTTTATGCCCTCCTTTTCTTAAAAACTGCCCTCCTTTCCTTAAAAAGCGCCCCCTTTGTCCTCCTTTTCTTAAAAAGCGCCCTCCTTTATGTCCTCCTCTCCTCAAAAAGCGCCCTCCTTTATGTCCGCCGTTTCTCAAAAAGTGTCCTCCTTTATGTCCCCCCATTCTTAAAAAGTGTCCTCCCTTCCCCCCAAAAAAGTGTCCTCCTTTTCTTAAAAACTGTCCTCCTTTTGAGTAAAAAAAAAAATCAGAAAATGTCCTCCTTTAAAAAAAAAATAATATGGTCACCCTACCCTAATATAACTGATGGAAATTGTGTCTACCTTGAAGGGAATGCGCCTCGCCAAAACTCCTAATTAAAAATAAAATAACCACCTTGCGAAGGGCTGAATGTTAGACAATCCTGCACGCAGAATTCTTAACCATATGAAAATAAATTTTGTTTGTTCATTCATTCACGACACATCAGATGAAACCCCCTGTAAGCTCTAAGGAGGTCAAAGAAAGTGGAGCTTAAATGTTGATTGTTTATTTGTCTGTTTGCTGAACTGATAATAATGTAGATTATTTAATGTTGATTGTTTATTTGTCTGTTTACTGAACTGATAATAATGTAGATTATTTAATGTTGATTGTTTATTTGTCTGTTTACTGAACTGATAATAATGTAGATTATTTAATGTTGATTGTTTATTTGTCTGTTTACTGAACTGATAATAATGTAGATTATTTAATGTTGATTGTTTATTTGTCTGTTTACTGAACTGATAATAATGTAGATTATTTAATGTTGATTTTGTGTACTGTACTGATAAATATGTGAATTTTTATTATGAATATGGGAGTAACATTTTTATCACCATCTCTCTCTCTCTATCTGTATTGGCACATCGTACTTGGGTCTGATTTATTATTATTTTTCAGGGTGAGCCTGGTTCAAGAGGACAAAAAGGGGATCCTGGGAATAAAGGGGAAATGGTGAGTTCATAGTTAATGGTCGCAAAGGTGAATTTTTAGTGTACAGTCACACAGGTGAGTTCTGGAACAAATAGATACATGTCCAATTGAGGAGTATAAGCAGTCATTTGAATACATCCTCCAGGATTGCTGACTGTACAAGAGGAACACCTTGACAACAAAATGGCCATATGCAACTTGTTTGAAGGAGAAACTTGTAAGTAATAAGAGACGTCTGGGGCAGGCTAACGAGTTAGAAATAAATGTACATGTTGATGTTGTATTGAAAAAAAGTGATAGCATTACAAGGCAGTCCTTGTTCTGGAACCCCCAGGGCAAGAGAGGCAGAGGTTGACCAAGAAGCACATGGAGAAGAGAGCTGGAAACAGAGGTGAAAATGATAAGGAGAACGTGGAAAGAACTTGAGATGATGGCACGTGACAGGAAGACTTGGCTTGTGTTTGTTGAAGGCCTATGCTCCTTTGGGAGTGGAGGGTTATGAATGAAATGAATGAAAGACAATGGTAAATAGTAGGCAGTCATAAGAAAGAATGAAGGGTAGTAGTAGGCAACCATAAGAAAGAATGAGGAGTAGTAGTAGGCAGCCATAAGAAAGAATGAGTAGAAGTAGGCAGCCATAAGAAAGAATGAGGAGTAGTAGTAGGCAGCCATAAGAAAGAATGAGGAGTTGTAGTAGGCAGCCATAAGAAAGAATGAGTATTAGTAGGCAGCCATAAGAAAGAATGAGGAGTTGTAGTAGGCAGCCAAAAGAAAGAATGAGGAGTAGTAGTAGGCAACCATAAGAAAGAATGAGGAGTTGTAGTAGGCAGCCATAAGAAAGAATGAGTAGTAGTAGGCAGCCATAAGAAAGAATGAGGAGTTGTAGTAGGCAGCCAAAAGAAAGAATGAGGAGTAGTAGTAGGCAACCATAAGAAAGAATGAGGAGTTGTAGTAGGCAGCCATAAGAAAGAATGAGTAGTAGTAGGCAGCCATAAGAAAGAATGAGGAGTTGTAGTAGGCAGCCAAAAGAAAGAATGAGGAGTATAGTAGGCAACCATAAGAAAGAATGAGGAGTTGTAGTAGGCAGCCATAAGAAAGAATGAGGAGCAGTAGTAGGCAGCCATAAGAAAGAATGAGGAGTTGTAGTAGGCAGCCATAAGAAAGAATGAGTATTAGTAGGCAGCCATAAGAAAGAATGAGGAGTTGTAGTAGGCAGCCAAAAGAAAGAATGAGGGGTAGTAGTAGGCAGCCATAAGAAAGAATGAGGAGCAGTAGTAGGCAGCCATAAGAAAGAATGAGGGGTAGAAGTAGGCAGCCATAAGAAAGAATGAGGAGTTGTAGTAGATGTGAGATTGTGTAGAGGTCTGGCAACCTTATAATGTGAGGTTGTGTAGAGGACTGGCAACCTTATAATGTGAGGTTGTGTAGAGGACTGGCAACCTTATAATGTGAGGTTGTGTAGAGGACTGGCAACCTTATAATGTGAGATTGTGTAGAGGTCTGGCAACCTTATAATGTGAGGTTGTGTAGAGGACTGGCAACCTTATAATGTGAGGTTGTGTAGAGGACTGGCAACCTTATAATGTGAGATTGTGTAGAGGTCTGGCAACCTTATAATGTGAGGTTGTATAGAGGACTGGCAACCTTATAATGTGAGGTTGTGCAGAGGACTGGCAACCTTATACTGTAAAACACATTGCTACAGAAACCATTACTGCAAAACCACATGACTGCTTGGTGCAGGCTTCCTGAGAGCTGACCTTTTAGCAGTGATGGAAACATGCTCCACAAGGAGTGACGCACTCTCTTTTCAGAAGACGTACTAGGTCTTAGCTGCCTTTAGGGAAGTACCCTAGTTTTATTTGTATATTTATTTAGGTTCTTATGTGTCCTTTCTAGCCCTCACTTTCTTTCCTTTCCCTGATGAAGGCCTTGTGGCTGCAACGTTGGCTATTTCTTTGTCTTTTGTCCTCGTAAGACGAATCACCTTATTTTTATTTTATTTTCATACCCATCCATAAGGAGCACAGTGGGGTAGAAGAAGTTGTAAAAATTGTTTCCTTAAAATACAAAGCTGTGAATTTGAACTCTTACACTTAGTAGCTAGTAAAATGGCTGAAGTGAGCGACAGTAGACTGGGTACCACCATATTGACCTAAATGCGGTGTTTCACCTCAAGTTGGAATGGTTTTGGTTTTAATTTTTAAAACGGCCTCATGTTTTGTCTGGCATTATTAATTTTGACAAAGCTCAAAACGGAGGGGGTGTTAGGATAAGACTACCTGTTTGACAAAGCTTGAAACAGGGTTGGGGTTACTTTAAGGCTGGCTGTAATGTAAATATGGATAGCCAGTCTGGCAATATGGTGGACATAGGTTCTACTGTCGTCGCCAGAAACCGGTAAAACTAATTTGTGAAAATGGTAAAAAGGTATCCTAAAAATATATTTCTAGTAAAATCTTTTATATTCCTCAGGGAACAAGAGGGATTATCGGTCCTGCAGGTCCACCCGGGCTTCCTGGAGTACAGGTAAGCTTATCTCCTCAGGCTTTCTGTCTTCTCACATTTTCTGCACCTTCTCCTTTATATCTTTTATAATGAAAAGTATAAATATTTCTCAATTAATGTGATGTCTTTGTCTTTTATTTATTCAGGGTATCCGAGGACTGAAAGGTGAACCAGGGTTCAAAGGTGATACGGGTGACTCGGTAAGGAAAGACAAATGTATTTCTACTACATGTCAAATTATCAGAGTTACTCCCCCTCAGATCTCTTTCTCTCCATCCCCTTTTCTTGTTATTTTTCTCTTGCATTCTTTCTATATTCTTAAGTCCCACGCTTTTACCTTCCAGATTCAGTAACTGTATAGCTCTAATTTTTAGTCAGATTAGCCTTGGAAGAACACCATATCCAACCCACTAGTCTAAAGTTACACACTGTTTATACGTCTTGTCGTGCTTGTGTATTAAAGACATTATGCTATATCTAAGCTTATCTTAATTGTCTTTTTATATGCACCATGTTTGTCTAGGAACACAGTGTTTAAGCAGATTTCTCCTTTACATTAGTTCTAAATTCCAATGTTAAAACATTTTGAGGCAGTGTGTATATATTCATATTGTCTTACTTTGATGTCTTTACTTGTGAATGTCATATTGTCTCACTTTGATGTCTTTACTTGTGAATGTCATATTGTCTTACTTTGATGTCTTTACTTGTGAACATTATATTGTCTCACTTTGATGTCTTTACTTGTGAACATCATATTGTCTCCCTTTCATATCTTTACTTGTGAACATCATATTGTCTCACTTTGATGTCTTTACTTGTGAATGTCATACAGAGTTCTTCATGAAGGACAACTTACAGAACCATTTAGGATTAGAACAGGAGTGAGACAGGGATGCCTCTTGTCTCCATTTCTTTTCTTACTAGCAATAGATTGGGTTATGAAAACATTGACATCACACAACAGAAATGGAATCCAGTGGAATCTGACTAAACAGCTTGATGATCATGATTTTGCAGATGACTTGGCTCTTCTGTCCCATAACCATAATCAGATGCAAGAGTAAATGAAAATTCTTGATGAGAGGTCACAACAATTGGGACTGAAAATACACAGGGAAAAGACAAAGATTATGAGAATAAATGCAAGAAATGATAACAAGGTTGAACTTGAAGAAACACCACTAAAAGATGTAGAATTATACACACATCTTGGCAGTAATATAGACAAAGTTGGAGGGACAGACAGTGATATCAAAATAAGAATACAAAAAGTAAGAGGAGCTTTCATTGCATTGGGAAACATATGGAAAACAAGAGAAATCAAGCCCAACACGAAAATAAGAATCTTCAACTCAAATGTGAAGTCAGTCCTATTGTATGGCTCTGAGACATGGAGAGCAACAAAAACAACAACCAAAATGCTGCAGAATTTTATAAACGGGTGCTTGTGTAGAATAGAAGGACTGAAATGGTATGACTAAGTCACAAACGTGGAATTGATGACAAGAACCAGACAAGTGCCAGTGTAACAAGAGTTGAGAAGAAGACGCTGGCGATGGATAGGACACACATCGAGAAAATCTGTTGATAGCATTACAAGGCAGTCCTTGTTCTGGGATCCACAGGGAAAGAGAGGCAGAGGTAGACCAAAAAGCACATGGAGAAGAGAACTGGATACAGAGGTGAAAATGATGAAGTAAACATGGAAAGAACCTGAGCAGATGGCACGGGACAGGAAGTCTTGGCATGTGTTTGTTGAAGGCCTATGGTCCTTGGGGAGATAAAAGGTATTGATTGATTATTCTCATGTAAATATCATTTTGCTGGTTCGACTTTTGTCGAAGTTTGGGAATGTCCCATTGCTTGTCTAAGTTTGCAAATTTGTGTGAAAATCACACTATTTTCTTTACATGAATGCCATATTATTTGCTTAATTTTTCTCGTGATTGTAAATAGCTTTTTGTTTATCTTCTTCTTCTTCTTCTTCGTTCGCCCTGAAAAGGACGGTGGTTGCGTTGTGTCTGTTTACAACGTAGCTGTGATATCTGCACCTTTCGGTCGACACATCCGACTTCTGCACGGCATTTTTAAGGACCGGGTTTGCCTTCCCATTTCGATCCACACTCGCTCAGCCAGCCTGCACAGCTGCAGACTGTTTCCAGGACCACCACGGCTTTTTGTTTATGAGTTTGCATGATTTGGCTTATGATGGTCTTACTGTTTGTGTAGCATTTGTCTTGGTCTGTGCATGTCACATTACTTTTCATGCATTTATCTTGACATGTGAATATTATTATTTGTTCAGTTTTCTCTTAACTTGTGAATGTCATATTGTTTGTATAATTTTTGTCACCGCTTATGTATGTCATTCTGTTTGTGTAGCTTCTGTTTTAATTTATATTGTTTCTCTGACTTACGTGGTGTCCATATTGTTTGTCTGACTTTTGTGTTGATTTGTAAATGTCATAGGATGTGTCTGACTTTTGTGTTGATTTGTAAATGTGGTATTGTCTGTCTGACTTTTGTGCTGATTTGTAAATGTGGTATTTTGTTTGTCTGGCTTTTGTGTTGATTTGCAAATGTCATAGGGTTTGTCTGACTTTTGTGTTGATTTGTAAATGTCATATTGTTTGTCTGACTTTGGATCTTCCGCCGCTCAGGCTGATCCCTCCACAACACTTACCTCTGAAGTACTTCAATCCTCTGAGTATTTCTGTCTGTCAAGTAGGTCTGACTCTCTGGTACTTGGCATATCTAACCACTGGGATCTTCTGTCACTCAGGTTCATCCCTCCACAACATTTACCTTTGAAGTACTTCAATCCTGTGAGTATTTCTGTCCTTGTAAGTACTCTTAAATGCAAACATCGATAGAGTAAATCTGGGAACTGAGCAAGTAACCCACCAAAACAAGACAGGAAGTAATTATGTTGTGGTCTGTCTGCTGCATGTTCTGATGATGTCACTAATTCTCGTGTGGTTGTTTCATTTCTTTCCATTCCATTTCAGCTTCACTGGATCTTTGTAGTCTAGCTTATCGTGACTTCTGCTCAGTTATTAATACACCACAAACAAATTGAAAGGCCTGAATTCTCTTTTAATGTGTGTTCAATTTGGCTTTCACTGGGCAATGTGTGCCTTTTACATATTTTCCAAAAAACTGACAGGATTTTTTTCATTGTTTGCTACAGGACCTTCACTTAGACTATTATTAATATGGAAATAATATTGAACTTCTTCTCTCGAGTCTCATGATTTTTTTGCCTTTAATTTCGATGTGTGATGGAATAATCATATCAATGGAGCTTAGCAGATATCAACTACAATATGTGTTCATATGCTAGAAGATATTCTGTGCTGTTGTTCCCCACAGTGATCCCTCTATCTAGTTATCGGGTGTTGATAATAAGGGGACAGTAAAAGAACAGGACTACCACTGCATCAGGCATGTCGTAAGTGGTGACTAATATGAGGTTGTGCTTGAGGCTGGCAACCTCATCATGTTAAAGAAATCCTGCTATAAATTACCACTGTAAAGTTACATGTACTCTTTGATGCAAGCTTCTGGCCTGCTACAGTGGTGGCCCAAGGCTCTATAAGGAGCAAACAGATAAATAATGCTGACCACAGCTATCTTCATCTCAGCAAGTTTCCCAAACTCTTCTTGCATAAAACCAATTGACTGCATCATTAATCTTAAATTATCTTTATTTATTTTTTTTAAATAAAAAAAATATCTCATTCAACCCTTGATGGGTTATAGTTAATTCAAGATACGAGTAATAAGTCTGATATCAAAATATGGCATCATCTGTCCAAAGCACTCACTTCATATCATTATCAGCTGCCATCTCCGCAACGAAGGTTGGCTGTAATGGATCTCCAACGTTTTCTGTCTCTTGTCTTGGTGGTGCACTCTGATAGACTCTTTCCTGTCCAACTCTTGATGCTATCTTCCCACTTATAGCGCTGTATTCCCCTTGCACGTTTGCTTCAAACTCATTCCAAATACAGTAAATTAAAAATGTAAAATTGTGTGAATGCATGTGAAAATTATCTTTACATTTACCTGTTTATCATTACGTTCTTCTTCTTCATACACTCTCAGACGTCCACTTGAATGTTTTCAAAGATAGCAGTAGTCAGTTTGAGGCTATCTGAATCTCCGTAGAGCTTTTCCACGAATGGTACTGGTGTCGGTCATATGCGCTTTCTCTGTTCCGCATATGTTGGGCAACTTTGAAGCAGATGTTCAGCAGTCATTTTATCAGTGCCAAAGTTACGCTGATTGGTAGTTCCTATCTTTAGCTTGTTGAATAGATGGTATCTACATTCTCATGTTGTGAAACCAACCAGAAACATCAACTATTCAACACACTAACTTGAACATTTATTCTCTCCCTCCAGGGACCTCCGGGTGCACCAGGTCCACCGGCAATTCTGACCCCAGTGATGCTAGAAGGGGTAAACGAAACAGTTCTGATCCAGACGCTGCAAGTACTGCTCCAACTCTCTTAACACATCTGATGTGTTCGCACCAATTAGACTAGTGTATTTCTCGCACAATTTTTGCACCGATTTTAGACGTGAATTTGAATCTTCCCTTGAAGTGTTTTGATTTGATTTTTCCTTCAGTTTGAGCTTTTCTGTTAAAAACTTTTTTATTTAACATTAATAACCATCTTGTTTCCATGTTTCTTTTTATTCCTTAAATAATTTCTAGTTCTGAAGTGTTTGTATTTGCACCGTATTTGCACTGAAGCTAGATCTTGTATGCTTGCACCCAACGTAGACAAAATGCTACAATTAAAATATAATTTTCTTGCTAACAATCTGCTCATTTTAGATGTAAATTTCCGTTATTTTTGGCAAAACAAGAAACTGATGAGCTATTTGCTGTGAACGCTTATTTAATCAAACATGAATTTGAATTAGAGTTTTTGACCTTTTTAAACTACAAGTCGATTCACATAACATGCATTGTTAAAAAATTAGTTAGATGGATTGAAGTGAACAAGATCACTAATGTAGAACTGATGACGACAAGAACTAGACAACTGCCAGTAGAACTGATGATGACAAGAACTAGACAACCGCCAGTAGAACTGATGATGACAAGAACTAGACAACCGCCAGTAGAACTGATGATGACAAGAACTAGACAACCGCCAGTAGAACAAAAGATGACAAGAACTAGACAACCACCAGTAGAACAAAAGATGACAAGAACTAGACAACCACCAGTAGAACAAAAGATGACAAGAACTAGACAACCGCCAGTAGAACAAAAGATGACAAGAACTAGACAACCACCAGTAGAACAAAAGATGACAAGAACTAGACAACCGCCAGTAGAACAAAAGATGACAAGAACTAGACAACCGCCAGTAGAACAAAAGATGACAAGAACTAGACAACCACCAGTAGAACAAAAGATGACAAGAACTAGACAACTGCCAGTAGAACAAAAGATGACAAGAACTAGACAACCGCCAGTAGAACAAAAGATGACAAGAACTAGACAACCACCAGTAGAACAAAAGATGACAAGAACTAAACAACCGCCAGTAGAACAAAAGACAACAAGAACTAAACAACCACCAGTAGAACAAAAGATGACAAGAACTAGACTACCACCAGTAGAACAAAAGATGACAAGAATTAGACAACCACCAGTAGAACAAAAGATGACAAGAACTAGACAACCACCAGTAGAACAAAAGATGACAAGAACTAGACAACCACCAGTAGAACAAAAGATGACAAGAACTAGACAACCGCCAGTAGAACAAAAGATGACAAGAACTAGACAACCGCCAGTAGAACAAAAGATGACAAGAACTAGACAACCACCAGTAGAACAAAAGATGACAAGAACTAGATAACCACCAGTAGAACAAAAGATGACAAGAACTAGACAACCGCCAGTAGAACAAAAGATGACAAGAAGATGCTGGAGATGGATAGGCCACACATGGAGAAAATCTATTGTTAGAATTACCAGGCAGTCCTTTTTCTGGAACCCCCGGGGTAAGAGAGGCAGAGGAAGATCAAAGAACACACGGACAAGAGAACTGGATAAAGACATGAAGGGATGAAGACATGGAATGACCTTGAGATGATGGCATGTGACAAGAAGACATGGAATGACCTTGAGATTATGTCATGTGAAAAGAATCCTCAGTATACATTTATGAAGCCTTATGCCCCATGGGGAGTTGAAAGATGAAAGAATAAGAAAAATCACTAGTCTGCACGTTAAATATAATTTGTTATAACCATCTGCTCGCTTCAGATGTAAGTTTCCCTGTTATTTTTGACATATCGATAAACTCAGGGTTAATAAGCAATACATTATGAACGTTTATTTCTTCATACATTAGTCTGAATCACTCAGTTTTAGATCTTTTTAAAATTGCAATCGTTTCCCACAAAATGCATTGTCCAAAAATTAGTTTACATGTTAGAGAAATTGACCACGTTTTCATTCGTCAGTGCAGGGTCATTGCTAAAAATACCCTAGTTATTGCTTTGCTAGCCCCGTGTAGTTCCCGGGGGGGTCTCAGAAGACACACAGAAAGAATATGATTATTGCAAAAGAATGTAACTGCTTTGTGCAGGCTTTCTTCGGAGCCAGATGCAACGGTGGCTCCATGCACCGTAAGGAGTGCGAAGGAAAATAATGTTGATGATGATTGCTTAGCTAAAATTGTGGATATACGCAACTGTTTTTATAACAGCCACATGTGTTGTGTCTTTCCCACACTGCCATGAATATTTCTGTTTATAAGAATCCAGTTTTCAAAGATACTTCCCTTCTAATGAATAATTCCGTTGCACAGCATGCGGTGCCATTTATAACTCTTCATTTGAATGCCTCTGGAAATATATTATTTCTGTTCTCTGTGTCTATCCTGCTAGTTGTAGTTACTGAAGCCAGTAAGTGTATCAGCAGCAGCTTTAACTTGCATCTCTCTTCTCTTCTTCTTCCATCCTTAGCCAAAGACCGACCAAGCAGTCAGAGGCCATCACGCCTTGTGGCGTCTTAAGGGCAACAGCAGATTGATTTTCTCTGTTGTAGTTTCCCATCACGCCTAGCGGCGTCTTTAGGGCAACAACAAATAGATCCATCTGCCGTTGTTTCCGTAATCGGTGTGACAAGCCAACGGGTGATCAGCCCATTGGGCTTAACTTGCATCTAAATGGAAGAAAAGATGGACATAGGAAATAAGATAATGATGATTGAGAAAAGGAGCAACGAAGGAACAAATATAAAAAGAAGAAAATTGTGAGAAAGAAGAAACAGAAGAGGTTAAAAAAGAGAAATGTATGAGAAAGAGATGAGAGAAGACACGTGAGGAAAAAAAGGGGGAGAAGCAAGAAGGTTTGAAGAAGAAAAATTATTAGAAGATGAAGAGGAACTGAAAAGAATAACTTTTAAAATAATAATAATTCTTCTTTTTATTAGTAGAAGGAGAATTATTAGAAGAAGATTGAGGAAGAAGAACAGAAGAAAAAGAATTATTAGAAGAGGAAATAGTAGAGTGGAATTGTTAGAATAACAATAATAATAATTATTATTATTAGAAGAAGAAGAATTAAAGAAGAAGAAAAATAATTATCAGAAGAATAATTGAATAATAATAATTATTATTATTAGAAGGGGAAAAAAAAAAGAAGAAAACACTTTTAGAAGAGGTGAAGAAGAAATAGAATAGTTTTTAAAAGAAGAACTGAAGAAAATTATAATTATTAAAATAAGAATTATTATTCGTGAAGGAATTGAAGAAAAAAAATTAGAATAATGGAAAAAGGGATAACTATTACTATTAACAGAGGAATTAATGAAGAATTATTGCTGTTAAAGGAATAAGTATTGAATGATAATAATTATTTTTATTAAAAGAAGCAGAAAAAGAAGAAGAAGAAGAACTGAAGCACTATGTTTATTAGAAGAAGAATAATTGAAGAACAATAATTTGTATTATTTTAGTAGAACAACTGAATTATATTCTTATTATTATTATCATCATCATTATGAGAAGATAATTTTTTAAATACAGTATCTCGTTCAACCCTTGATGGGTTATAATTAGGACATATGGTGTACTACGGTAATTGAAGTAAATAGTCAGATTTCCAATATCCAAATATAGTACCTTCTTCCCCCCTCCTTCTTCTTTGATACTTAGCCGCTGACCGTCAAAGCAGTCAGTGGCCATCACGCCTGGTGGCGTCTTGTAGGGCAGCAACAAATTGTTTCCACTTTGCTCGGTCGGTGACCATCCTTCATACAGTGCCCCAACTCTGGTTCATTTTTTGCATCTTTATCTCCACAGTCCTCCGCCAAGTATTTTTTGGTCGGCCTCTCTTTCGTTTTCCTTCAGGAGTCCATAGCATAGCTGTTCTTGTGATGACATCGGGGTCTCTTCTGAAGACATGGCCAACAAAACTCCAGCGTCTGCCAGCTATGATGGTGTGCATGTCCTCTTGCTTGCTCAGAGTAAGCAGATCTTGGTTGGTGATGGTATTTGGCCAAAAGATTCGGAGAATTTTTCTTAGGCATGTTGTGTGAAAAGAGGACAATTTCGACATTTCTTCTCTGTCACTCTCCAGCATTCTGCGCCATAGAGAAGCACAGAAAGCACACAGCTCTGACATAATCTTAATTAAAAGGCTGTTCTTGCTTTGTTCATTCTGTTGATAATGTCTTTGCTTGCTCCGCCATCTGGTGTTACTATGATCCTAGGTATGTGAAGGTGTCTGTCTGTTCCAGTTGTTGATTCCTTACTGTTATGGGCTCGGGGTTGCTCACATTGAGTGTCCTGACTTCTGTCTTCTTTATATTGATGTTCAGGTCAAGCTGCTGACTATACTTATTAAGTCTATCCGTTTTTTCCTGGATGTGTTGATATGAATGTGCTAGTAGTGCAATGTCATCTGCATATTCCAGATCTTCCCTCTGCCATTCTGAGCACAGCTCTATAATGTTCCTGAGGGTAAATATATGATCTGCGCATCTTCTGTTCTTTCTGAATCCTGCTTTTCTTTCCTCAGTTTGTGGTCTACTGCTTTTGAGATTCTCTTTATAATTATCCTGCCCAATATTTTGCTGGGAACTGAGAGAAGAGTGATTCCTCTCCAATTATTGCAGTCTGCAAGGTCTCCCTTTTTGGGCAATTTGACAATTATTCCTTTGTTCCACTCCGTTGGTGTTGTCCCTGTTTTCCAGACTTGTGCAAATAGTGGTTCTAGTAGTTCTGCTGCTAGCTCAGGGTCTGTCTTAAATAGCTCTGCATTTAAGTTATCGTGGCCTGGAGCTTTTCCATTCTTTAACCCTTTGATTGCCGTGATGATTTCTTCCTTCCGTGGAATGTCTATTAACATCCAGATCGTTTTCAGCTTCAGGAACATTTAACTGTGTCTCTGGTTTCCACCCTCCACTCAGTCCAAACAGGGTAAATGAAAAATTATGAGAAGATGAATTGAACAAGAAGAATAGTTCGAAGAAAAACTATTGTTACTAAAAGACGAATTGAAGAAGAAGAAGAGTTGTTAGCAGAAAAAGAATTATTAGAAGAAAAAGTAGCAGAATAAGACAAAATAAGGCAGTACAAACATGAAGAGAAGAAGCACAAAAAGAAAACAAAAGAAAGAATTGGCTGGAAATAAATTGTTGTACAACTTTTGTGACCGTTTCCATGGAGCATCCTGTGAATGCGCTGGTTGTTTACAGAAAAAAAAAAAAGAAAAAAAAACTAGTGGTAAAAATGTTTCCTTCCAGCGTCATACAATACCTTCTGAAATTTTATAATTGTCCTGGCTCCAAGAAATTTCAAGTCATTTTCGTCATCAACTGCTATTTTTCGCTCCTGGTGGAACACGGTGCTCCAATTGTTGCTGTCCGCGATTTCTGTTTTTGGCAGTCTTTATCTGCTGATATGTATGTTGAAAACGGGGCATTATCTTACGGGAAGATAAGAAACAAATAAAGATATCATAGAAAAACTAAAAATGAAAGATAAATAATGAGTGACATCAACGTCAGATAGATAAAACATTTTGGTCATATAAAAAGACACAATACCATGCTGAAAACCATAACAGAAGGCAGAGTTAAAGGCAAACGCGAAAGAGACAGACAGCGCTATAAGTGTGAAGATAACATCAAGAGATAAACTGGAGTCTATCATAATGTACCATCAAGACAAGAGACAGAAGACGTTGGAGATCCATTGTAGCCTACCATCGATGGGAAAATAGCAGCTGGTTTGATCTGATCAGCTGTGCCCATAAAGTTCCGGTTGTTTTTTACTGTATCTTCTGACCCTTCTTCATCAGGCTGTTTTTGAATTTCCCTTTTTCCTGTGAGTTCTTGTCGAGGGTATGTCTGATTATATTTGTAGATTGTTTACTGAGGGCATATTCGATAACCTGTAATTAAAAACACGGTAAAGGGCAGTTAGAAACACGTGTACAGATGTATATGTTTTGAGTATTAAAAAATATGTTCAGCGTCTGAATAATGTTTCTTTACCATTTTTGTGTGAATTTAACCCACCTGATTGTCCGATGAAGGCTACGTAACCCTTTGATTGTCCGATAAAAGCTATGAACCCCTTTGATTGTCCGATAAAAGCTATGGACCACTTTGATTGTCCGATGAAAGCTATGGACTCCATTGATTTTCCTATGGAAGCAATGGACCCCTTCTTGGGAAAAAAAATGTACATAAAAGAATAATTTAAAATTTCTCATTAAAAAATTTATGTTGTACCTGGACCCGAATAAACCATTCAGAGACCCCAAGGTTCTATGTACCACAGGGTAAGAAGCCCTGCCGTAGTCGCTTACAGAATAAGAGAGATCAGATCTTGGACTGTACCCAGTGGTGTACTATAAACATACGTAACCGCAGTAATTTTTCGCGCTTTAATAGGGACTTCAATATAAAAGAAACATGCCTTATTTTACTATGAGTCCGCCGTATTCTGATACCCAGCAGATTCCCCCACCTCAACAGTTCCGTTCATTTTCAAGTTAGATTCTGTTACGAGCGTGGGCAGCGGTCTAGATCGGTATCTACGCCCATAGAATTTAACTTCTGGTGCCTAGATCTTAGCTTGTAAGCCGCCCCTCGCCGTACATCGGTTGTAGACAACCGCGCATATTTTCACAATGTAGCATTGAAATGATACATTTATTGTCTGTACTTTCCGACTGAAGCATACTTCTTCTTTCCTCTTAGCGCCATGTGGAGCATACGCCTTCAGTCGCGTTTCGGCAAGTCTGCACGTCATGGGCTTGTTGCTTCAGCTCTTCCCATTTCTTGATTGTTCTTGTGATATTTGTATCACATTACAATACTGCGTGCTATTCGACCTTCATCTTTCTCTTCTACTCAGGAGGTTTCAGATTTTCATTAGTTGCTTAAAGATAGCTTTGACAAAGAATGTGCACAATTATTGTATATCTTTCATAATAGTGTCTTTATGTATGTTTCTTCTTCTTCGTTCACTTACGCATGACCACATCTATTTCTCTCATAAAATTGGTGGTTTGTCTCAGGCTTCTCTCATCGCCATACAGTCAAGACCTTTCAGCCCCCTATGAAACACATGCACCAAGCATGAGAAGTGTTACTGTCCTGTGTTATCCGTTCAAGGTTTTTCCGTGTGTCTTTACCCATTTCATGTTTAGTCTGTCTTCAGCTCTTTTCTCCATCGTTTTGTGGTCTCCGCTTTTGTTCCTGTTTCCCAGGAGATTTCACAATAAAGAGTGCCTTGTAATGCTACAAGCTGGTTTGGAGAACGTTCAGAAGGATACATATGGCGGAATGTTATATTGAGACTATGTCCAGTATTTATCATCCTAATGTTCATAGGATGACTTTCTTGAAAAGTAATGTTACAAATATGTATGTGTATGTTCAATATATCCACTTTCTTGGGACATATTATGATAAAAGAAAAGCTGAATTTATTGTGGCAACATGAATAACTGGAAGAAAAAGAAATAGAGAACCGCAAAGACAAGAATAAACCGAATAGTTTAACATCGTGGCATGAAAAGAAGTCAACAACACGATTGATAAACATCAGTGAGAACACGACGTTATGAAGAGACATGATCACCTTCGCCACATGGCATGGTAAATGATGAATAAGAAAGACTATATATTTATGTTATTGCTGCTTTATAATTTACATATCTGATCTTTAGCTCTTAAAGGACATGAAGTCAGTATTCAGCGCCGATTTTCTCAGAAGCTCATGACGAAAAGCCAGTTATTGGCGCTAGTACATTTTAAGTAAATTGTTTTTTTTTTTTTGGTCCCAATTTTATCTTTTATTGATCACCATTCGATTTCTTTTTCAACTATGTATAGCATTACCAAACTTTTAAATAATTAGAAAAGAAATTAGTCTTAAACTTAAAATTATAGTAAAACTCAAAGCGACATTGCGTCAAACACGGGGAAAAAACCACGTCCAGTATGAGTTACATGACACTTTAACGAGCTGTCACTTTCGGTTACTTTCTGTGGCAGGTATGTAATAGAACAAAATGGATATAAATAGTAACACAGATTATCAGAGAAGTAGTAATAAGGATTTTTACATTATAAATGTTCTTTTGAAGGTTTTATAAAGAGCAGACATTTGATTACATTACTTATTTGAGGAATACAGAAAATGGCAAATAAAGACAAAATAACATAATTTTTTTCGTAATATAATTTTTTGTAAACACTTTCCAAAGAAACAAACTTGGTGCTAGAAAGAGATGGAGTAGTGCTTGTGGCTGTAGTAGTCTCCTATGCTACTTTTTCACCACTGTGCATTTGCTTGTGTTTTTACTCTTTTTTATTCTCTCTCTCTCTCTCTCTCTCTCTCTCTCTCTCTCTATCTCTCTCTTTTTATAGCCTTCTTTTCTTTGAACTTCCTTCTTTGCTTTCTTAGAGTCTTTCGTATTGTATTTTTAAGTGTGTGATATGTAGATTATTAATTTATACATAAATATTTATAAGACTTTCTAGCATTTGTCTTGATTTGTAGCAATGCATTTTGAGTTCATCCTTTATTTAGTCTTTTAGTTAATGACCACATGTTTTTTTATCCTCACTTTTTCATCACAACTTCATTTAATATTTATTGTATTCACTCACACTCTTAAATGCATGCTCATAATTGACTCGCTCCTGTCATCTATGATAAGGCCATTGGGCAACTTTTATGATAGTCTTAGAATTATTGTTATATGAACAGAGACAATAACTGTTCCATTTTGTTATATCATTCATCATCATCATCTTTTGATGTGTGCTCCTAACTGACCTTGAAGCTACTACCGTAGCTGGCTCCCTTGCAGGAATTCTGCACCAACCATTTACGTGCTCTTGCAACGGTGATTTTTGTGACAATTTATTTTTCATGATGAGGTTGTCAGGGCCACGCACAACCTCATGCTAGGGGGTGCAGTAATCCCATTCCTTCTCACACCCCTCCGTGAGGCTCCTGGGAACTGCACGGGGAATTTTGTCAAATGCGCGTTAGTTATTTCTTTGGAATCGCTTGCAGTTAGCAGAGCTCATACGTGAAGCTCATAAAACTGTCGTATCTTTTCCCCATTTATATCAGATTACCCTTGTCCTCCCCCACCTCACTTTCTTTTTCTTTATCATTTTATCTTTATCCAGGGTGCTCCAGGTCCTCCAGGTTTGGCGGGAACAAAGGGATCGGCGGTAAGTAAGGTCGTTCTCATATCGTGAGCTAGAGACGGGGGGCTAAATGACCTGAACAGGAAAACAGAGACTGAAAATAAAACACGAGAAAATAAAAAGTGTATGTAAAAAAACAGGGACGGGAGATTCTAAGAATGTGTGCCATGCATGCAAATATTGAGTGGAGAGAGAGAGACAGACAGTGTAAGAGAGGAGGAGAGAGATATGGTTACTTATGTTCTGCACATTTGTAAGTCACACACGTAAAATAAAAACACGTTTTACGCTACAAACTTTTATTTTAAAATGTACTAAAAATGGAAATCCTGCTCACATTTGTGTGGACAACCTCGCCAAGTTCTGTGATCTTTTCACAGCTGCAATCTTGTAAAATGTCCATGACTTTTTTTGGTTTTAATATTTGTATGGCCAACAAGGGACAGGTCAATCGAGGTTCCTTCAACCTTTTATAGTTTTTTTCTTCTTCGTAAACTCTCGGACATCTGCTTGAATATTTTCAAAGAAAGCAATGGTCAGCTTGAGGCTGTTTGTATCTCCATAGAGTTTTTTTTCCAGGAATGGGACTGGTGGCGGCCATATTTGCTTTCTCTGTTCCTCATATGTTGGGCAACTTTGAAGCAGATGTTCAGCAGTCATTTTATCAGTGCCACAGTTACACTCATCGAAAGTTCCTATCTTTAGCTTGTTGAATAGATGGTATCTCAGTCTGTTGTGGCCCATGCGGAGTCTGAAGATTACCACTTGTTCTGTTCTGCTGCAGGTAATATGCATCATTCTGTGTGTGGCCTGCTCTACATCCCATTTGTTTCTGTATCTGATTCTGATAAAACTCTTTGCCTCCTCGAAAGTTATGCTTGTATCAGGCTGATGTAACTTTCCGCCTTCCTTTGCCAATCTGTCAGCCTCTTCATTGCCGGGAATGTTACAATGAGATGGGATCCATTGGATTACAACTCTGTTGAATCGTTGATTTGTAGATTAAAATGCACCACGACAGAAAGTCCTGCAGAAAATTTCAGCTTCCTATGGCATCTGAAACCTAGTGAACCAGGGGCTCAAATATATGAAACATCCAAACAACGCTCATATCACATTAAATAAGAGTGATTTAAAAAAATGAAAATTGTAGTGAAGTCAGTTTTACAAATGAAAAATAACGCCAGAAACAGATGACGTTTCGGGATAACCCTTCGTCGGCAACTGTCAGAAACAGAAAACAAAGATGAGAAGTAAATAAATATGTAAGACGTGAAAATAATGAACTAGCACAGTGTACAAATAAAACGCAAAGAAAGCAAAGCAGCTGCAATGGAAGAAATATTACAAGCGGCTGGTGTAAATCTGATATTTATTTTTTATTTATTTACATATACACAGGAGTGTTTACAAGTCATTGAAAAGATTTACCAATTAGCATGCACATTTTCAGTGTACATTCACTTATATCAACATTTACCTTTCTACGTCAGTGAGAATTTAAACAACTTAGACGTACCGGTATCCTGATACCGATTGCCTCCATATTCATGTCTGCAGAAGAAGGGTTGATCCCAGTTGACCAGATCTTTCCCATATATATTTTCTTGGCATGTTTTGAGAGATATAATTCTGCTTTGATAGCACGCGCGTACTGCATTAAGATAATATTTTCCTAAATCATTTCTTGTTCTCAACAAAAGTAATGTGTGTCAATCTGTGTTGGATAATATACAAAAGTATACAAAAGTTTGACAAGAGTATATCAAAGAGAAACAACTGCGCTTGAGCACAAGGCAGCTGTCCTGGAGTTTTTATGTCGCGCCAAGTTTTAGTTATAAGCTCAGTTACGTTTTAAATACCGGTACAAATAATTCTTTGTTTACGCGATAAATGCGTTCCCGACACCATCGCGTAATCAGAAATCGCGTAAATGGAACAGGATTTCTCATCCAAAAGCATTTAAAGTAAAAAGAATGCGTTCCACCAATGAACCCGTACATAGTAGTAAAAATAAATACACGTTATAATGAACATTTTAAATTAATACATACCATTCATGTACATGTACAGAAAACAATACAGTATTGACAAATTATTCAACACTGACAAATTATTCAACACTGACAGTGGAAGGACCATTTACCATCTTCATTTTCATCATCTTCTAATTCAGTGAGAGTTGGGGTGGTGAGAAGCAGGCAATAAATTGTTTCCCGAAGAAGCTATCCAGAGTTTTCCTCTGCTCACGGAGGATTTCTTTATAGGGAGCAGCACATTCCATTATTTTCCTCCTGACAGTAAAGCTCCTGTTCATGTTAGAATCATCTTGTTCAAAGATCATAGGGCAGGATTCAAGAATTTGGAAGGCTTCCTGTAATCGTTTCACTGTTAGTTGTCGGCTTGGTGGTTGTTGCTGGCTGGTGCTAGTTGCTGGCTGGTGCTAGTTGCTGGCTGGTGCTTCTGCTTTTTCCATGGAGATCTTCTCCAGCGCCAACAACTCTACATTGCTCAGTTCTACTTTCTGAGATTCAAGCAGATTTACATTTTCATTTTCGTCAACTGCATCTAAAACAGCTCGTGAAGCCATTCTGATACCATCCTTAATAGCTGTGATACCATTGTCATTATCGCTGCGGAACTTCATGCCATGCAGTCTTGATTAGCGAAAGTGCATCATTAAAAGTGAATGCCTTCCAAAAGTCTCTCAAATAAAAAATCCAAAGTGGCATCATCTTGCTCTCTCGCTCCCTGTGGCGCTCAGATTAAATACGTACTGTAAAAATGTCTAAATATCGAATCGCGTAACTTCGAGTTTGGCGTGTACATAAAAAATTCCGTAAAATGTGTACGCGAAGGTTCGAATTCACGTAAATGAAACACGCGTAAACAGAAAACTACCAGTATAAGCTTTCAATATACAGTGCCATCGCCATGTATGCGATTTCAGCTGGAAATAAATGCGAAAGAGATCAATACTGCTGAGATAATTCTTTCATATATGCAGTTTTCTACCCCCCTCCCCCCCCATTTATTTTCTTATAGCATGTGCATATGTTGCAGGGGTCCCCAAACTTTTTTGAGTCCCGACCCCTCCATGGAATCCTTGATCCTTAATCGATCTAGGCAGAAAAATAATTAAACAAAATAAGGAAACGATTCACTAACAATCAATTAACAGTACCTATTTTGTTGAACATGTTAAATTCATTAATGGGAAAGATGTGGCAGATGAGCATTACCGAGTGTTGGAGGTTGGTAAGTTTTAGTTGTAAGTTGATGAGTGTTAGTTGTAAGTTTGTGAGTTTTAGTTGTAAGTTTGTGAGTTTTAGTTGTAAGTTGATGAGTTTTAGTTGTAAGTTTGTGAGTTTTAGTTGTAAGTTTGTGAGTTTTAGTTGAAAGTTGATGAGTTTTAGTTGTAAGTTTGTGAGTTTTAGTTGTAAGTTTGTGAGTTTTAGTTGTAAGTTTGTGAGTTTTAGTCGGAAGTTGGTGAGTTTTAATTGTAAGTTAATGAGTTTTACTTGTAAGTTGGTGAGTTTTAGTTGTAAGTTGGTGAGTTTTAGTTGTAAGTTGGTGAGTTTTAGTTGTAAGTTGATGAGTTTTAGATGTAAGTTGGTGAGTTTTAGTTGTACGTTGGTGAGATTTAGTTGTAAGTTTATGAGTTTTAGTTGACAGTTGGTGAGATTTAGTTGTACGTTGGTGAGTTATAAGTTGGTGAATTTTAGTTGTAAGTTGTAGTTGTAAATTGATGAGTTGGTGAGTTTTAGTTGTAAGTTGATGAGTTTTAGTTGTAAGTTGGTGAGTTTTAGTTGTAAGTTAATGAGTTTTAGTTGTACGTTAATGAGTTTAAGTTGTAAGTTGATGAGATTTAGTTGTAAATTATGAGTTTTAGTTGTAAGTTTGTGATTTTTAGTCGGAAGTTGTTGAGTTTTAGTTTTAAGTTGGTGAGTTTTAGCTGTAGGTTGGTGAGTTTTGGTTGTACGTTAATGAGTTATAGTTATAAGTTGGTGAGTTTTAATTGTAACTTGATGAGTTTTAGTTGTAAATTGGTGAGTTTTAGTTGTTAGTTGGTGAGTTTTAGTTGTAAGTTGATGAGTTTTAGTTGTAAATTATGAGTTTTGGTTGTAAGTTGGTGAGTTTTATTTGGAAGTTGGTGAGTTTTGGTTGTAAGTTAATGAGTTTTAGTTGTAAGTTGGTGAGTTGTAAGTTGGTAAGTTTTAATTGTAAGTTGATGAGTTTTAATTGTAAGTTGATGAGTTTTAGTTGTAAATGGTGAGTTTTAGTTGTTAGTTGGTGAGTTGTAGTTGTAAGTTGATGAGTTTTAGTTGTAAGTTAATGAGTTTTAGTTGATGAGTTTTGTTGTAAGTTGGTGAGTTTTAGTTATAAGTTAATAAGTTTCATTTGTAAGTTGATGAGTTTTAGTTATAAGTTGGTGAGTTTTAGTTGTAATTTGGTGAGTTGTAGTTATAAGTTGATGGGTTTTAGTGGTAAATTGATGAGTTTTAGTTGTAAGTTGATGAGTTTTAATTGTAAGTTGGTGAGTTTTAGTTACAAGTTAATGAGTTTTAGTATTAAACTGATGAGTTAGTTGTAAGTTTGTGAGTTTTAGTCGGAAGTTGGTGAGTTTTTGTTGTTAAATGAGTTTTACTTGTAAGTTGGTAAGTTTTAGTTGTAAATTGGTGAGTTTTAGTTGTAAGTTGGTGAGTTTTAGTTGTAAGCTGATGAGCTTTAGTTGTAAGTTGGTGAGTTTTAATTGTAAGTTGGTGAGTTTTAGCTGTAAGTTGATGAGTTTTAGTAGTAAGTTGGTGAGTTTTAGTTGTAAGTTGGTGAGCTGTTGGTAAGTTGATGAGTTTTATTTGTACGTTGTTGAGATTTAGTTGTAAGTTGACGAATTTTAATTGAAAGTTGGTGAGATTTAATTGTAAGTTGGTGAGTTTTACTTGTAAGTTGATGAATGTTAGTTGTAAGTTGATGAGTTTTAGTTGTAAGTTAATGAGTTTTCGTTGTAAGTTGGTGAGTTTTATTTGTAAGTTGATGAATTTTAGTTGCAATTAACCACGCTGTTATATGTTTAGTCTGTTCTTTGGCTTTGATAAAAATGCATTTGCGTGGCTAAAACCTTCTTCAGCCTGTACGAACTTGGGAATGTAAATAGAAACGGCTCAACTGCTGCACAGTGCTTGGGGGGAGGGGTGTATTTTGCAGCAGTATTCAATATTCACGGAGGCTTTTATTTTAGAACAGTGATTTCGCTTCAAGATCCGCACTCTTATCAGTGAGTTTATCTTGTAGGTGAGACTCAATCATTACATTTTCTATTTCTACATTAAACGGGGTAACAATCTATTCAGGTTTATGCATCTTCTTCAGGTCCAGGAAATGTACTTGTCTTCCCTTAATTTGTCGAGGTTACTTAGAACTCAAAAGTTAAACTGACCCACGATCGACCCTTTTGGGTTTATAGACGCCCTGGACGTCGATATCGATCATTGGGGGTCGATATCAACCACTTTGGAGACCTCTGCTATATAGATTACAATTTATAATTTCATGTTTCTATATTTTTCCCTATGTTTAGTGTTTGTTTTGCCTATAATTTTTATTAAAAGAAATTGTAATCTACTTTAGCGCAAGCATCCCCCTAACAGTAACGTACTGAATGCCTATAGAAAAAATGGTCTCAGATTACGCGAACCTCAAGTTACGCGCGTGTGTCTCCATACCATAACTCTTGCGTAAAATTATTATCGCACTGTATGTTATGCAGAAGTCCTTCAGCAGTGAGATGTACATCGCGTACTGGAGAATATTTGTTTTTTTACATTGTGTTTATCTTATTTGCTTTCTAGTTTACTCTTTCTAGAATGGTACAACAGATATCTTTTGATGTTGAATAACAAAGAACACACACAACAGCAAAGAAGTTCTGGACAAGTTGACCAGATATCTTTTCTTCCAGATTGATAATATTTCTTCCCTCTGTCAGAATTTGCCGATTACTTTGCATAATATCCCTGTAGAGATGTCAATGTCTGCCTTGATGGTCTCTCCTGAAGTGCCATTACAGCTTTTCATCTTTTATAAGCTATATCTCTTTCTTTATTTCTACCTTGTTTAGTCATTCAAAGTTAACTTGTATTTCCTTTTTTTGCATTCTCAACTTAATTCCACTACATTATAGCTCCCCGTGATTGTACTTCTTGGTTTAAAAATGAAGGATTATTAATTTTTGTATTATTTATTTATCTTTGACTGAGTTATTTTCTCAAATTGATCTTTATTTGATCAACTTTTTATATCTGGATTTAGGGATACCCAGGTAATCCAGGCCCTCCTGGAGAGCGAGGATTTCCCGGACCCCAGGTAAGAATTGAAATAGCTGCGCTGCAGTTACTGCTGTCTTTGTGTGTGTTTTCGTCTGTTATTCTTCATTGATCTTTTTATTGTATTGTTTTCTTTTAAAAAAAAAACCCACACATAATTGTATCAGAGTCTGCCCAAAGACCAAGCAAAACAATGTTGTGTAACAATAAAACGTCACCAAGCAATTTGTATAGCACATAAATATATACTTTAACCAAGTAATTGTTTGTATAGCACATAAATATATACTTTAACCAAGTAATTGTTTGTATAGCACATAAATATATACTTTAACCAAGTAATTTGAATAGCACAGAAATATATACTTTAAGCAAGTAATTTGAATGAAGTCACTTGGTCATGGTTTATTTGTCATAAAACACTGTCATGATTTTGCTCCTTATTCATACACGTTTGTTATGTTTTTTAATGTCCCATATAGAAAATATGTCATATTATTTTGTTTTGTTGTCAACTGTGCGTTTTTTTTTTTGGTTACATTATCATCATCATCATCATCTTCAGTTCCATATGGACCGTAGACCTTCTACACATTCACGTGAAGCCTTTCTTTCTAGTGCCATCCGTTTAAGACTTTTTTCATATGTTATTACCTCAAGACGCAGCAATAGAGACCGCAGTCAGCGACTCATAGCTTGACTGCCTGCGTCAGGACCAGCGAACCAGAGCTGGTCAAGACCGCACTCCACCTCCACGTGGTGGTCCTGG
This sequence comes from Oreohelix idahoensis, assembly GCA_024509875.1. Taxonomy (NCBI): domain Eukaryota; kingdom Metazoa; phylum Mollusca; class Gastropoda; order Stylommatophora; family Oreohelicidae; genus Oreohelix; species Oreohelix idahoensis. The sequence goes on along the minus strand of JAMPIV010007819.1, from coordinate 245,137 downwards.
AAACAGTCTGCAGCTGTGCAGTCTGGCTGAGCGAGTGTGGATCGAAATGGGAAGGCAAACCCGGTCCTAAAAAATGCCGTGCAGAAGTCGGATGTGTCGACCGAAAGGTGCAGATATCACAGCTTAGGCGTAAACAGACACAACGCAACCACCGTCCTTTTCAGGACGAACGAAGAAGAAGAAGAAGAAGATATGTTATTACCCTTTATGCCCATCACCAGTTCCCTTCTCTATGTGCGTTTTTTTGGGTCTCTCTCTCTCTCTTTCTCTCTCTCTTTCTCTCTCTTTATCTCTCTCTCTATTTATCGTGCCCTGGGGATCCTATAACAAGAACTACCTTGTAGTGTTATCACTTGATTTCCTCAACTGTTGTTCTAAAGCCAGCAGTTTCTAACCTCTTCTAATTGACCAGTAATTTTGTTGGTTAAATCCATTAACGCACTAAACCAGCTATTTTCAACCGGCGTGCCGCAGCACACTGGTGTGCCGCGAAGGTTCCGCAGATGTGCCGCTAGAGTTTGGGGAAGATCGAAAAGAAGCGAGAAAAAAATTGAGGAATTAAAAATAAGGATCGACGAGGTACTTTTTTTTCATAAAAGGCCCATAAGAATGAAAGCAATAACAGTTTAATTTAAAAAAAGAAGTTAATTTAGTAAAATTTCAAGAACTTTCGTCTCTATTATTCCAGATCCCAAATTAACTCTGCTGTTTACTTTTAACTCCACACTCTCTTCCACCCCCACATTTCACCCTTGTCAAGTCACCATTGTCAGTCTTCAGTCAGCTGTTGTTCGGATCGGGTGTGTTATACCGTGTGAGTTAGCAATAATGCATTTTTGTTTGTTATTTCTATTTCGTTTTAGTGCTACTTACTTAGTCGTTCCTCTTCTACCGTGGCATGTAGAGGTTTGCCAGAGAGAGCGCCATACTATCCTATCGGCTGTCTTCCTCCTAGCCTGGTTCTAATCTAGTTCTCGATCCTTCAAAGATTGTCTAATGTTGTCCTCCCAGCGGACTCTGGGTCGTAGTGGAGTTCTGGATCCCTGGCTCATACTTGTCGTGATAGCCGATATTCTCCCATTCTGCAGACATGGCCAAACCGTCATAGTTGGGACTGTTATACTTGAGTGTGCTGCGTTTTCAGGACATGACGTATCGTCCGTTGCGGACCAGGTCCCTTCCTGTTACTTCAACCATCTTTCTTAGATACCCCATTTTGAGGTTTAAGCTGGCTTTTTTGGGTTGTAGTCACTGCCCATAGACGTTTAAATTATTTTTGTTATTTCTGAATTTAGTTCATTTTTATTTTTTAGATCTTATTAGACATTGACAGTTTTATAATAAAAAAAAGCTAAAGTTAGATGATGACAATGAAAAAGTGTAGCTGACGATAGTTCTGATAGTATAACCCATATTACAGTGTTAGTTCTAAAACCGTCATGCACCAGTATAATGAAGACTATTTGTCCTTCGGATTAATTTCATCTGGAGAAGAGCAGCCATGTCGTAAGTGTGTTGTTTGTGGTGAGAAACTGGCAAACCAAGCTATGGTTCCAAGTAAGCTGAAAAGACACCTTTACACAAAGCACTCACATTTATGCGAGAAACCAATTGAATATTTTAAAAAGCTTATAGCTGATCAAACATGGCAGGCTAAGCAACGGATCACAATCATAACTATTCCTGATAAATCTCAAGAAGCAAGCTATGCCGTTGCCAAAACGTGGCACAAAAGATGAAATCACATACAATTGCTGAGTCAGTAATTTCACCAGCATGCTGTAAAATTATTTTAGATATTACTTTTGGCGAGGAATATGAAAAAGAGATTTTGAAAATCCCTATGTCTGATCAAACTATTAGTCGGCGTATACAAGACATGTCTCAAGACGTTGAGTCACAAGTGATAGCTAACATTAAATAAGCCGATTTTTGTTTTTGCCATCTACTTGGGCGAGTCAGCTGTCATCACTGGAAAACCTCAACTTCCAGCATTCAGCAGGTTTGATGGAAATGGAGACATCATTGAACAATTTTAAATCTTAATACTCGTTTTTTTAATGATGAAATATATGCTTAAAGGAACTGATGGGTTTGCCTAGACTATATTAGCACGTTGTTCAGTGTGCCGTGAGTTTTAAAAGGCTGAACATCAGTGCACTAAATCTGTTTTAAAAAAAAAAACATAATTGAGGAAATCAGTAAGAAAATATGGAAAGGCTTGAGCACGTCTTAAGCATGTGTACGGACATATATCCTCACATGGAGCCAGGAAAGAATCTTTTAAGACCAAAGGAAAAAGAATGAAATGGAAGATAAATCAAATTTTGGCAATGAACTGCATCGAAGGATGATACAGACCTGTAAAGACATGCAATAAACTGGGTTAGATTACACAAGTCCTGTGCTGAACATTTTTAAGTTCTGTACACTTTTGTGCAAGCTAGAATTAGAAAAGATAACAGTTTCACAGCTTATTCTGTGATTTATGTGTGCGTGTCACAACTGATCTATTCTCTTTCTTCGTAAATGTAAAATGAGAACAGTGGGAAACATTTTTCCAAAACTTGTGGGGGAATTCCTGTGAGCTAAATCTTTGTTCATGTTTTCTGGCAGTCTCTTTGAGCCTGCGTACTAGATTTCGTACATGTGTGTTTCACAAAGTATATTTTTTTTTAAACACAAAGAACGTAAAGTAGAGATAATCTTGTATCGACGACCCGGACCTGCCGAAACATGGAAGGGAAAAAGAAATACCCGACAACCAGAAAGTTACAGACTTTCATAAATAAATGAGTGTTGGCGCAGAATAGAAAAATGGAAATGGTATGACAAGATGACTAATGTGGAACCGAAAGAACGAACCAGACATATACAAGCGGAACATGATGTCAGAAAACGCTGGCGTTAGATAGGACACACACTGAGAAAGCTAGTTGATAGCGTTACAGGGAAGTCCTTATCATGTACCACCCAGGGGTAAGAAAAAATAGAGGAAGACCAAAATCACATGGAGAAGGGAATCAGACATAAAGGGAATAAAGAAGATATTACGCAAGGCAGTTATAATAGTTGCATGATTCATGAACAGATAGCGTTGAAAAGTGATATCTCTGTCACTTTTCCAAACGGTAAGAAATTATCTTGAGAGACATTATCTATGGACTCTGCTTTCAAAAATCTACAACAGAAACTGGTTAATTTTTATGAAAATTTTCGCGCTCTAGGTGGTTAATATTAGATAAATGTTGGGTTCTAAGGTTATTGTGGATGTCATGTTTAGTGAAGGGGAAATAGTAACAGCGGTTTTAGTATGTATATCGTGTTTAGTGAGGGAGACAAGTCAACAGCGAAGTTATTATGGATGCCAAGTCTAGTGGGGAGAAAAGTTAACTACGGAGATATTATAGATGTCATGTTTAGTGATGAGAAAGGTTAACTGCCGAGATATTATAGATGTCATGTTTAGTGATGAGAAAAGTTAACTGCCGAGATATTACATATGTCATGTTTAGTGAGGAGAAAAGTTAATTACGGAGATACTGCAAGAGTCATGTTTAGTAAGAGACAAGTTAACTACGGAATTAATGTTTTTGTCATGTTTAGTGAGTGTTGCGTTGCTTTTACTTCTGTGTGGCATAATATTAGTAGATACATTGCTTTTTCTTCAGTGTAGTATAATATTAGTAGAATTGGTACTGTAGCCAAGTACAAACGAGAGGTCATTCAACACCAACGCAAACAGCAGGTTATATACATTTGAGCAAGTCACTCTTGACCACACAGACAATACTTTATTGACGTGATAACATCAGCTCCACGTCCACATCATGTTTGAGGATAATCAGTGATAAACTTGGCTATCTACATCAAGTCCTTCATATCTTTTATACATCAATGAATAATGTAACCGTCTGCCCGTCGAAGTTGGAATAAAGTCTTTTATAACGATATCGACACAAAAATGTCAGAACTGCGGTATTACCATACTTCTCTGCATATCACCAGACAACTCCGGCATACAATAGAAGCACACATCCTCAGATTAAATATATATCAGGCAGCGGATATCAAATACACATCGGAGCTCTGACACATAGGTCTAGACACCTTGGACACACAGCGAAGAATGCCCCAAAGACCGTACCCTCACTTTTGCGCATGCTTACATCGTCTGCTTGCATATAATTAACTACGTCATACCTTTTGGTAGGCGTTGCTCTGTCTAATGTCGAATAGTTAGAGCACATAATACTACTAACAAGTAAACCAATAGTGGTTGTATAAAACAACACGTAACAGTGAGGCGAAATGTTAACAGCGGTGTTATACAGGGTGGTCACAAAGTCTTTCCCTGATTTCAAAAAAAAAAAAAAAAAAGTATTCTGTGCAGAGACACTTGGTTGTTTGGAAATTACTGTATTCCAGAACTAAAACAGTTTTTTTATGCTATTTGTAGATTTCAACATTTGCGCCGTGTGTGTAGGATTTTCAACACTGTGCTTCGAGGGATTGCAAGGTCTCTTGAGGCACGATAGGTTGATTTCTGAGGACTGCGCTGAAACGCCGTGCGCACTGCGTCCACAGTTTCTTCACTTACACGAGGCCTACCTGCTCTGTGCATGTCACTGACGCTGCCAGTGTCCGTAAACTTTATATACCAAGCTTTAATGCTTTTAATATCTGGAGGATCTCGTCCATACTCTCTTCTAAACTTTCTTTGCACTGTCAACGGCGATTTACTTTCGTGATACCAGAAAACACACTGCGCTTTCTCCTTCATTGACGCCATGTTGAAAAAGATGATTTGTGCGCAACCAACAAAGGTAGCAAACAAAATTAATGCTCTTTGGTGAAATTTCCAAAAAACCCAATGCGCATGATACTTTTTTTGCAAAAAAAATTTGAAATCAGGGAAATACTTTATGACCACCCTATATTTTACGTCACGCTTAGTGAGGGTAACAAGTTATCAGCGAAATTATTATTGATATTATGTTTAGTGAGGGAGAAGATTTAACAGCGGATACTTCCACAAGGAAAAAAAAAATCAATTTACATAACTTACCTGTATAAATAGCAGGTCGGGTGTAGACATAGTGAATTGACAAAGGAACGAATGACAAAAAAAAAAAAAAAAAAAAAAGACACTTTTGCAGGCTGGAGAGAATATCAACTGATTAAATCCTGAGTACACTTCAGAAGTTTAGGGAAAACATATTATGAAAAACATATCACACAGAAGTAATAATAATAATAATAAATTCTTTAAGCGCCAAACACGGCGCATAAGGCAGAAACCAGTGCTCTCCAGGTTGTTCGTTGTGACGCCACTCCTCTTAGCTCTTGCACAGAAGTAATAACCATACAACAAATAGTACAGAAACCAGATTAAACAGATGCCGTAAGATCAACCAGGCATATTTTTCATCATCATTTTTTATTGCGCTCCCTACGAAGCATCGAGCCCCCACTGCCGCTGGTTCAACAAGAAGCCTGCACCAATCATTCACCTACTTTTGCAGCTGTGGTTTCTATGGCAATTAGTTTAACATGATGAGATTGCCAGACCCATGCACAACCTCATATTGACTGTCTTGCATGAGTTGCCTGAGGGTGTAGTCAAATTCTTTCTTTCTCTCTCTTCGGAGAACCTCTGGAACCTCGGAGAACCTCTGGAACTATACGGGGGCTGGCGTAATTGTGGTCAAACAAATGTAACAAGTATAATGAAGCAAATCGAGCAACAAATTCAATAACTGTAACGGGAACATTTGATCAGTAAAAAAAGAAAACAAAATATCACAGATAAAATATTTATACAGATACATGGATTTAAGGTCAAGGTAGTCCCATACCAGATATTGACGTAGGGGAGTGAAGTGTTAGAGACTTTACTTTACTAGGTCCAGCATCGAGAGGTGGGGGTGACCAGTTCCCTTCCTCGCTGCTTTTTCCGTCCCTAACTCAAGAGCAAAGTCAGGCACCCAATTACAGCTGGGTAAACTGGAGCGTGTCGATAACGTGAATCGAACTCGGCTCCTTTGCCGTGGGAGACCACCACTCTGTCAGTCAGACGCTACCAATCGATAAACTCCAATTAAAAATTATATCACTACATTATGAATAGTCATATTCATCATTATTTCCCGTTTTGTTCCCAATGGAGCATGGAACCACCACTACAACTGATCCCCTTGCAGGAAACCTGCGCCAAGCATTCACGCGCTTTTACAACGGTGGTTTCCATAGCAATTCGTTTTACGTGATGAGTTTGACAGCACCCCGTACAACCTCATAGCAGTGCTTTCAGCATCCCTAAGCGAGCAGTAGTTTACACAAACAGCACAGTGATATGTATTTATTTTCCTGTCGTTCCTTGTGGAGCATAGAGTCACAACTATAGATGGTTCTCTTACAGGCAGCCTGCACCAGAACACTCATGGGCTCCCTCTGTGGTGGGTTTTTTTAAAGAACAATCAAGGGGTGCAGTGATACTAGACATGTTCATAGAAACAGAGACACAAGGTGAAAGGTAATTACAATCACAGACAAAGTATTACCATTCATATAGAAATACTCGCGGACTCACGAATATATTTACACATTTCTTATTATCAGGGAGACACACACACACATTCTCTCAGAGAGAGAGAGAGAGAGAGAGAGAGAGAGAGCGAGACAACGACCGAACAAACTTTATTTTAAAAGGGTTGAGAATTGGGTGCATAGGCCCGTCTAACATTCTGCCAGAGAGAGAGAGAGAGAGAGAGAGAGAGAGAGAGAGAGAGAGAGAGAGAGAGAGAGAGAGAGAGATACCAGTTAAACCTGATACCATTGTAAGATATATAAACATCCTTTAATACACACACATATACTCGTACATACAAATATAGAGATACTCTCACAGACACAAATGATCAATTCTGTACAAGTTCTGGTAAATAAAGTTCGTGATTTTTTTAAATGAAGAAACAAAAGCAAATATAAATCTGACTCGATCACAGAATTAATAAAATACGTAATTTATAATCTAAATAATCACAATTTATGGCGTTGATTTTCCATCATCAATACTTCGTAATTCAATAAAACTTACGTACTTCTTAGTTGTTCTTCTTCCGCCGTGAGGTGTAGACATTTTGGAAGAGAGAACGCATGCTATCCTATTGGCTATCTTTCTCCTGGCCTGGTTCCATTCTAATCCTCGATCCTTCAGAGATTGTCTGATGTTGTCCTCCTAGCGGACTCTGGGTGGTCCTGGAGGTCTGGAACCCTGGCTATTAGTTTCTCATACTTGTCGCGGTAGCCAATCTTCTCGCATTATGCAGACATGGCCAAATCATCTAAGTTGGGACTGTTCTACTTGGGTCTGCATGGGTTGGGTTTTTAGGCCATGACGTATCGTCTGGTTGCGGACCATGTCTCTTCTTGTTATTTCAACCACCTTCCTCAGATACCTCATTTCTGACGTTTGGATCTGGCTTTTGTAGGTTGTAGTTTTTGCCCATGACTCGCATCCGTACGTCAAGACTGGGACATAAGTGGAGCGGTACTTAGCCATCTTCGTCTTCTTGCCAACTTCTCTTTTGCTGAGGAATCCTCGATTTATGGCCTGAAAAAGTCTCCCAGCTGCCAAATCTTCGTTGATGCCTCCGTTCTGGTCTATGACAGCTCCGAGGTATTTAAAGTGGTTGACCTGCTCCAGGACCTATTCTCCCAGCTTAATCTGATGTCTTCTTTCCTCTCGTGATATCACCATGGTTTTTGTTTTGGAGCTGCTGATGACCATCCCTCTCTTCTCCAGCTCATCCTTCCAGACTTGCAGGTTGGATTTAAGATGTGCCTCTGATTTAGCAATCGGGGCAACATCATCGGCAAATTCCAGCTCTGAAATGCAAACCTGTCTCATCTTCCAGTACCCCAGTGAAGACTCTCCTTACATGCTTTGATGACATCGTCCATGAGGAGTATGAAAAGATAATGTAACACGACATTGAGTAATAAAACAAAGAGTTAAAAATACAAAATTCAAATGACGTTAATGTAATAAGAAGGCACCGACCTGAAGAGAAATAAGTAATAGGACCACTGATTCCTCGTGGTGTATCGTAAGAGGCAACTAACATGATGTTGCATGGAGCTGGTAACCTCATCATGTCAAACTAATTGCTACGGAAATCACTGCTCCATGATCATGCGCTGGGGCGCTGGCATCCTCAAGGAAACTGTCTTTAATGGTGGTTCCATCATCTATAAGGAACTTTACGGAGATGATGTTGATGACGGTAGATAACAAACCCATTCTAGTGAGAGTACTGAATATGACAAAAACATGGCAATATCAGAAACTTCATACGTTTACGTCAAGATAAAACAGGAAAAGGCAAGAATGTGTAGTTTTTCTTCTTTTTTGTTGTTGTTGAAAAAAGGGGGATGAGGTGGGGTATGCGATGTGTGAAGCACCGAGAAACATATGGAGAACAAGATATGAGATCATGACAAAGACAAAACATCAGATTCCTTGACGCGTATTTTCATAAAACTCCAGGTTTTTTGACGCGTTACAAAAATGTTGACAAGAATAACGAGCACGTAACACAAATAACATGCTTTGTTAAAAGCTACTGCTGGAGTTTTCTGAATTTTGCGTGGCAGGGCGAGTACAAAAATATTCACTTTTGGTACAGAAGCTAGCACGAGCGCCGAGCAGACGATATGAAAGCAGAAATAGCAATGATTTTATATGCAGGGTGATTGAAAGGTCACTTCCTGTTTTAAATGTTTATACCCTCATTTATATCCACTTGATATATTTATACTTGCAACAGATGTCAAAACAAGGAATAATAACAGCAATTTGACAAATATGTTAATTCGTTTTATTGCCAGAAACAAAAATAAAACAACAAAACATTTAAAATGCCCAAATAGACTGACGTAACAAGAGACGGCTAAATCATGTGCTGAAAAAAACCAGATCTCAACGTTGAGTTGTAATGTTGATGTGACCTAGCATTTTTATACAATAAAATGGCATTTGATTTTATGCATTGTGATTTTCTTCTTCTTCTTTGGTCCTTAGCCGCCGACCGTCAAAGCAGTCAGTGGCCATCACGCCTAGTGGCATCTTGTAGGGCAACAACAAATTGATTTCACTTTGCTCGGTCGGTGGCCATCCTTCGTACAGTGCCCCAACTCTGGTTCATTCTTTGCATCTCAGCCTCCACAGTCCTCCGCCAGGTTGTTTTTGGTCGGCCTCTCTTTCGTTTTCCTTCAGGGGTCCAAAGCATAGCTGTTCTTGTGATGGCATCGGGGTCTCTTCTGAGGACATGGCCAACCCAGCTCCAGCGTCTGCCAGCTATGATGGTGTGCATGTCCTCTTGCTTGCTACGAGTAAGCAGATCTTGGTTAGTGATGGTATTCGGCCAAAAGATTCGGTGAATTTTTCTTAGGCATGTTGTGTGAAAAGAGGACAATTTCGACATTTCCTTCTCTGTATTGGGAGGACTTCCAGATGTTGTTTAGGCTAAAGAAGGCTGTTCTTGCCTTATTCATTCTGATGTTGATGTCTTTGCCTGCCCCGCCGTCTGGTGTTACTATGCTTCCTAGGTATGTGAAGGTGTCTGTCTGTACCAGTTGCTGATTCCTTACTGATATGGACTCAGGGTTGCTCACATTGAGCGTCATGACCTCAGACTTCTTTAAATTGATGTTCAAGCCCACCTGCTGGCTAAACTTATTAAGTCTATCCGTTTTTTCCTGGATGTGTTGATGTGAATGTGCAAGTAGTGCAATGTCATCTGCATATTCCAGATCTTCCAATGTAGAAAATGTTGTCCATCTTATTCTTCTTGGACTGCCCTCTGTTGTCTGGCGCATCACCCAGTCTATGACTGTTAAAAATAGAGTGGTTGATAAGGGGAATCCCTGTCGTACTCCCGTCTTCACCTCAAAGGTTAGGTTGCTCTGCCCAACGCTACACGTAAAGTTGGCATAGAGGCTTTTTATGATTGACACTATGCAGCGTGGAATTCCATAAGCCCTCAGTATTTTCCATAAACTGTCCCTATGTATGCTGTCAAAAGCCTTTTCAAAATCAACGAAATTAATGTAAAGCTGTCTTTGCCATTCTGAGCACTGCTCTATAATGTTCCTGATAGTGAATATATGATCTACACATCTTCTGTTCTTTCTAAATCCTGCTTGTTCTTTCCTCAGTTTGTGGTCTACTGCCTTTGAAATTCATTGTGATTTTGTTGCATACAAATTATTTGGATATGAGTGAAGATATAACCATTTTATATATATATATATATATTGCTGTTAGAAGAACGCAGCCAGGAGTCAATCCACAGTGCTGAGTACATTCAAGTTGATCTGCCTGATGATGATCTCACACACTTCTTGGACGGGAAGAGAGATGCAATCAAGTTTCCACCCGCCAGTGCAAAAGGGCTTTGGGAACAGCTGGACGAAGCCTTGGCAAAAGAGTTGGATAACAACCTGAAGCAGATAACTTTGGAGAAGAAGCTGGAAATCTTCGGCGACATAATATATCTGCACTGTCGCAAAGTGTTCGGAGTGAGGGAGGCAAGGGAAAGTAACCCACCACGAAAAAGCAGAAGACAAATTAAAATAGAAGAAATCAGAAAACAGAAGAAGCATGCCCGAAAACTGTTCAAAAACGCAGTTGCCGCAGAGAAGGAAGGGTTACGACAGGTTTGGGAGCACCTGAAAGGCCAACATAATGCCCTTTGTAGAGCAGAAAGGTTGTGCAGGAAGAAAAGGAAGACTCGAATGGATAGGGAAAGATTCTTCAGGGAGCCCTTCAAGTTTGCCAAAGAACTGTTTGAGCAGCCACGGTCGGGTACGCTAAACATCAGGAAAGAAGACCTGGAAGAACACCTTGGAATGACATATTCAGATGGTCGCAAAGATGAGCCGCTCAGCAGCATGGCAGGCCTTAAATGGCCGAGTAAGCCAGGAGCTGAATTTAACACCAAGCCCCCCCAACGGTGCAAGAGGTAGAAAGCATTGTCCAGAAAGCTCGATGCAAGTCAGCTCCAGGTCCTAATGGTGTTCCATATGTGGTGTATAAGAGATGCCCTGAGGTGCTCAAACGACTGCTTCGTTTACTGAAGAGTGCGTGGAAAACCCAGCTTGTAAGCAAGGAATGGAGAAAGGCGAACGGAGTCTACATCCCGAAGGAGCAAAATTCCACAGACATCAGTCAGTTCAGGCCAATCTCACTACTCAATGTGGAAGGGAAGATATTCTTCTCAGTGATGGCGAAAAGACTCACTACATACCTCCTGGCAAATGGGTACATTGACACTACCATTCAGAAAGGAGGTGTCCCAGGTACACCAGGATGTCTAGAGCATGCCACAATGATATGGGAAGCAATCCAAAAGGCAAAGTCTGACAGAACAAACCTCCATGTAATCTGGTTGGATTTAGCGAATGCTTATGGATCCGTTCCACACCAGATGTTGTGGCAGGCCCTAGAAATGTATCATGTTCCACAAGAGATTGCAGCAATGCTGAAGCTGTATTTCGCAGGGTTTGCTGTCAGATTTTCAACCAGAGAGTACACAACGAAGTGGATTGGCCTTGAAGTTGGAATTGCGATGGGATGTACCATCTCTCCGATACTATTCGTGATGGCTATTCAGGTAATCCTCAATGCGGCTGAAGGAATGGCTATAGGTCCAAAGCTCGGTGGAATGTGTCTCATGCCACCGCTCAAAGCATTCATGGATGACACAACAATTCTGACATCAGATGAACATCAGGCCCGGAGGATGTTAGCACGCCTGGATGAACTAGTCAGCTGGTGCAGAATGAGCTTCAAACCCAAGAAGTCGAGAAGCCTATCAGTCAGGAAAGGGAAGATAGCAGAGGTCATATTCACGGTTTCCAACCAAAGAATCCCTACTGTCATTGAGGAACCTGTTAAAAGTCTTGGCAGGGTGTACGATGCCTCATTAAAAGACTCAAAGGCAGTGCAACAGACAATAGAAATGGCAGACAGAGGGCTACAGATCATAGACCAAAGCAGACTCCTGGGGAAGTTCAAACTGTGGTGCCTCCAGTTCATGTTGATACCAAAGTTGCTGTGGCCACTGCTTATATATGAAATAAGCACAAGTACAGTGGAAGCCATAGAGAAGAAGGTCAACAAGTTCATGAGAAAATGGCTAGGAGTACCACCAGGTCTGTCAGATGTAGCACTGTACTGCAAAAAGTCAAAACTTCTGCTTCCTTTCAAGTCAGTTGTTGAAGAGTACAAAGTTGGAAAGGCAAGGCTGGCAATGATGCTACGCGAGTCAGCTGATGACGTGGTTAAGTCCATTCAGCCCACACTGAAAACGGGAAGGAAGTGGAAAGTGGAAGAAGCTGTTGATGCTGCCCAAGAGTCACTCAAACTGAGGGAGGTAATCGGATACACACAAACGAATAGACGGGGATTTGGTCATGGAGACATCCGCTGGTGGTCCAAGGCATCAAGCAGGGAGCGCAGAGACATGGTAGTTCAGGAGATACGAGAAGCTGAGAATGATAAGAGGTTGCAAAAAGCAGTGCAGCAGGTCCAACAAGGCCAATGGACTACATGGGAAGGAGCCCTGCAGAGGTCCTTGACATGGAATGATATATGGCATATGGCACCTCTTAGGCTCAGTTTCGTTGTCAGATCACTGTATGACCTGCTACCGTCGGCCACCAACCTTGTGAAATGGGGAAAGTCGGATGATGAGCAGTGCCCCCTGTGCCAGGGGAGGCAGACACTTGAACACGTGCTCTCAGCGTGTAAGGTGTCATTAGGGCAAGGGCGATACACTTGGCGCCATAACAAAGTGCTAAATGAGCTTGCTGCGACAATAGATCTGGCAAGAATAAAGGCGATTAGCAAAGTCCGGCCAGACACCGCAAACACATACTTTCTGAGGGCAGGAAAGTCAGCACACCCCAAACCGAATAAACCTGGTAGCAGTTTACCATCTCTTCTTGATTGTGCAAATGATTGGGAGATGGCGGTAGACCTACCTGGACGAGGGGCATATCCAGAGAGTATCAGAAAATCGCGGAGACGGCCGGATATAGTGCTTCATTCTGCAGCAACGCTTCAGGTCATACTGATTGAACTGACAGTGCCATTTGAATCCAGATTAGATGAGCAACATTCGTTCAAAGCGGCCAAGTATAGTGATCTGGCCGCGGATCTGAGACACGATGGGTTCACTGCAAGGATCATGGCTGTTGAAGTGGGCGCAAGAGGGCTTGTGGCTGCATCAGTGTATGATCTGTTGAAACTGTTGGGGCTGAGGGGACAGTCGAGAACAAGGGCCCTGAAGAGGCTTAGTGAAACTGCCGAAAAGGCATCAGGCTGGCTGTGGAACAACCGCAATGGGGAATGGAGATCGTAACAATAAACGCTGCGGTACAGAAAACACCAGGAATTTTTCTAAGTCCACAATACGCTGAGGTTTGTGGTGGACTAGTGAACGGGCTGCGACTCAGGGGCGACAAGCGGTGTATACTATAAGGGGTGTCAGTATCAAAAGTCCAGTGGGGAACGCGCAGTGGCGACTCGTTGACTTCGCGCTGGTGTCTCAGTGTTTGCGACGGAACGAACGGAATAATTTGTCTTCTCCTTGTTACTTTCACAATTGCCTCCACGGCTGGCGGAGTTGTGGAATTTAAAGTTGCTACCATAAGTGAAATGGGTTCATTTTCGATGCAAGACAACAGGAAGCTGAGACGCTTGGGAGTCATGACCCAAGTGGGCCCGTCCCCTTAGAGTGTAAAGGAGTATATAGGGCCGAAACACTTGTCGGACGGGGGGATTTCTTCTGATGATCAGATTGCTTCCTGTTGTATCGCTCTGTAAAGAGTTTCCTATCATATTCTTTGTGTTGACCTGTCTTAAGTCGGGGGGTTAGCTGTTCTCAGATCTGTTCTGGCTACGCATGCGCAAGTTTCGAGCGCGAACGGATAGACTTCCGTCAGGGAGGGCTGATCTGGGTTCTGACCGGACTAAGATGTCCGTGGTACTTCTCTGCGTTATCTGGGGGGAAAGATAGTCTTCAGTGTGACTGTGATGTTAGTGATTCTCCCCAGAGTTATTCTGTTCGTCATGAATGACGACAGTTGTTATCTGTGTATTTCTTGGATTCTGTCAAAGGTAAAAGAAACATTATTATTACGCCTAGATTGCAGAACATTTTGTCTCAACCTGTGAGTACAGCTCACAGTTCTTTGAAATGCAAGAGTCCATTATGTGTGCTAGATGTAGCCAACTAAGACTATTCGTCTAACTATTATAAAGAAGCCCAGTGGAGAGAGATTATTATGAAAACCGTATGTTAACGGTATGTTTTCGGCATGGATGATTATGCCTGCCCATGAAGAATACACAGTTGTTCATGTTATTATAGAGGCCCGATATTACGGCAGATACCTCTGAGCAGAAGAAGAAGTGTCTGGTTTGTGAAGCCAGATGAAGTCTTGACTTTCATTAAACAAGTTCATAGACTTTGATATTAAGTAACTGGAACCGCCTTTATCGAGCGGTGTATTTGTTAAAAGACTACCTGACGCGTTTAGTCAGGGGCCCTGAGCTACAGTATGAACGAACGTCAACTGTCAAGCCAGCTCTACTAGCATCTTACACATGAGCTATGCAAGATTTACGATGCTTGATATTATAATCATTACCACACATGAAATGTCCATGATCCTTTGTGCTATTGACTGTGTCGTCTGTCAGCGTACTGCTGCCGTAATAAATGTTGAAGAAAAAAGTCATCTGCATTATCCACGTCTATGACTTCTACTTGTGGTGGAGTGAGTTTGTGTTGTAGATGAATAAGAGCCGATACGACTTCGTGTTCACGATCTGCTGTTTCCTACACACATACACCTTTACTCTCTACCACATCCTACAACGAGTACTACGCTCCTGAACAACATGTATGCTATTTTGTGTGTGAGTGTCTGCACTATGCCCTGGCAGCGCCTCACGCTGCTGACCTAAATACACCGCAACACTGAATTGTCCAGGCACGACTCGACCTTTTCCACGAAACAGGCATTTAACATCTTTAACATCTGGAAACAGAATTTAACAGTTACCAACTGTTTGAACGAACCTTGATTGATTGGATAAACTTCTGGGCTTAGACGATTTGGCAACAGTTTAATAATCAGTAAGTACAAATTCACAACGTCACAATTACGAATATGGCATGAATGCTCCCTCTCTGTTTTACAGTCTTGCTTTATCTTGATTCGATTTTCATACAGTGTCATTCAACTTTTCCATTATTTATACTTTATAATATCATTCATTATTTGCATTTTTCATAGGAGTATTTAGCGTCCCGGCATAACAAAAGTTCACTATATTTTTCCATTAACATCGGGGGATTTAAGCGTCCCGGTACATCAAATATTCACACATCATATTTATATCAATCCATTGACTTCGGGGTATGGTGCGTCCCGGTATAACACATTTTCATTTATTTTACTCCTTTGACTTCGGGGAATGTGGCGTCCCGATATAACCAATATTCATTTTTAATAATCCATTTTACCTCGGGGAATGGGGCGTCCCAAGTTCTCACACGCGGATATTGCAGGAATGGTGTGACCACAACTAAGTGTAGTTTTAGTCTCTGATACATGTTGTGACTGACAAACATAACATGTGCCATCTATGACAGCACATGCATTAGCATGATTAGTTCCATCTTTATCATTATTTTTATTGTCCGTACAGGCATTAGCTTGTCTATATTTTCCTTTATTTCTCGAAGGAGATCTGAAATGACCTGACCTTTTATTGAACTGGCAAATTCCGTTGTCTGAAAATTCTAGACATTTGACAGCGTTTTCCACACCAAGAGGTTTATTTGAATGGAATTATATGTGTTTCGGTTGGTGAATGCACCTGCGACATTTGTTCGCATGATGCGCCGTTTAGTTGGCAATAGACCCGATGTCATCACTTATATAGATGACATTTGTTTATTCCATAACAAATGGGAATAACACATTGTAGGTTTCATTTCTTTGTTGGAACAGCTAAGGAAACATCATTTGACTGTTAGACCTTCGAAGGTACAGATAGGTTTTCAGGAAATTTATTTCCTGGGTGATAGCATCGGTAATCATCGACTATATCCTTCTGATGGTCTTGTGAATAAAATTCTGAACATTCAGGTACCGAAAAATAAGAAAGAGGTCCGTAGTCTGTTAGGGCTAATTAATTATTATCATAAATTTATTCCAGACTTTTCTTCTATCTCTGGTCCTCATTCGGAGCTGACGCGCAAAAGTGCTCCTCTTAAGGTACTGTGGTCAGATACTTGTCAGGTAGCATTGGATAAGATTAAAATACTATTCGCGAATCATCCTATTTTGATTCTGCAAAATATCCATGAACCATTCTTTATTCGCACAGACGCTTCTCAGATGGGAATAGGTGACAGTTTGATGCAACTTGTCGACGGTGTACTCCATCCTTGCTTCTTTGTGAGCCGGAAGTTGTCTGTGGCTGAAAAGAAATACTCGGCGGGTGAAAGAGAGCTTTGTCTGTGGCTGAAAAGAAATACTCGGCGGGTGAAAGAGAGCTCCTTGCTCTTGTGTGGACGATATAAAAACTGTCTCGATATCTGCTTGGAAGAACGTTTTACGTTGAAGTTGATCATCATCCTTTGACGTCGATGAAACCTAAGGCGTTTAAGAACTCACGAATATACAGATGGTTTCTGCTACTCCAACAGTTTTCGTTTGAAATTAAATATATACGCGGTGAGGACAGCTGGTTAGCTGACTTGTTGTCTCGCTTTGCAGCTCACCATGACTGATGTATCCCATATGGACTGTTGTATCCAGGTGTACGGTTCCAGTTCGTTTGGACATCATATTGTGTCTTATGGACTTGATATTTCGTCCGGATGTATGGACTCAAATTGTATTGCAATTTTGTTGATTTAATTATTGCTCTTCTTCACAATTTTTATGTATATCTGTCTTAATGCCTGATGCTTCTCATTGGATTGCTTGTCTGTATGTTGTATCTGTACGTAAGGTTGCTTGTAGTTGTACCCTGCAGGATCTTGCGCGTTTCCTGAAGTAAACGCTCGGGAGCGTGAGGGGTAATATTGAGGCTACTTCATTATGTCATTTTTATCGCGGCAACTTATTATTAGCACCGGATTTTTGTCACACCATGTCGTCTTCTTCTTCTTCGATCCTTAACCACCGACCGTCAAAGCAGTCAGTGGCCATCACGCCTAGTGGCGTCCTGTAGGGCAACAACAAATTGGTTCCACTTTGCACGGTCGGTGGCCATCCTTCGTACAGTGCCCCAACTCTGGTTCATTCTTTGCATCTCAGCCTCCACAGTCCTCCGCCAAGTTGTTTTTGGTCGGCCTCTCTTTCGCTTTCCTTCAGGGGTCCAAAGCATAGCTGTTCTTGTGATGGCATCGGGGTCTCTTCTGAGGACATGACCAACCCAGCTCCAGCGTCTGCCAGCTATGATGGTATGCATGTCCTCTTGCTTGCTACGAGTAAGCAGATCTTGGTTGGTGATGGTACCTCAACTAAATGCAAGAGATACATGAAAGCGGTTGCTGTGAGACGAGTATCTAGGTATGACGTAAAAGAGCAGAGTTCGATGTGACGCCATAGCGTCAAGCTGTGTGTCTATATGGCTTGTGTGTCAGCCAGTATACAGTATTATGTATTCAACAAATATTCAGAAGATGATGGTAAGCTATATGCTTTAAATGATAGGCATAAGATAATGCCAGGATTGTAAATGAAGTTAATACGGGATGATAATTCCCATGAGAAAGATATATGTTGTAATAAAATTATATGAGTAAATATAATTGAACATTCGTTATACCGGGACGCCCCCATTCCCCGAGGTAAAAAGGATTATTAAAAATGAATATTGGTTATACCGGGACGCCACATACCCCGAAGTCAATGGATTGATATAAATATGATGTGTGAATATTTGATGTACCGGTACGCTTAAATCCCCCGATGTTAATGGAAAAATATAGTGAACTTTTGTTATGCCGGGACGCTAAATACCCCGATGAAAAATGCAAATAATGAATGATATTATAAAGGTATAAATAATGGACACTAGACAACGAAAGAATTCTGGCAATTTCTCTATCCTTTAACAGAGGAGAAATAAATAAATAAATAAATAAATATAAATATAAATATAAATAAATAATAAATTAAAAATGATTGTAAATAAATAAATAAATTAAATAAATACTAAATATAAATTAAATATAAAATAATTTATCTTTCAAAATTTTTTTCATATAATAAAACCCCAACATATATATATCTGCTCAGAAATTTTTTATAACGTGTTTTGAAAAAACACGTAATATATTCAACAAATGAGCCCAGATATATACTGTATATATATATATATATATATATATATATATATATATATATATTATATTTTCCAATTACGATATTCCTATTGAGAAAGTCTGTACATTCCTTTGTGTTTGATAGGACACATATACTTTAATATTGTTATTTGGTAATCTTCTTATCTGTCTTCTTGACTTTGATCAGCTAGACCACATAACGTAGTCCTCCAACTATTCCAGAATAAATTCCAGACTGTCAGAGCATTTAGTGGCCATCGCGTCTGGTGGCATCTTGTAGGGCAGCAACACACTGCTTCCACTTTGTTCGGTCGGCGGCTATCCTTCGTACAGTGCCCCAGCTCTGGTTCAATTTTTGCATCTCAGCCTCCATTGTTCTCCGCCAAGTTGTTTTTGGTCAGCCTCTCTTTCGCTTTCCTTCACGGGTCCATAGCATAGCTGTTCTTGTGATGGCATTGGGGTCTCTTCTGAGGACGTGGCCAACGCAACTCCAGCGTCTGCCAGCTAGGATAGTGTGCATGTCCTCTTGTTTACTCCGAGTAAGTAGTTCTTTGTTGGTGATGGTATTCGGCCAAAAGATTCGGAGAATTTTCCTTAGGCAAGTTGTGTGGAAGGATGTCACGGAATGCCTCCCCTGCTTTGCAGTAGTGGTCTAACAGTGGCCAAAACTCAAGAGTATATAATTTGAGCCTTCAAAGGTGTCTACCTTTGAACAAGATTACTGTTGCCGGAGTGGTAGATAGAAGGATAATGATGCTTCTATCTCAAGGGAGTTTTCATAAGATATTTCCGAAGTCAAGAACAATGCTGCATTGGCAGGGCAATTATTAACTTTATATCGGTCCGCCGTCTTTTATGAAGAATTAAGCAATAATTAATTTCAGCTCGTCAATCCCCCACCCTGATTTACTCAGTAGAATTTTTATTATTATGGTATAGCTCTGTTTAGAGTGCATTTAATAAATTGAATGAGACAAACATGCAGTACATTCAAAATGATTAAATCGAAGTTAAATTTGTATAATTACAAATAGCAATAATAATTTAACAGAAAGTTGTCATTACTGTTGTGATGGGATGAAAGTTTATAAAGGAGCTCACGTGACAGCTTTAACTTTTAACTTATCTCCAAGGGTAGGTTCTGCTCCCGCTGATGATTTGGTTCTTGGTAGACTGGTCACGCTCGTCGCTGGTCAAGATTGTTAGGGCGCAGCACGTTCCCACAAATGTCAGGTAGTGTCTACGAATTGGTCCCTCGACTGAAAGCTCAGGCCACTGTTCCATTCTTGTTCCATAGATAGTACCGTCAACCGGTACCACCAACAACTATGGTAACAGAGTAGAAACGAAACGCTCTCCTGAGTATTGCGTTTCCAAACACATACTTATGTGTACCCTTCTCTCTATTCCACCATCAGCTCAGGCCACTGTTCCCTTCTTGTTCCATAGATAGTACCGTCAACCGGTACCACCAACAACTATGGTAACAGAGTAGAAACGAAACGCTCTCCTGAGTATTGCGTTTCCAAACACATACTTATGTGTCCCCTTCTCTCTATTCCACCATCCCATCTACCTCAGAATTTACCCTCGATGAGAATTAAACTTAATCCCTCGAGAGAAAACTTTCTTTACATTTAAATTGAATAGCTTTATCTTTATTTTACATTTAAATAAAACGATTAAAAGTACAGATAGATTGTGTTTACATTTACATCTCTACTGATTGAAAAGTGTTCACAATATAAATTGAATATGTTTTCATTTATATCTACACTTGTTGAACAGTTTGAAACTTTCGTTAATTTTAAAGTGAATATGTTTACATAGACATTTACACTGGTTTGAAAATGTAAATATTATACTTAGAATGTATATCATTTCTTTCATCTTTCCCTCCCTGCTCCATATGGAGCTTGGGACTTTCTATGCTTTTAGTTCTCTGTAAGAAACTAGCGATAAAGCAATCACCAGCCCTTGCAGTGGTGGTTCATGAAATCATCATTCTATACGCTGAGATTGTCAGCCTCAAATGACTTGGACATCCACTAGCGATTTTCACATATTAATATTCACATGGTAATATATACATATTAGTTCACATGTTAGTAATGATAAAATGTAAAATGCACAACTTACGCCAATCCTGACTCACAGACGTATTGCTCAGATGAATCAAGGCACTTGAATCGGCCTCTTACAAGTGTTCTTGGGGGGTCGCTACTTTTATAAGATAATTTCCTCTATGACTCCGTGTGTTTAAGTTTCCTCAGATTCCGGTTCATTATTAAAATGGTAGAGTTTTTTTTCTGGGCTATGTAAGTCATTCCAAAATACTCCAGTAAAAGTCCGGCCTGATTAATAGAATTCTGAATTCTAACTTCTGGCAGTCTGGTTGTGTCGTCCTGGCAAGAGATTTCTCATAGTAAACTAAACTTGCAAAAATTGCCAGATTATATTGCAAGTGTGCCCACGCATTTGGTTTGTTAGGATGCTAGGAAAGCGCCAATCGTTTTCAAACTTGTTTGTCGTGTCGGGAAATTTAAAATTATTTCCGACATGGAAAAATTAAGTGCATGATGCAGAGGTCACCTCTCCCATAAATGGTAATAAAACATCTGATTGCCTGGTAGGCAGACTCACCAACACATCTGTAAACTCATGCGGCAATGTGTGTCAGATGTAACAACTTATTACTTTCGTATAAAGTAATGTCTTCGTGGTAGTAGGTCAGGAAACGATTATGTCATTTATGTCTGTCCATAAGGTGTCTCACAGATGAGTAACTTGTTATCTCTCGCTTGAGCACGCAAAACCCGTCTCTTTACCACCTTGGCAACAGACGCACCCTTGCCTTATCAGCGCTTAAACAAATACGCTGGGGCGATTTTAGTGTTAATCAATCGCGGCCGAGGGTTGGGTACACGATAATTTACCAACATGATTACCGTTTCAATATGGCATCACCTGTCTATTATCTCAGCAGGGATGGGCAGGTAAACAGACAAGACGAATTGTTACTAAAAGGAGTGAAAGAATGAAAGTACAAAATATCTGCTACATAGCAGAGAACGAAAGAAGTACTGACCATGGAAAGCACGCAGTTAATCAGTACAACAAATTAAAATGAGTGCTGCCGGAGTGAAAGAGAGATCGAGATGGGGTCGCCCCAAATCCATCTCGTGACAAAGAGGACAATTTCGGCATTTCTTTCTCTGTTACTCTCCAGCATTCCACACCATAGAGAAGCACATAAAGTGCAAAGCTCTCAATAAATATACGCTCTCAAAAACAGAGAGGGTTTAGTAATTGGCCAACATAGAAACCAGTGGTATTTGTTGGCTGATTACTTGTTTTAGTATTTGTTTTTAAATAACATATTTTATCACCCACGCATAAAAGCTGTTCTTAAAAGAATATGGTTTTTTTGTGTGTAACTTGATGGACAGGAAGAAAATAATCATATATCAGAACAATCATCACTTCAGAGGGGCCGGTTCGTGCTTTAACAAGATTCAGGGAGAGATAATCTCGGAAACCATATTCCCACTCTGGGTCAAAACAAAGGAAACTGTGTTTTTTATACAGTCATACAGAATCTAGGATAAAAATGATATTTCAAGAAACTGGAAAATTTGTGTACAAGTAAAAATATTTCTTTATGAAAACAGTTGTGTACAAGTAAAAATATTTCTTTATGTAAACCTTTGTGTACAGGGGGTGTAATCTCAGAAAACTAAATAGAATATGTTTTGTAACAACATTTACTTTCCGAAGTATCCCATTTGCACAGCTGCAATTTTAGAAATGTAAATAAGATAATTATGGATGTAGAATATGAATCGACAAACGCGCTTAGACACGGTTTCATAATAGTGTACTGGTAAATATAACGGGTAGAATCAGATGAACGAGTTATAAACGTTTAATGATTTACAAAAAATGAATTTAGAATTGAAAGAAAAAAAAACACACACACGCACACAGAGACACACACTTTTATTTAATTTCATTTCAGCGTTGTTTGGATGTTATAAATCTGTGAGCCCGTGGTTCACTAGGTTTCAGGTGACCTAGGCAGCAGAAAGTGTGCATACAATCCTCTATCGTGGTACATTTTAAACTACAAATTTTAAAAGAACCACGAGTGACCTGTCCCGTACCCGCCATACAAAAACTAAGGCTAAAAAACAATACATATATATATATATATATATATATATATATATATATATATATATATATATATATATATATATATATATATATATATATATATATATATATATATATATATATATATATATATATATATATATAATTTTTGCATGATTACAGCAGAGAAAGTATAAAAAAACTTGATTAAATTGTACACACAATTGTGTACAAGATCACAGTACTTGGTGAAGTTGTACACAAAATTGTGAATAAGATCACAGAACTTGGTGAAGTTGTACACAATGATCGTGAACATTGTTATAGCTTTGTTGCTATTCGTAGCGTCGTGAGCAACAATCCAAGTATAGATTTTTAATGGATTTGGTAATAGTAATAAAACTGAATCCTTAAAACTTGTGTTTTTTTTTACTTATGTCTGAAATGCCTATAACACCCACAGTAGCACAAGACAACCACAGAAGATGTGAACAAACAAGGTGCACGAGACACAGCAAAAGTACCAAAAGAAACGAAGTAAAAGTTTGATAAAGTAAATGAACGGAAAAAATTGTTTAGCTAACGAACAACAGCTGGCAGAGTAGTTAGAGTACTTGCTTCCTTGAGGCAAAGTTATCAGGTTCGAAACCAGATTGCGTCACACTCCAGTCTTCCCAGTTGTAAATGGATATCTTACTCTGCTCTTGAGTTCGGGAAGACAAAGACAATGAGGAAGGAGACCAGTCACCCCACCTCTTAAAGCTGTAACGAAGTATAGGTAACGTCTCTAAAACTTCACTCCGCTACGGCTGTAACACATGTGGGACTACCTTGACCTTTAATAGTTTAGCTACCATAACTAGACGTATATTTCTGGGGGGACATAGAAAACAAACACGTATTTTTCTAGGGTGACATAGAAAACAAAGACGTATATTTCTGAGGCGACATAGAAAAAAAAACACGTATATTTCTAAGGCGACATAGAAAACAAAGATGTATATTTCCGAAGCGACATAGAAAACAAACACGTATATTTCTAGGGCGACATACAAAAACACGAATATTTCTAAGACGACATAGAAAAAAAAACATGTTATGGATCAATTGTTTTATTATTTTTACCACATGCACTAAAACACAAAATAAATATTCCATAAAGTCTAATGGATAGAATACAAGTGGATGACGAGTTATCAATAATCAGTAATATGTATCTTTAACAAAAATATAAATTCTATTAATTAGAACAGGGTCGGCAACCATTCGATCCCGATCTAAAGGTAAATCAAGTGAAATATTTGGTAGGTTTGTAAGTGACTGCGGGGGAAAAAAAGACTGTTTAAACTAGGTGAATTTCGGACAAAACCTCTCCAGCCGGCATTTAAAATCGCGGTGTTCCAAGGATCAAAGGTACTTTTTCCCACATTCCGAATAAAAACTCTCGAGCTAGTTGCTAAAATAATTCATGAACTGCACGAGATCTGGGACTGGAACGCGATGTATTTTGTGTACGGTAGATCATTTCCCCCCTCTCCCACCCCGCTGAAATTGCATACTGTAACTGTCTTTTTCTCTTGTTGAGGTGATCACTGGCCCAAGACAGTATACATGTTGTTAGGTGTGTAGTGCGAGCGTATGATGAACTGAGTGTGGGTGCGAATGAAGGCGCGAATGTGTTTAGGCTCGTATATATGTAGACCCTGCAACCCATACACTCACATGCAGTAGTCAAGGATGCTTGGACACTGCAGGCACGTTTCAAAACATTTATTGACGAGAACACACATGGTATCAACAGGAACAGTCAGTGTAACAAGGTCATGCTGACCGGAAATCGATAGGTATACATTAGGCATTCAACAAGCTGGTAAACATTTGAATATTCGTGCATGGTCAATACAATGTTCTTCATTAATGACAGTTCGTGGCGTCGGCCTGGTATCACTGACTAAACGCGTCAGATACCTTAATCACTTCGACACATAGGTGCAACTTGGCATTCCCCGCCAATTGCACTGTATTAGGCTGTAGTACATTAGCCGAAAACACAGTCCTCGTTCTGACGTCAGCTGTGTACTTCTGATAAGCAGGTTACCATCAACCCTGCAGTAATGCTTATTGTAGACATAAATACCGCCAATCTGCGGTTCCCACAATATATCTTCGTCACTGGATTTCTGGACAATATAAAGATTAATAGTCTTGGATGGCTACCTCGAGCACAAAATATAAGTTCTGAAATGGAGGATCGGTGAGCTGCAGTTCACAGACTAGGCAATCTTCTAACATGTTCTGCCACCGAAAGCATAGTAATGGAAAAAGTCGGTATTACCTGTAACCGAATCCACAGAACATAATAAGGAACTCTGCTGTCATTCCAACGCACAGAGATTCACTGGGGAAAACTGCCATCGCAGTCACTTCGAAGATTCGCCCCGAAAAACACAATGGACCCTTGGTCCCTTCAGAAAAACCAGGACACTTCACGGCTTGCCGGAAGTCTAACTCAACTCCCGCTTAAAAAAACCCTGCCTATGGGCATACGCCAGAACTGTCTACCTTTGACCCTAAAGGTCAAACACAATGAATGAATAAACAAGGGAAGACAACCCCTAATCAACCTGACATCGCAGGTAAAGACACAATTATTCTTATGATAAAAACATAAACAAATAACTTGACAGATGACTCCGTCAAAAATGACAGCAACATATTACTACAACCCCCCTGTAAAAAAAAATGAAATTTTTTTTTTTTTTTAATATGTCCATGAGCAAGATTGCACAAGTATCACTTATGTGCTCATGAAAAAAATGAACCTAATATCAGGTACAATAGACGCATAAACAAAGCGTCTGAAGAGGATACAAATCATCTCCCAACATAGGAGAAAATATTTCCTTTAAGCCAAACAAACTAAGGGGGTACCATTAAAGAAACCTAAGTTGCTGGCAATACCAATCATATATCAAACATTACTAAATACTATAATTATAGCAATATACAAATGTCATGAATTACAATGCTATATTAGCAACATATCACTGATGGATGGACAAAATGAAATTTGTTAAATTATCTAAACATCATCCAAATACATTTGTATTACAACATATTAGGATATTAAGGACAGACCTAAGTCCGAAAGTGTATCAGGAAAAACTAGGACACAAGATTTAACTGGAATCATGTGGGCATCTGGACAATATGTCCGCCATCACATTATCCGAACCACGGATAGCTCGCACCGTGAAATGGAAAGGCTGAAGAGCAATAGCATAACGAGTAGATCTCGAGCTCTTCAAATCCTTACTTTGCATAGCCGTAAGAGCTTTTTGGTCGGTTTCCATAAAGAAATGCGCGCCCAGAAGGAACCTTTGTAGCTTAAGAATGGACCAAACCATAGCCAACAATTCACGGTCTAAAACCGAGTAATTCCTTTCTGCCGCATTTAGCTTCCTAGAAATATACATTACAGGATGCAGAGTTCCTGAATATTCCTGCATTAGTGCCGCTCCAATCCCAGTGGAAGAGGCATCACTACGAAGAACAAAAGTCTTATCAATCGTTGGTAGTCTTAAGATAGGATGAGATGAGAACAAATTCTTAACCTGATCCAATGAAGATTGGCATTCCTGGGACCAACGCACCATATTAGGAGAACCTTTTTTCAATAACGATGAAAGTGGTGCCATAATGGAGGACAGATTCTCAATGAATCTTCCATAGAATTGTATCAATCCCAAGAGACTACGCACTTGCTTTTTTGTCTTCGGAACCGAGATATTTAATATCTTCGAAATGTTTTGGTCCTCTGTCTTCAACAGACCATGACCAACTCGATGACCTAGGAAGGAAATTTCAGTAAACCCAACAAAAGCTTTAGAGGGTTTTGCAGTCAAACTATGCTCACGTAGAGTAGATAGCAATTCCTTTAGACCCAAATAGTGTTCTTCCCAAGTATCGCTGAAAAGACAGATGTCGTCTAAATATGCGATGACATCTGCACGATCTGATAGAATTCGTCGCATCATGCGCACGAAAGTCGCTGGGGCGTTCATAAGCCCGAAAGGCATAAAATTCCATTGAAACAGACCCCTAGGTGTCGAAAAAGCAGTGAGAGGTTTGGCGTGTTCCGTCAGTGGGACTTGCCAATAACCTTTCGACAAGTCTAGTTTAGTAAAGAATTTAGCTTTAGAAAGTCTAATAAGTAGATCATCTAATAATGGCATAGGTTCAGCATCGAACTTCGTAACTTGATTTAATTTGCGATAGTCAACGCAAAGACGTATGTTATTGTCTTTCTTTCGAACAATAACTATCGACGAAGAATAAGCTGAAGTGGATGGTTCAATTATTTGCAGTTGAATCATTTCATCCAATTCTTTCTCGACTTGTGCTTGAAAATGAATAGGTATTGGGTATGGTCTTACTCTGATCGGATTACGATCAGTAAGTATGATGTCATGTTCTATGACATCTGTGTGTCCAGGAATGTCGGTAAGGACATCCTGATATGATTGTAGCGTAGAGGATACTTGACGTTGCTCCTCAAAAGACAAGTTCGAAGAGATTGTAACGTCCCTCCACGATTCCGTTGAATTCAGTGGAATCGCAGGAAGAGGTAAGTTAACGTCAGAAAAAATAGTTTCCTCATCCTGTATAACGGACAGGGATGAGATGTGACCATGTTGGACTGGAGAGTCGTCCATCGCCTGGAAAATAGGCTGCAAATAGTCTGGACGTTCAATAAACTCTGTTAGCATATTTATATGGAAGGTTTTATGCCTTCCATCCACATCGACAATATAGTCGACATCGGAAATTTTTGGAGACTATAGTGTATGGACCTTTCCATGAAATGAAAAGTCTGTTCTCTCTTGAGGGAAGTAAGACATACATGGATTTTGTTGTTTCCAAGAAAAACTATTATCAGGTTGGTAACTTTTATTAAAGTTCCTATAGTCACTGGGATCAACATGTTGAGGACAATTAAATTCCCTCCAATTCTTTAAAGAAGAACCATCACGTGATGGACGCGTTTGGCAATGTCCACAATCACGGTTATTCCTCTTAATAAAGTTGCTTCTATTTTTCCCTGTAGCAATATGCTTAACAGGTACATCGTACTGACTGAGCTGAGTATGATGGGTACTAACAGTTTTGTTTTCTTTTACCCACTTATCAGGAATCTGGGAATTCGATGCACGGTTTCCCTGAGGAATCTTAACATGATACTTATCAAAGTCCTCACCGTGATCCAAACTTGATTTACCTTTGTTGGCCTGACGCCAACTCCCATTAGAGGCAGTATTGTTATTCCGTGGGAAACTATATTTTCCACAAAAATTTTTGTTCCCATATTGCTTAATGTTACCATGAGCATTAAGTGCATGGATGTTTTGTTTCCTCCCAAATAGAAATTTGTTGCGGTGTGCATTCCCTAACCCCATGAATACGACCGATTATAAGATCCGCAATAGGATTAGGAAGAAGACATGCATGGACATCTCCTGTGAAGAAGGGAGTGTCAATCCTAATAATAGCAGTAGGATAACTTTCCATAATACCACCAAATGTAACACATTTGATTGTTTTTCCAGTGGCACAGCAAGGATCTATCAGAGACTCCCTAACCCCGACGGTAGTACATCCCGAATCGAAAAGTACTGAGACTAGCCTATCATTTATTAGACCTTTATGTAAGATGAGAGATCCTCTCCCATCATGCGCAACTGTAGCAGGTAGAGCAGGAAGAGGGTGACCACAACTTAGAGTAGATACAGTCGATGAGTCGCACAATGTTAAGCATTGGGGCATTCTGTTGCTCTCCCAAAATCAAAAGCACAACCAGTGATAGCCCTAGAGTTACCACTATCATTTACTGTATTACAGGCTCCATCAAACTCTTGTTGTGCAGAGTTTGCCTGTTGGAAAGGTCTTTTTTTGTTAAATCTAGGTCTGCCTCGATTATCATTTCCCCTGTAATTATTTCGACTATCATTTCCCCTGTAATTGTTATCATATTGCCTATTGTAATCATCATTCCGGTTTGAATCCCGGTTTCTAAATTCACCATCGTCATAATCTTGACGTCGAGAATGATTACCTCGAAAGTTCGAATAGTTATTATTTGGATAGCCTTTGCGAAAGTGTCTCAAATTATTACCACTAAAATTACGAGAACTACCATCTTGTCTCCAATTCATAGACGAAGAACCATCATGTGTTGGATTACTCCGCTTCTGAGTGTAATTCTGATTACTTCCCCTATTCCAGTTTTGTTGAGCACCCTGAAATTTTTTTTTGAAATTAGGGCCATATGGTGTTGCCGAAGCAGCTGGCAACCCTTCTTTCACGTTAGAATTGCTAACTGTAGCATGGGGATGCGCGGTGGCATACTGACAACAGTATTGCTCCATATCTTTTAAGTTTTTAGGCTTACGCTCATGAAGGAATGCAAGAAAAGAATCATTAACAGATGACAAAACCTTATCTCGCAATAATAAGTCCATTAGACCTTCATATGTTTTCTCAACCCATCGTGTAAATGTACGACGTATTTTTGTAACAAAATCAGAGAAATCTACTCCATTTTCTGGCAACATTGTCCTAAAACGAAGACGATAGTCTTCTTCTTTTAGTTGGTATTTTTTTAGCAATGCTGCTCTGACAACATCATAATTAGTCCTGTCATGTTCGTCTATTGTCATAAGAGTAGTCACTGTGTCACCTGCAAAAAAATTCCATCAGTTGTTCAACATATTTTTCCTTTTTTATGTTATGCGTATCGCATAAAAATTGGAATCTATCTAGATAATCTGCTACGTCATCCTTTAAAGGATTGAAATGAGGCAATTTAATCCTATTAACAAACTCCTTTGTCGTACTCGAAGTTGTTTGCTGAGCACCCGTACTCGCCAATTTCAGTTTCTCTAACTCCAAAGTTGCGAGTCTTTCATCAAGTTCCATCCTCTGTTTTCTTTCCTCATGTTCCATTTTTCTAATTTCAGCCTCAGCAGCAGCTTGAAGTTTTCTCTCCTCTGCAGCAGCTTGAAGTTTTCTTTCCTCTGCAGCAGCTTGAGCTTGAATTTTTTTCTCCTCTGCAGCAGCTTGAAGTTTTTTGTCTTCCATTTCCATCTGGAATTTTCTTTCCTCAGCTTGAGCTTTTCTCTCCTCAGCAGCAGCTTCTCTTTGATACCTTTTCTCTTCAAGTTCTAATCTTCTATTCTCAGCATCTAGCTTCTTTAGTTCAGCATCTGCTCTCCTTTGTTCAGCTTCTGCTTTCAATTTAATTTCCTCTTTTTGTTTCTTTTCTTCTGACTTTAATGCAGTGGCGAATAGAGCAGATGAATATTCTTCCAATTCTTTACCAGACTTACCAAGAGTCAACCCTTGCTGGATGAAGAAATCCAATGTAGACATTCTGTCTAATGAGATCAGTAACCTGAAAAATTCAACAATTACCTTATCCCACTTCAATGGGAGACAAGTCTGAAATGCTAGACTTGTATACTCACTTCACTTTATTTCACTCTCTTAGTCTTAGACAAAGACCTTGTATGGTCCTCTTGTTTATAATGTAACAAAAAATCACTTGAGTACCTGTGGAAAATAATTCCTTTATATCCCACTCACTATGGGCACAAGTCTTTTTTTTTTTTTTATAAAGAACTTGAATATGTATTTCACCTTGTCTCAATCTTTGTGGATAACAAGTCTTTTATCAAAGAACTTGTATAAATATCTTATATAATAATATTTTATTAACAATCTCTATATGAAGAGTGTACCTTATCAATAATAATAATACATGACCAAGTATATGTATGTAGACTGTGTATGACAATAATGTAGTACAATCAAAAATACAAAGACAAAGATACAGAACAATGACCGAAAACGTTCGCAGAAGTCAAATAAACAATACAGCAAAAAGTAAAGAAAATGTTACACAAATGTGTAATGATGACCGCGAAAAATAAACAAGACAAATGGCAACACTGTTATAAACGAAAAGGTGTAAAGAAATAAACGGAAGGAATGAGAGAAGAACAGATACAAACAAAACTAATCGAAAATCAAAGAACGGAAAAATAACGAAAACAACACTAACTCATGTCGTCACAGCTAAAAAAAAATAGCAACAAAAGTCGCTAGCAAATTTCAATTAAGAAAATTGCAATTCCTACAGAACGCTTGCAGTAACCCTCGATTAAGTGGCATATTTACTGTAAGACCCACCAACCGAAAACCCGCAGAAAAACACAAGAAAAATACACAAAAACAGTAGAAGTAACATAAACATATATATAGCAATCAGTATTTCAATGTGTTGCAGAACAAGTTTAGTCACAGCTGAAACTAAAGTAAATTTCTTGCTCCTTGCGAACACAGAAACAAAATGTCAAGCGCGCACTGAATGTCAAATCCACTGTAGCATAAAGTGGTATTCACGAACAAAAGTTACTATGACCTTCTCGACTTAGGACTTGCACATTGAATGTTTACAATTTCCACGTACTGTTTACAAACACTTGACCTCGAACAATGTAACTTGAATGCTCGGACATAGAAAAGTCTGTTGTTGACTGCAACGTGTAACAACCAGCAGTACTGTTCACAATAGGGACTCGCCTTCTATGCAGCTATGGTCCACGTAGCAAACGCTTCGATGCCAACTTCAGTATTTGTCCTGTTGTTGTTCAAGCAGCATTATAACATAAATGCTAGCACTGTTTATCTGGGTCAACAGTTGATGACCTATTTCTGTATTGTTTTAGCCAAAACTTGCAAGTGTAGAATTAGCGATGTGTGTTACAGCTGTCCAGTGTTGTAGTGGTTTTGATGGTATTGTATGATGGTGATATTACTAAATGTGATGTATGAGGTCAGCTGTGAAGGCTCCTGAGATAAAATGTAGTTGTGAATTTTCAGAAGGCCTTTCTTGCTACCACTACGACCTCACACCTATCTTTTTTTCTAATAAATGTGGCTACGTTACAATCTAGGTTACTGAATGTAATGTGTTGTATTAACATATACAAACACACACACACAGATATTAAATAATATAATATTATCAATAAAATTTAGAACACAATGAACTAAATTCAGCTGGTGAATTTTTAGAAAGTAAATCTTTTTTTTAAATTTATTTGTTCTGAACCAAGGTTTTATTTTGGCCAGAACTTATGCAAAGATTTTGAAATTTATGAATGAATGGCATGAATAAAGGGCATGTTAAATGAAAGATGTTTACATATGCAATCTTCAAGATTAATTATAGTATTACTGTTCGTAATGTTAATTTTCCTGGGAAAACTATGAATGGATGTGCTGTTGGGGTGGCTTCATCCCTCCCTGTTTATGCCTACAAAACATTGTCCATTAATGATGGAAGAAAATGGGATGCTTCAGTAGTAAATTCTCTTGGGTGCTATTTTTATGAAGTTGGTGTAAGTTCAGCAGGCCAGCTAGCCTACTTAACTTTGCCAGATTTGTTCTGGTGCTGGAATCTGATGGCCCCACCTCTCCGTGCTTGAGCAATACAAAGATGTTCTGCCGAAATGTACACTGCACGGGTCCTCACTTCAATTATTAATCAGCATTTGACACCACCTTAGTGTCAAGATCGAACTCACAGCTCTGAAATAAAGTATTGGTTTTTGCTCAGAACCTTACCTAATAAGCCACTTCTACACATAACAAATTACAATAACACCACATAAACAGGGTCAGTTCTCTCTGACCAGACAGCACATCTTACCTAGTTGGTTTCGCATAGGGTAAGTTTCCCCAGTCTACAGATTCTGAAATAGGTGCATTATCTCACTGCCATACAATAGGATAGGAGATATGTTTCACCGCTCTCAACACTTGATCACCCCTTCCTAAACCTTGCTGTAGTTTATATATTGTTTGTCCCTAGACCCTGAACTAGGGCGGGGGGTCCAGAGCCAATCCTTACTTGTTTGTAAGGCTAGATTTCGATATGGCAGTATCAAATCACTAGAACATTAAACAATATTCAAAATATACAAAGAAATAATTTCAATCATACCAGATTATGAATAAAGAACACAGAAATGCTAGCAAAACTCAGCTGAGCTGCTGGCTATAGTATGGCGTCCCTGAACTTATTTCAATTTATTTCATTTGGAAATCACCACACTTGAAATTTACTGTGTCTATCACTGGACAACTATTGAGGAATGGCAAAAAAGCTCGTCTGAGCGCGGATAATATGATTGTCTGTGGCCAATCAATGCCTTGGTTTTTTTTTAAATTCAAATTTCCTACACTAAAGTCATTTCAGTCATGCTTCAGTCAAGTATGGATTTTTATCTGTTAGTCTGTCCGTCTCTACTTGCGTTTTCACAAAAAACGTACTTGATTTTTGAACCAACCTTTCTCTCCCCTCCAAAATTTTGTCGTTAAAAGTTATTTTTAGACACAGCTCCCACCAATATCCCCCGCTTTCATTCTAACTAGATTTGAACACTTGCGTCTCAAGGTCGCGGTTTTTGTGCAAATAGTGATATGTTAGATTCAATGCAGTCTTTCGCTGATGTGAACAACACTGTCTTTTGTCATTATCTTCATTATTATCTATCCGTCTGTAAAATTAAAAGTATATTATTTCACTGCTCAAGATGGGTCATCCGGCCATCTAATTTTTATATTCCTAACATCAATATTAAGAAAAAGTTACTTTTTAAATTTTGTAATATTTCAAGCATCTGCGTTTTTCCGCTGAATTCAAATAAAAGGCTTGGTATCGCAAAAGCGTCCAATAAATGACTGTGGCGTATCATATCCAGGGTCCCTTCTGTCGAGTTCCTTACTTTATGTCAACTTGGGGAACGTGACTTTTTTCCTCCGTTCCCCCCCCCCCCCCCCCCCCCCCCCCACCCCCCCCCCCTCTCCCCATTGCGTCTCCTTAGCCTTGCTAGTCTCACGCAATTTTTTTTCAGTCATATTTTTTTTTTCCTTTTGATCCGCCGTTCTCATCCCTCCAAATGGTAACCGTTTTGATTTCCCGTCTAACAAGTCAATTTTTATGGAGGGTGATGACCCGCGGTCAGGGCGATCATGTACTATCAGCAGCTTACGCATTATGTTTTTATCCTTACATTTTATCCTTTGGAGATATTTTTACGTTGTATCACTTGTTAATTTTATGACACATCTCCCCACTTGAAAACATGCCTACGGCAAGTTCTAAAACCAGTGATACACATAGATAAAATCTCTCCTCACGTCTGCCATTACTCTAATTTTGATCACAGGGGTGCCGACTGAGGAAATCTGCACCGACATTCAATTTGCCTGGGATATATTGGATACTAAACTGATAAGGTTGAAGTAATAAAGACCACCTCAGCAATCTTGCGTTTTCATGCTTAGCCTGAGATAAGAATACGAGAGGCTGATGATCCGTCTCCACCACAAAAGTCCTACCATACAGATAGATTTGAAACTTCTTTATTGCCCAGATTAACGCTAAACATTCTTTTTCGCTTGTGGAGTATCCTTGTTCCGCCTTATTCAATTTGCGGCTTGCATAAGCGACTGGTTTCAGTTCCCCATCAGGTGAAGATGATCTTTGCAACAAAGCCCCTCCGAGTCCTACATTACTTGCATCGGTTCTTAAGACAAAGTCCTGTGTCAAATCAGGCAGTTTGAGAATAGGCCTGCTAGTGAGTTTTTCCTTTAACTCTTGGAACGCTAGTTCACATTGTGCAGTCCAAATAATTTTATCTGGAAGTCCCTTGCGAGTCAGATCAGTCAGAGGAGCACAAATAGCGTTAAAATTTTTGATGTATTTCTGATAAAATCCGCATAACGACACGAATGATCGCACGTCCTTTTTTGTTTGTGGTCTAGGTGCTCTCTGCAGTTTTTCCAAGTTCTTAGGATCAGGGGTCATGTTACCCTGATATACAGTGTGTCCCAAGAATTCCAACTCTTTGCATCCAATACAACATTTTGTTGGCCTAGCAGTTAAGTTCGCCTCCCGAAGTCTATTAAATAACATTTCTAGAGCTTCAATGTGTTCTTCAAATGTCTCTGTGGCGACGAGAATATCATCCATGAAATTCGTGATACATGGGTTATTCAGGGGATCCAACAATTTGCGCATCATCCTTGAAAATACACTCGGAGCATTTTTCAGTCCGAATGGTAGCATATTGAATTCATAATGTCCATTTAAGGTGCTAAAAGCCAAATAAGGTCTCACTTCAGGCTTCACTGGGATCTGGTAATAGCCTTTACTAAGATCCACCTTTGAAAAGTATTTTGCCTTGTTCAGTCTGGCAAATAACTGTTTTTTGTCTGGTAATGGATCCACTTGTCCTTCTGTGACAGCATTCAGTTTCCTGTAATCTATGCACAGTCTGTGTTCCCCAGACGGTTTTCTCAACAAAACGACACTAGAACTAAAAGATGATTCACTGTGCGAAATAATCCCCTCCTTCAGCAAATAATCTATTTCTTCCTTCAATGCCTTCTCCTTCGCAAACGGAATAGAATAGGCTCTCATACAGATTGGGTTTGAGTCTACCAGTTTCATGTCATACTGTAGCAAATTTGTATGGCCTGGTTTATCTGTTAGTACATCTGTATGTTCCTCCAGAACCTGTTGAACTCTCTCCCTCTGGTTTTTAGTCAGGTGCTTACTGACTTTTACCTGTGCTGCTGTTTCACAAGGATGTAATGGGTATTCATGTGAGGTGAGTGGTTCCTTTTGCATCTGGGTTGCAATAGCCAAGGTCAATAAGGGGGTGCTTTCCTGGAGTGGTCTGTCCAGATACTTCTTTAATAAGTTTACATGATAAACTTTCTCCTTCCCCTTTTTGTCAATTTTATAGTTTGTTCTAGACACCTTCTCTAGAACCGTATATGGACCTTGCCAACCAATTTGTAATTTATTCTGGCTACCGGGTAGTAGAAGAAGCACCTTCTCTCCCACAGCTAGTTCTCGGTCCTTTGCCTTCCTATTAAAATATGCTGCATGTTTCTTCCTGGCTTGTTTCAAATTATCATTTGCCAGTTTCCATCCAGCTTTCAAACGAGTGGTCAGTTCGTTCACGTATTGATAAGATGAGGTAACAGGTTCTTCCGCCTTCTCATCCGTCCAGGTCCTTAATAAAGCTTCTAAAGGACCTTTTATTGGCCTCCCAAATAGCAGAGTTGCGGGAGCCATCCCGGTTGAACTATGTGGTACCTCCCGATACGCAAACAATGCGGCGGGCAGGAATTGATCCCACAGATCCGGTTTTTCGTGTGCCAGCTTTCTCAGGATAGAAATGAGAGTCCCGTTGAACCTCTCTACCTGGCCGTTCCCTTGTGGATGGTACGGACTACAATGAAAGTGTCTGGCTTGAAATAGTTTAAAAACTTCTTCCGTTAGTTTCCCCTTGAACTGAGATCCATTATCCGTCAAGATTTGATGCGGGAATCCTAATCGGGTAAATATTGTAAGTAGTGCCTCTGCTACATGTTTTGAATCAATTGATGGCAGGGCTACCGCCTCTCCCCACATAGAACAAGTGTCCACCAGAGTAAGGATGTAACTGTTCCTCCTCTTGGTCCGAGTGAGAGGTCCCACAATATCCACTGCAACCCTCTCAAAAGGTGTTCCCACTATGGGCATTTCCCCTAGAGTTGCAGGAGCAGTCCAGTGCTTTGGAGCTACCCTTTGACATTCAGGGCAGGATTTGACATATCTTTTTATATCCTCCGTTATCCCTGGCCAGAAGTAATGACAAGCTATACGCTGTCCTGTGGCGCTGATCCCCATGTGACCACTGAAGGGAATCGCATGCCCGAGTTCCATCACTTTATCTCTATATGAGGTGGGAAGAACCAGCTGGTTGTGACCATTTGTTCCAGTTCCGGCCTTCCTGTATAATAGTTTGTTCTTCATGAAATATTCCCCCTTGCTCGGAGGTGTGTGGCATTTGGGCAATTTTTTAAAACATGGCTTGAGTGTCCTATCCTCAGCCTGCGCCTTTCTCATCTCCTCTGGATGAGCATTTATAGGTTCACCTTCTTCCTCCTTCTTCTGTGACCTGGTCTGCACTGTCGCCATGATCACAGGTTTCTCGGGATTCCCCAAGAAGACGTATCTACACCCCAATATCAGAGGGTAGATTGGTTCATCTATCACTGCTGCTCTGATTTCTCCTTCCACATAGCGAGTTTTCACCGTTATCCTTGCGATGGGAAGTGTCATGAGTGGTATGTCCTTAGTCGCCCCTTGTATTTCCACTGTTTCTGTGGTATACTGACTTGGGTCCACTAGGCTAGACTTCACAACTGAATCATAATCCAAACCTGTATCATAAAGGCACCTTATGGTGACCCCATTACAAATAACATCCTCACAAACTGGGGGGTGATAAGGTTCCTGTTGTCCATTAGGATTAACCTTTAATCTTTGCGTCCCCGACTTCATTGCAGCAATGTTTGAAGGTTTCCTTCTACAAAATTCGGTGTTATGGTTATCTTTCTTGCACCATTTACACCATCTTTTTCCTTGGTTCAACGGTTTTCTTTCATTGAACTTTTGGTCATTGAACTGTGAGTTTCTGTCGCGATAGTCATTTCTTGGCCGCTCAAAGTTTGTCCTACCTTTATTTCCCTGCTCTCTATTATCAAATTTATTAAATTGCTGTGGAGCTTTAAAATTGTCTATGTGCTTCTTTTTAGCACCACTTACCTCTGCCTGGGCTGCCTGATACCTCTCAGCGACATTTAAAACCTCTCCCAACTTCTCTGCACCTTGTTCCATGAGAAATTTTCTCATGTCTGGAGCCATGGACTCTCTCAATTGCTCAATCATGATCATTTCTTTAAGATCTTGGGTCTTCCCCAGAGCAGTCCATTTCTCCAAATAGGTTTCCAGTCTAGCAGAGAATTGGTGGTATGTCTCCCCAGACAACAGTTTGGCATTTCTAAATTTCTTACGATAAAATTCACCATTCTTCTCGTACCTTAATAACAAAGCCTGCTTTAACATGTCATAATTGTCTTGGTCTTCCCTGTTCATTTTAGCAAAGACTTCATAAGAAGTACCTCTCAGTCCTTGTGATAGCTTTAAACTCCACCTCTCTCTCTCTAACCCATATGTAGTAGCTAATAACTCAAAACGTCCTAGGTACCCCTCTATGTCATCGTCTTTTTCAACAAAATGGTCTAAATGAAACCCCATAGCTGAGTTTGAGGCTCCCAAACTAGGCGTAGCATCTGAGGCAAAAGGGCTGGCACCATTTTCAGGAGCCTGGCCTTGTAACTCCAGCTCCCTTAGTCGTAATTCGTGCTCCCTTTGCAACCTTCTATCTTCTGCCTCCCTTTCGGCCTTTTTATCTTCTGCCTCCCTTTGCTGTCGTTTGTCTTCTGCCTCAATCTGCAGCCTCTTAATTTCTCTATCAGCCAACCTTTCAGACTCTAATTTTCTTTCAGCCTCTTTTTCTAATCTCCTTTCTTCCCGTTCAATATATTTATCACATTCAGCCGTTACGTATTGAATTAAAATCTGACCATCCATTCCCATCTCCTTTGCGGTCAGCACAGCAGCTGATCTAAATTTTGCTAGCTCCGCCATACTTTCTAAACAAATCTAGCAATAAGCAAAGTAAAATTTCCAATCACTAAAGTAATTATAATTATTCTAGACCAAAATAATTCTAATTAACTAATTAACTAACACTGGCTGTGAAGATTCACCAACTTCTAATTGCCCTTTTAATTTAAAGGGACACTTTTAATTTTAAGGGAATTTTACAATTTTGTTCCCCTAATTTTATTTCTCCCACCAGGAGATCCTTATATTACTGTTTATGCTAATTATCCCTGGACAAGACCCCAATATATGTAGTGGTTTTGATGGTATTGTATGATGGTGATATTACTAAGTGTGATGTATGAGGTCAGCTGTGAAGGCTCCTGAGATAAAATGTAGTTGTGAATTTTCAGAAGGCCTTTCTTGCTACCACTACGACCTCACACCTATCTTTTTTTCTAATAAATGTGGCTACGTTACAATCTAGGGTACTGAATGTAATGTGTTGTATTAACATATACAAACACACACACACACAGATATTAAATAATATAATATTATCAATAAAATTTAGAACACAATGAACTAAATTCAGCTGGTGAATTTTTAGAAAGTAAATCTTTTTTTAAATTTATTTGTTCTGAACCAAGGTTTTATTTTGGCCAGAACTTATGCAAAGATTTTGAAATTTATGAATGAATGGCATGAATAAAGGGCATGTTAAATGAAAGATGTTTACATATGCAATCTTCAAGATTAATTATAGTATTACTGTTCGTAATGTTAATTTTCCTGGGAAAACTATGAATGGATGTGCTGTTGGGGTGGCTTCATCCCTCCCTGTTTATGCCTACAAAACATTGTCCATTAATGATGGAAGAAAATGGGATGCTTCAGTAGTAAATTCTCTTGGGTGCTATTTTTATGAAGTTGGTGTAAGTTCAGCAGGCCAGCTAGCCTACTTAACTTTGCCAGATTTGTTCTGGTGCTGGAATCTGATGGCCCCACCTCTCCGTGCTTGAGCAATACAAAGATGTTCTGCCGAAATGTACACTGCACGGGTCCTCACTTCAATTATTAATCAGCATTTGACACCACCTTAGTGTCAAGATCGAACTCACAGCTCTGAAATAAAGTATTGGTTTTTGCTCAGAACCTTACCTAATAAGCCACTTCTACACATAACAAATTACAATAACACCACATAAACAGGGTCAGTTCTCTCTGACCAGACAGCACACCTTACCTAGTTGGTTTCGCATAGGGTAAGTTTCCCCAGTCTACAGATTCTGAAATAGGTGCATTATCTCACTGCCATACAATAGGATAGGAGATATGTTTCACCGCTCTCAACACTTGATCACCCCTTCCTAAACCTTGCTGTAGTTTATATATTGTTTGTCCCTAGACCCTGAACTAGGGCGGGGGGTCCAGAGCCAATCCTTACTTGTTTGTAAGGCTAGATTTCGATATGGCAGTATCAAATCACTCGAACATTAAACAATATTCAAAATATACAAAGAAATAATTTCAATCTTACCAGATTATGAATAAAGAACACAGAAATGCTAGCAAAACTCAGCTGAGCTGCTGGCTATAGTATGGCGTCCCTGAACTTATTTCAATTTATTTCATTTGGAAATCACCACACTTGAAATTTACTGTGTCTATCACTGGACAACTATTGAGGAATGGCAAAAAAGCTCGTCTGAGCGCGGATAATATGATTGTCTGTGGCCAATCAATGCCTTGGTTTTTTTTTAAATTCAAATTTCCTACACTAAAGTCATTTCAGTCATGCTTCAGTCAAGTATGGATTTTTATCTGTTAGTCTGTCCGTCTCTACTTGCGTTTTCACAAAAACGTACTTGATTTTTGAACCAACCTTTCTCTCCCCTCCAAAATTTTGTCGTTAAAAGTTATTTTTAGACACAGCTCCCACCAATATCCCCCGCTTTCATTCTAACTAGATTTGAACACTTGCGTCTCAAGGTCGCGGTTTTTGTGCAAATAGTGATATGTTAGATTCAATGCAGTCTTTCGCTGATGTGAACAACACTGTCTTTTGTCATTATCTTCATTATTATCTATCCGTCTGTAAAATTAAAAGTATATTATTTCACTGCTCAAGATGGGTCATCCGGCCATCTAATTTTTATATTCCTAACATCAATATTAAGAAAAAGTTACTTTTTAAATTTTGTAATATTTCAAGCATCTGCGTTTTTCCGCTGAATTCAAATAAAAGGCTTGGTATCGCAAAAGCGTCCAATAAATGACTGTGGCGTATCATATCCAGGGTCCCTTCTGTCGAGTTCCTTACTTTATGTCAACTTGGGGAACGTGACTTTTTTCCTCCGTTCCCCCCCCCCCCCCCCCCCCCCCCCCCCCCTCCCCCCATTGCGTCTCCTTAGCCTTGCTAGTCTCACGCAATTTTTTTCAGTCATATTTTTTTTTTTCCTTTTGATCCGCCGTTCTCATCCCTCCAAATGGTAACCGTTTTGATTTCCCGTCTAACAAGTCAATTTTTATGGAGGGTGATGACCCGCGGTCAGGGCGATCATGTACTATCAGCAGCTTACGCATT
Organism: Oreohelix idahoensis; assembly: GCA_024509875.1. NCBI lineage: Eukaryota > Metazoa > Mollusca > Gastropoda > Stylommatophora > Oreohelicidae > Oreohelix > Oreohelix idahoensis. The sequence continues at coordinate 204,378 of JAMPIV010007819.1, read as the reverse complement.
ATGTTTTTATCCTTACATTTTATCCTTTGGAGATATTTTTACGTTGTATCACTTGTTAATTTTATGACAAACTTAAACCCACAGATCTGGTCCACCAGAAATGTATCAGAAGAGCCCACGTAACTGGTCCACCAGAAATGTAACTGTCTTTTTCTCTTGTTGAGGTGATCACTGGCCCAAGACAGTATACATGTTGTTAGGTGTGTAGTGCGAGCGTATGATGAACTGAGTGTGGGTGCGAATGAAGGCGCGAATGTGTTTAGGCTCGTATATATGTAGACCCTGCAACCCATACACTCACATGCAGTAGTCAAGGATGCTTGGACACTGCAGGCACGTTTCAAAACATTTATTGACGAGAACACACATGGTATCAACAGGAACAGTCAGTGTAACAAGGTCATGCTGACCGGAAATCGATAGGTATACATTAGGCATTCAACAAGCTGGTAAACATTTGAATATTCGTGCATGGTCAATACAATGTTCTTCATTAATGACAGTTCGTGGCGTCGCCCTGGTATCACTGACTAAACGCGTCAGATACCTTAATCACTTTGACAAATAGGTGCAACTTGGCATTCCCCGCCAATTGCACTGTATTAGGCTGTAGTACATTAGCCGAAAACACAGTCTTCGTTCTGACGTCAGCTGTGTACTTCTGATAAGCAGGTTACCATCAACCCTGCAGTAATGCTTATTGTAGACATAAATACCGCCAATCTGCGGTTCCCACAATATATCTTCGTCACTGGATTTCTGGACAATATAAAGACTAATAGTCTTGGATGGCTACCTCGAGCACAAAATATAAGTTCTGAAATGGAGGATCGGTGAGCTGCAGTTCACAGACTAGGCAATCTTCTAACATGTTCTGCCACCGAAAGCATAGTAATGGAAAAAGTCGGTATTACCTGTAACCGAATCCACAGAACATAATAAGGAACTCTGCTGTCATTCCAACGCACAGAGATTCACTGGGGAAAACTGCCATCGCAGTCACTTCGAAGATTCGCCCCGAAAAACACAATGGACCCTTGGTCCCTTCAGAAAAACCAGGACACTTCACGGCTTGCCGGAAGTCTAACTCAACTCCCGCTTAAAAAAACCCTGCCTATGGGCATACGCCAGAACTGTCTACCTTTGACCCTAAAGGTCAAACACAATGAATGAATAAACAAGGGAAGACAACCCCTAATCAACCTGACATCGCAGGTAAAGACACAATTATTCTTATGATAAAAACATAAGCAAATAACTTGACAGATGACTCCGTCAAAAATGACAGCAACACATACACACACACACTTTATATATATATATATATATATATATATATATATATATATATATATATATATATATATGTGTGTGTGTGTGTGTATGTCACACAGTGGCTTAACAAGAGTCTGTCTAAATAAAGAGACAAGACACTTAGTCTCAGAAAGATCTGAGAAATAGATTAAGTAGAGATTTTCAAGTGACTGTGGAGGGTGAGACTTATAGCTTCAAGGGTGATAACCTAGACTGACTCTCCCTCACCACTTGTGACTTGTTTGTATAGCTACTGTCTCCACCACCTCTTGTTCCGGTGGAGATAAGGTAACATAAACTAATCTATCAGATACCGCCACAAGTCCGGAGACATAGTTGCCTTCAACTATTCCACCATCACCAACTCTTCCAATCCTTCATACATTTTCGCCAGTCCAGCCAACTCCCGCCATCTAGCGAGATAATTCCTTAATCTTTCCGCAAATTGTGTGAAACTCTCTCCTTTTTCCAGCCGGCTCTCCCGGAACGTAGTTTGGCTCTTAAGTGTTGTCTACTGGAATCTTTGTAACAAAGCGTTAAGCAGTGCATCAAAATTATTCTGCTCTTCGACAACCATCTTACTATAAATGTCGTAAACCGGACCCTTTAAAGACTGTGACAGCTTCAAGCACCACAGACTTCCATCTAATCCATATGCCGTTGCCATCCTTTCAAATGTCTCCAAAAAACGTCTATTTTCTCGTTCCCACTAGAGAAAGAGTTAAACGGGATATTCATGGCTGCCATCGGAGGTCCCGTGTTTCCTGTGGGGTCTGCCACCCCTGATCTGGGAGAGTCGCCATTCGCCAAACTGGTATCCGAGACCCTACCCTGCAGTTCCAGAGCACGCATGGCAAGTTCGTGTTTCTTTTCGTCTTCCCTTTTCCCGCCTTCCGCTTCTGCGGCGGTTGCCCTTTTCCTGTCTTCCGCCTCTGCGGCGGCTGCCATTTACCTGTCTTCCGCCTCTATCTTCCTTATTTCTAACTCCCCCGAAATTCTCAATTTTTGCAATTCGGCCTGTCTGTCTTTCTCCTTTTCCTCTTGTTCTCTCTGCGCCTTTCTGTTTTCTATTCTCTCTACGCCTGTCTGTCTTTCTCCATCTCACCCCTCATATAATCCTTAGTTTCCACGTCGTCCATCCCCATATCTTTAGCCGCTTTCTTCAAGCTTGCCCGGAACGTGGCTGTCAGTCATCTTACCTGGAACTAAAAAATTACACTCACAAGTACAACTGAAGACGAAAGGAAGACAAATATTCACCTATACCAACCGACAACCTTCCCTCACTGTACCCGCTGTCGCGAACGCCAACCAAAACTTAGACTAGCGCCTAATCTAGGTGATAACTACCACCGATAAAAATCCGTTACCCACTAGTAACCTGAAAAAATTAATGTACCTACGCTACAATCTGGAATTACCTTCCTGTGAGAGAAAACAAATTTCACTGTTAGCAATCCATTACCTCTCTGTCAGCTAAAGCCTTAATACAACTACTGTAGGATATTCTAGATGCAACCTGTGGAAAACTATTGACTGAATTCGTTTTTAAATGCTCAGAGTCTAGGGGTTATAAAAAGAAAATCTATTCTCAGAAGACTTCCTCAACAATAACCAATCTATAATCTTAGGCAAGAACCCAGGCTTATATCCACGAGACGACGCCGCCCAATTGTCACACAGTGGCTTAATAAGAGTCTATCTAAATAAAGAGACAAGACACTTAGTCTGAGAAAGATCTGAGAAATAGATTAAGTAGACATTTTCAAGTGAATGTGGAGGATGAGACTTATAGCTTCAAGGGTGAGAACCTAGATTGACTCTCCCTCGCCACTTGTGACTTGTTTGTATAGCTACTGTCTCGCCACCTCTTGCTCCGATGGAGATAAGGTAACATAAACTAATCTACCACTGACACAACTGCACAACTAAGAATTATAGGTACAGTGTAGAGAAAAACAAACTGATCCAGTGCATATTTTTAAATTTATTAAATATTTAACAAAAATAAATTCCACATCAACAAAACGAACAAATCGTGCAAAGTTCGCACAAGCTGAAAAAAGAACAAAATTAATTTACGCCAAAATCTATCAAAATTTTGCACACCCGCTTTCACACCTACAGGAGAAAATAAGACATATGGTTTAAGCAAAACACGTGGGGGGTGGGCTTGGGAGGGGGGTTTCTCTCTGTAAGAGACTCCACCCACTGAACCACTGTTAAATTAAACTAAGAAATCGTGGTGGTCCACAAACTACTGACTACACTCCACCACTTTGTCCTCTGTCCCGGTTGACTGGACTGAGAAGAAATTATAACCAAACAAAACTAACAAACAGGTCTCAAGGCGATCCTACCCTACTAACTTCACCACCACTAAATTCAGCACACTAACATCTACCCTCGAACATCACTCTCTCTCTCTCTCCTCCTTCTGGTGGCTATCGTCTGCTGCTTATTAGGCTCAGATGCGTTTCTCTTCGTCAGGTACCTCCTCCCGTTAATAATTGAGAGGCATAATCTCCCTCTCTCCTCCCCAGAATAATTGATGAAGGAGTCCTTGACGACTCTGTAGCTAAGTGCTGAACCCGTGCCGATAGCGATGGCACTCACTTGGATGCACAAACGATGATTAACCCGCTTCGGGTTTTGGCTTACTGCTTTATTGTGGCAGTATGTAAACAATACAGGGCAAAATAGTCTGTCGTGTATTGGGCCGTAGGAGCCAAGAGCTCTAAATTCCCGAAAAATTCCACTCGGAGGAATGTGTTTTCCCCAAATCAGGAGACTCCCTAATACCTCCCCGTCTTGAAGAAATAGCTAGGAGCGCCTGTTACTGAGCACGTACCCCAGCTATCAAGTACCGTGATGTCTCTTGCTTCCCTTTCCTAAGGGAAGGCAAAGTCCGCTGTAAAGGGCCTACGAAGCCGTGAATTGCTGAAACAACAATAACCACAAATAAACACCAATACTAAAATCCTAATACACAATCATTAAAAACACACTATTATATACACCCCGTTTCTCTTTTATTTCTCCTTCCATAATAATTCACCCCGCAGCTCTTCCCCCCCCGTCTCCTCTCCTGCTCTCTGCAACGCTTGCCTCTTACGTTTAACACAGACGCTGCCTGGCCTGATTTGATCTGAGGCAGTTTGCGGCTGAGGCATATAGCCGTCACAACACGTCTTTTTATGGGCTTCACTTTTATCGGAGGCAGCGTATGCAAGGTTTAATGAAATAGGCCCAATTAAATGTATACCCAAAATGCAAACACCATTATCTTAATACTAGCATATCCTTCACCCAACGTATCCTTCAGCCACTAACTTAAATACCCATGGCCACTTTAGTTAAACAAAACTCCCGAGTTCATATACTATTTTCTCACAAGTTATCATAACATAGTCTGGTACTCTTAATATATTACACAGTACTACACCAGCCGTAGGTCCTAAATTCATATATATATATGTATATGTGTATATGTGTATATGTGTATATGTATATATGTATATATATATGTATATATATATATATATATATATATATATAGATATATATATATATATATATATATATATGTATGTATATATATATATATATATATATATATCTATATATATATATATATATATATGTATATATATATATATATGTATATATATATGTATATATGTATATATATATATATATATATATATATATATATATATATATATATATATATATATATATATATATATATATATATATATATATATATATATATATATATATATATATATATATATATATATATATATATATATATATACGAGGTGTGTTCAAATGAAACCCGTCCCAGTGGCTTTATAACAAATATATGTAAGGTACATCAGTAGGAGTAGTAGAATTAAATACAGCAATTGTTCTGAAGCAAGTACCCATTGGGGTTCTTTAGAAATAGTCACCATAGGTATTTAGACAACATCTTACTGCTTGGGTAGATGGCGGATGCCGTCCGAGAAAAATGACTTTGGTTGCTTATTGAACCATTTGGTTACCGAGGGCCTGACGTATGCATCGGAGTCGAATCATTGTCCCTTTAGAGTTTTATTTTTAAGGGTCCGAAAAAATGAAAGTCACGTGGTGACAGATCGGGGCTGTAGGCTGGGTGTGGCAGAACTTCCCACCTTTTCCTTGCTAACGCTTCCTGCACAATGTTCGCAACATGTGGACGAGCATTGTCGTGCAACAGAATCACACCACGCGAAAGCGTGCCGGATCGTTTATTCTTGATGGCTGTAGTCTTAGACACACTTTTGTCACCATACACTGCTTTCATTTGGCGATGAATGTCAACTGGTCGACATCCTTCGGCTGTTAGGAACTGAATCACCGCTCGCTGATCGACCTTGGACGGATTCCTTATCACACCGGCCATTATTTTAACGGTCTGCAGCACAACCAATGAATACCAGGAGAATGAACACTTACACACTTGTACATTCGTATGTGCTTGTTACGTCAGATGTGACGTCATCATGCTCCTCCTACGAATGTCCACTTGGCGCAGCACGGTCGGGTTTCATTTGAACACGCCTCGTATATATATATATATAGTAATAGTAACACCAAACTTTTCACAGAGAACCTCACTGGCTATACTTCATATAATTACCACTGAAACTTACAATACACTGACAGAGGTCAGGTAATTGATGGCAACTACCGACTAAAAATAAAGTTAAATCCCAGAAGAAATATACTTCGTATAATTACCACTGAAACTTACAATACATTGGCAGAGGTCAGGTAATTTATGGCATACTACTGACTGAGGTAAAATTAAATCCCAGAAGAAAGCTTACTCTGACTTGCTAAAACAAATTAGCTAACATTCCTACACACCACTTATTTAGTTTACGTACATACCCAGACTTCAGAATATTCCCACTATACTGGCAGACTGAATAATATGTCTGTAACTCTTCACTGCCACAAAATTCCAGGACTGAGAAACGACTTACAAAACCGGCCTGTTTATATATTAGCAATTTCCTGATGCAAGACAGACGCGATGAGTCATAGACCTAGAATTATCTCCCACAAACTGCATCTACCCCACTTTGACGTAATCTCATGACTGATACCTAAATTAAAATCGAAAACAATCGTAAGAACTTCCCTTTAAACATCATAACATTATCTTAACATCTCGTCAGATGTTAAGATAATGTTATGATGTTTAAAGGGAACCCATTGAAACACTACAATCTACGAGCGACGAAGAGTTATTTCCTCCCCTGGAAAAGGGGGGGTGGGGGGGAGATCAAAGAATAAATTCCTCACGAAGCCCGCTGAAAATGTACGCAACGTTACTTAAATTATCTGACCGTCTATCAACAATAATGACTCACTAGCCCACGCTAAGAATGAAACAAAATAGATCAAGCAAAATGCGGGTAGAGGTTACCCCACCCCGGAAAGAAAAGGGTGGTGGTGGTGTTCCTGCAACATTAGAACCATGACAAGAAATGAAAATATGTTTTTAAAAATTAGATAACGTGATAAGAATAAAAGAGAAAAGAAACAACCATATAATAATATAAAGAACGGGCGGGTTGAAAATAAAAATGACAGTCCATTCGCCACCAAAAAAAAAATATATATATATATATATATATATATATATATATATATATATATATATATATATATATATATATATATATATATATATATATATATATATATGTTTATGGTAGATCTTTAGAGGGCTCAATATTACTAAAGTAGAACCCAAAAGCTCATTGGTTGCTATCCGTGGATTAGAATGCATGGACCAATTATTGTCTGATTTTATTGCATTTGGTCACAATAGTACATGTATATCGCTAAAACTTGCTTTTTTTTCCTTTACATGTTTTATGATTCTAATTTATAGCTGAATGTTTGTTTCTATTTTCGTCCATTGAAATTGTTCTTAGTATAAAATATACTTTGATAAGTGAAACATCTAATGTGAAGCTCATAAGAAAGTTGTCATTACTAGAGTTGTGGTTAAAACAAAAGCTTATATAAATGTTTAAAGAAACACATTGATTTAATCGGCTCGTCACCATTCACCATCTGACGCCCGTTTCTTCAATTATGAAACAGGTTATATTCACAGTTCTTGTTTTTCCTTACTTTAAAACCAGTTCTTAAATTAAGTTATTTCCACCGCGTGTTTCATTGTTTTAGTTATTAGATTAAAAAAAAAGCCGTGCTCAACGTTGGTCAAAACTTGATAGATTAAAATATACAAAGGAAGATAACGGCATGGAAAGTTTCAGCTCTCAACAGTAAGTAGAACGTAGAGATTTTGAGCGTCTAAATGTGAAACGCGACAAATATTTAACGCGTAGGGGAAGTTAAATAAAAGTTGTTTAAAATGAAGTGAGATGCCGTGCCTCGATTTTTGATGTTGTCTGTAAGATCTGTTATTCATCTATTCCTATGTGTATACCAAAAATATCTGAATAATTTTTAAAAGTTATATCGTAGGCGTGCCCACTCCATATGTATGTGCTAAGAATTTCTCTCGCAGAGTCTTCGTGCTAGAATTGTCTTAGATCTGTGGTTATGAAAGCTTGAACGAGTAATGTTCTTTGAGGAACTTAGTAAAGGAACAGAACAGGTGCTATGTATTATTTTTTTTCCTCAGGGCTCTCCAGGTGTTCCAGGTGTGCCAGGACCGTATGGACTTCCCGTAAGTTTTAATAATGATACTTGTGACGGCAGTGGTAACACTGGTGACGATAGTGATGACATTGGTGACGAAAGTAGTGATACTGGTGACTCAAGTGATGAGAGTGATGATTCTGGTGATTGTAGTGATGATATGAGTGACTACAGCGATTACCTTGGTGACTGATTTGGTGCTGATAATATATGTCTGGTTTACTGGTACAGGAATATCCTGATATTGTTGAGGATAATGATGGCTCTGGTGACTACAGTGGTGATATTGTTTACGATAATTGTGATACTGGTGAATATAGTGGTGACGTATGTGACTACAGTTATTTCACTGGTGACTATAGTGATTATATTATTGAGGCTGGTGGTGGCACTGGTGACTGAAGTGGTGATATTGGTGGCTATAGTGAGATACTGATGACTACAGTGGTGATATTGTTGACGATAATGGTGATACTGGTGAATATAATGGTGATGTAGGTGACTACAGTTATGGCTGACTTAACAAGTATTGAAGCTTAGCAGATGTTAATTCATATGTGAGACTCTGCTAATGCTTGCATTTGACACAAGTATTATTAATAACGTGAGCAGTGACTGATCGATCAAGATGATTGAATATGTTTATTATATTGTATTTCTAAAAGTGTTCTGTTTTTCAGTGTACTTTAATGAATTGATGCTTGTTTTGTTTTGAAGGGATTAAGGATGATATGCTTGTGACAAACGTTTACTTTCCTTAGCTGAAACTACAAGACGCAAAATGTGTTTGAAATAATAGGATACAAAACGTAATGAAGCTGTAACATGCATAATTTATTTCGAACAACGCGACCTACAGTATCTATTTAACTTAAATACATACTTAGTCATCCCTCTTCTGCCGTGAGGTGTAGAGGTGTTTACTTACACAACTTATTATTTGAAACAAGAAGGTTTAAAATCCAACGAAGCACTAATTTGTCAAATGTTAGTGAAAGAGGATGCAAACAATTATGTCTATGTTTATAAAAAAAAAGATTCAATGTTTCAGAACCAGTGAAAGTAAATTAATTTGAAAATACCTAAACCTAGTGTGCTGTTATTTGTGGAAACTTCTAGAACTAAGTGAGACGCCATTTTAATGAAGTTTGTTTTGAACGTACAAACAGTTTGTTATTGTGTCTTTTCTCCTTTTATTTCTTCTGTTAGGGACCGAAGGGTAATATGGGAGATCCGGGCACTCGTGGCGCAGTCGGACCAGAGGTAAGGAGTGAGAATGAGAGAGGAGAGAAGGGAGAGAGAGAGAGAGAGAGAGAGAGAAATGTCTGTTGCATGAATGGTATCTTCATTTTCCACACTCATAAGTTCAAGTACAAGTTTGAAGAATCAATCACTCAATACCTTTAGCTCCCTAAGTAGCAATGGCATTCAACAAACACGTGCCAAGTCCTCCTGTCACGTGCCATCAGCTCAGGTTCTTTTCACGTCTTCCTCATCATTTTCACGTCTGTCTCCAGTTTTCTTCTCCATGTTTTTGGTCTACCTCTGCCTTATTTTTTCAATGGGGATTCGAGAACAAGGTATGAAGGTGTAACACTGAAAAGTATATTTGCTACTGTGTTTATCTAAAATTGCTGTAATATTTGTGTTAACGTTCATCTCTGCTACTTTACTAGGATTCCATATTGCAATACTATTGTTTTAAATAAATTTGTATTTTGTAAAACTACTGTAATTGTAATTTGTAAAACTATCGTATTTGTAATTTGTAAGTTTTAAGGGTACGGGTTCTTTCTTTTGATATATCTTGTCTAGGGTAATACTTCATTAATTTGTGAGCACTCCTCATCACGGCATTCCATTATGCCGGTAACACTTTTAAATGCAGCCTGTAAAATACCTTTCTTACACTTCAACAATAAAGAACTCTAAGGCCAGTTTGGACGTGAACATGAATATTCACTTAATACGTACACAAGCTCCAATTGACATGTATTCAATTTTCAGATAGACAGTGGCATGACCTAGCCAGTCTTGAAAACGTCGCTATTCCGAGGACTATGGACAAGATGGCTGCGACATGTTGCTGTAATCTTTATTAAATATTTCCACACGCATCCCTTGATACACAGCATTCGCTTGTCCTAAAATATCAGTCCAGCATAGACTCCATGAAGCAGATGGACGATCTAGCTGTAACAAATCTTTATAACTCTGTAGTAAGAGCACACATATAGGAGCTGGACAATTATCCGTCCGTTCACACTCAGTCACACACATGAAAGGTCACGAAGTATCGCTTACTTCTGCTAAATGAAGCCGGCAACGCCGTCTGCTATATTTTGTCCAAAAGACAATGACGTACTTCCGGGAGTAACCCAGGAAACGTAATATCAACAAGCTGGTCCATAAACAAGCCTTGTCGAATACAATAGATATGTTATGATTTTACTCATAACAGTAAGACTACCGTATTTGCAATCTTTAAAAACGACACCGCGATTTTACTGGCCAGGGGGCCTCCACGTAGGTTCGCAGTATTATCTATTCTTATCGCCGTCTTTCTTGACTGGTGTTAATCTTGCATCATCTCTTCCTGTTCTATAAACAGGGCCCAGTTGGACCTGTTGGCTTGCCAGGTATTCCGGGACCGGAAGGGCTGAAGGTAAGTAGGTTAAGGTTTACTAATCTTTATTGGCTTGGGTATGCGTGTGTGTGCGCGCGCGCGCGCGTGAGAGTTAAAGATGTCTTAATCGAATTCAACATTGTCTTGCAACAGCAGCACCATTTTAAGAAAATAAAATTAGAAGCAGGATAAAACTATAATGTATTAATTACAAGTTTCACCTCTAATTTTGTTCGATTACAGATAAAAACAGCTTACATTATAAAAAAATAGCATGATTAACACGTTTTGGTAGTGAACAAAAACAGCTTAAGTGATAAAAACTGTTTAGACAGTCTGCCAGGCGCTCTTTCAGACCGAATTAAACAGGAAGAGGAAGAACTCATTTCGTCTTTTTTTCTGTGAGAGTTATTGACTCTTGAAACCCAGGGTTACAAAAACGAATCTTCTAGCACGTTCTATTTATTCTCATGGCCGTTATGCTTTGAAGAACAATCTTATTAATGAATAAAACAGCACATTTTAAGTATGTGCACCTCTTTTAGCTGTTACCTGTTCACCTATATATCCAGACAATTACCCTGTCTGGCTGGAACACGATCCAAAACAACACAAATTTGCAGCTCCTGGAATATCATTTCATTTCTTGGTTCATGGGTGGTGTATCAGTTGAAATTGTCCTGGTTTCGCCCCACCTTTCATCACCCCCACCTCACACCTGTCTGGGAATGTTGCTTGCTGTTTAACGTTCTTTCGCATTCGTGCATTCGGTAAATCTGTGCATACGCGCAACGTAAGTATTGTATAGACTGCATTTGTAGTTCTTGTATCTCTCTTAAAAGTCAGAGGTGAACTTGGGAAAAAAATTGTGTATATTCAGTCATGCGCCGCTTAAAGTCCACGATACGTTCTGTGAAATAGGACGTTATGCGATTTGGACGTTGTACGAACACTATACTTTATACTTAGCAAAGTTATATGGGATACTGTAGTGTACCTGCATTGACTAAATAGCCAAGATACTGTACAAATGCAGTACTGTACTGTATTTCAGCTAATGTACTGTATCTGGCAAGGTAATACTGTACAGTATATGGGTTAAGTAGAAAAATAATGTAAAATACTGTATACTGTATATAGGCTAATATTTTTTCTTTGTTCTTAAGGATCGTCATGACTGTCGAGTGCGACATGCCCAAATCACGAGCTATAGCATTCACTGATTTTCCACCTTCGTGATGTTCAATTACCTTTTGTTTCACTTTCAAATCAATACTTTTCCTTTGTCTCTTGCTGCTGCTATTACTAGAACTGGTTTTGCTGCGTTTGGGAGCCATGATGCACTTCACGGTAATGTATTTTCGAAAGTTCGCATTAAAATAACGATAGTAAGTACAGTACAGTACATACATAGGCCAGTAACATAAACGTTTATTATGACTATCAAGACATATGTACTGTATTATAGGTTATATATGTACTGTACCATTATACGCCTGGTATCGCAATCGCTTTGTACTGTATACAAGAGACATGAGATACACGTGTTGCGTGCGGGAAGCTGTTGCTTTCACTACGGCCGGTTTCGTCCGATTCGTCCTGTTCTCCGATCGGGAATATTATAACTTTATGGGACCACGGACGTATATACGGTCGGACGTTGTCCGAACGGACGTTATGCGGCGCATGACTGTAGTTGATTTGTTGTTTCCATCAAATCAAACAGTTAAAAAAAAATAACAATCTGATGAGGGATAACAGCAGTTGGGTTTGAAAATACATAGTGAAAATAAAATAATTAAAAAAAAATTATAGAATAAATGCAGCAAACTGTTACAAGTTAACTCTTAAAGAAACATCAATGTAAGATGTAGAATTATACATATATCCTGACAGGAATATAATCACAGTTGCAGAGACAAACAGTGATATCAAAATTGTAATACAGAAAGCTAGAGAAGTTTAGGTTGCGCTTGAAAATATATCGAGATCAATGGAAATCTAGTTCAACACGACAATCAGAATCTACAACTCGAACGTCAAGGAAGTGAATGGCTCTGAAATAAGGAAAACCAGCAAATAATGACAATCTAAACGTTACAATTTCATAAATGGGTGCATGATTAGAATAGAACACTGGTTCCCAAACTTTTTTTTTCACTGGGCCGCACTTTCGGAATGAAAATTTGCTCGCGCCACACCTAATTTTTTTATTGCTAAGAAATGCCTTCAAAAACAAAAAATCTGCTCCCAGATTTGCGTTATTGTTAAACATTTTTTTATCATTATTAAAATCTATTTGATATAAAATAAATTATGTTACTGAATAAAATCTGGAAATTTCTACGGGTGTCTATAAATATATTTTCCATATTATATCACACGTAACAAAATAAATAAGACAATGACATCCATATTTATTTTTGGCATTTGAATTTATTTTAAAATTCTCTAAATCCTGGCTTATCTTTGAATCTTCCCGCCACACCTGCCATCCTCTCTGACGCATCATACCTTTTAGGAACCACTGGAATAGAAGGGTTTAAGTGGTACAATAAAATCACCAGTGCTAACTGATGACAAGAGCAAGACAAGTACCGGTGTAACAAGAGATGATAAGAAGACGCTAATCTAGAATGATGGATGAGACACACAATGAGAAGACTTGCTGACAGCACTAAAAGACAGTTATTATTCTGGAATCCCAAGGGTAAGAGGGGTAGAGGCGACCGAAAAAAACACACACGGAGAAGAGAACTGGAGGCACAAAATGGAAAGTATGAGGAAGACATTAAGACCTTGAACAGACGGCACGGGACAGGAAGACACGAGATTGTTAAAGCGTCTTAAGGAGATGAAAAGTAATGATCGAATAATTTGATGAAAACAACAATCAAGATGGCTTTGTTGTACAGACTGAGATAAAGAACACACGAGAAAAAATACGAAACTAAACTGAAGTAAATTAAACATAGATTGTTACTACATAGTATATGAGCAAGTAGCCCACCAAAACATGGCGTGGAAATAATAATATTGTGCTCTTTCTACTGCATGTTCTGATGACATCACTAATTCTCCTTCGGCCATTTGATTCCATTCCATTCTATTTCAACGTTATTGGATCTGTCGTAAAACGTGTGTGTACACCCACTTCTTTGTTAATACATATGCACAGCCAATCCACGTTCAACAGACTCTGACAGATTAAATTACACGAAGTCACTTTCCCCCATGATGGCGGCAGACAGAATAAAATTAGGCATCATCTCATCTCATCTCAACCCATAACCCGTCATGGGTCGTAGGGGTGCCATGGTGGAAGCATCAGCAGACAGGGTCCTCCACTGCTCTCTATTCTCAGCAATGCGTACAAGTGTGGAGAAACCGTGTCCTGCCCATTCTTTGATGTTATCAGCCCAGGATTTTCTTTGCCTTCCTCTTCTCCGTTTACCTTCGACTGTTCCCTGGAGGATCGTTTTCGAAAGGGAGTCATGACGAGTTACATGCCCAAACCAGGCAAGCTTTCGACGTTTCACTACTGACAAAAGTGGTTCTTGATGGCCTGCATAGGTGTTTATCTTCTCTCTAACATAGACATTTGTTTTGTGCTCTTTATAGCAAATGCGCAAAATTCTTCTATAACATTTATGCTCGAAAGCCTGAATCCTTCGCTCCGTATCTGCAGTGAGTGTCCAGCCCTCACACCCATACAAGAGAATAGATAATACAAGTGATTTGTATAATTTGATCTTCACAGGAAAACTGATGTTACTTTTCCAGATCACATTCAACCTTGTCATGGCAGCTGAGGCCATCTCAAGTCTTGTCTTGATTTCTTTATTTGATCTTCCATCACTACATATAGTGGACCCGAGATATTTAAAGGTGTTAACTTCTTCTAACGTTTGCCCATTTAACGTAATGTTGGTCGGAACATGTTTCTTATGGCTATTCACCAATATCTTGCTTTTTTCTATATTAATTTCCATCCCATATGTTCTTGTTACTTTCTCCAGTCTAGAGGTAAGGTCTTGAAGTTCTGATTCTGTTCCAGCTATCAGATCAATATCATCAGCAAAACGTAGATTACACAAAGGTCGGCCTCCAATCGATATGGTTGATTTATAATCGTAGAGAGCCTCCTGCATAATATGTTCTAGATAAATGTTAAAGAGCACTGGTGACAGGATACATCCCTGGCGAACTCCTACAGTTGTTTTGAAAAATTCTCCAATGTCATTGCTTGCAAAAACAGCACTGCTTGCGTCCTTGTATAGTGCTTCAATGATATCTATGATGTTGGTATCAAAATTGAATTTTCTCATTATTTGCCATAAACCTTCATGCCAGACTCGATCGAAGGCTTTTGTGAAATCGATGAAGTTATGGTATAAATCATGTTGATGCTGGAGATGTTTTTCGATCAGTAATCTAATATTGAAGATTTGTTCTGAGGTACTTCTTTTTGGTCTAAAGCCAGCCTGTTCCTCTGACAAGATTTCTTCTGATTTCTGTTTTATTCTGTTCAAAAGTATCCTTAACATCACCTTACTTGGATGACTAATAAGGCTAATTGTTCTGTAGTTCTTGCACATTTTTAGATTTCCTTTCTTTGGAAGCGGTATTACTAATGACTGCGTCCATTCTTTTGGCCATTTTTTTGTACTCCATATCTTCTGGCAAATTGTTGTCATGATTTTTACTATATCTGGTCCTCCATATTTCAAGAGCTCTGCTGGTATATTACCCACACCCGGTGACTTCCCTCCTTTCATCGAACATATAGCCTCTTCCACTTCTTCCCGTAGTATTGCTGCATTTCCGAGTTCTCTGTTTTCGCACTTAATGTTGTTTAATATGCCTAAGTCAGTGTCAAGTTTACAGTTATATAATTCTTTACAATATTCTGTCCACCTTCTCATTACAGCTGTTTTTTAATTGAGCAGAGCCCCATTGCTATCTTCTATGACAGTTACCCTGGGCTGTTGGGGTTTTGATAGTCTTCTTAATGTGTCAAAAACTGCCTTGCTGTTACCTTTTATTAGCCCCGTATTAATGGACTCACATTGATCAGCTACCCATTTTTCTTTGGCCTGTTTCATTTTCTTTCTAATATTTTTATTCACCATACTGTATTGCCATGCTGCTTCAGGAACCTCTTTCTTAACCTTTTTCATTTCTCGCCGTGTATCACATAACTTCAGAATTTCATCTGTAACCCATGGTTTGTTTATTTTCTTTCTTTTACCAAGTATTTCTGTTGCTGATTCAATGAGCACGTCTTTCATGTTCTCTGTGATTGAGTTGATATCATCCTCCAAAAAGTTGAGAGCTGCGAATTTTCCTCCAACAGTTGCCTCAAAGATTCCCGCGATTTCTGGATCTTTCAATTGTCTAAATTGAATCTTAACTGAGAACATCTGTTTTGATTATAGTTCTTTTTGAGTTTAAGCTTGAGCGTCATCAATACCATGTCGTGATCACTACCAATGTCGGCGCCAGGAAAAGTCCTAGTCTTGGCTTTATTAATGCTGGACTTGAATCTTTTGGATACAAGAATAAAATCAATTTGGTTATGTATCTCAGTTTTTTGGGGCATGCCACGTTGTTCTTCTTGATAACTTATGAGGAAATAGTGTATTTGCAAGGGTTAGTTTATAGTTGCTGGCAAATTCTAGTAGCCTTAGTCCTCGATCGTTGGTTTCTCCAGTCCCAAATTTCCCCACTGTGCCAGCCCAGTGACCGTATGCATCTGGCCCTATTTTAGCATTCCAATCACCTAGAACGATGAGAAGATCTTTCTTTGGAATTTTCTTAATTGCTTCATCCAGATTGTCATAAAATGTATCAATTGCCTCATCCTCATAGTCAGTAGTTGGGGCATATACCTGTATGATGGAGATGTTCTTTGGATGTGCTGCAATACGAATGGTGATAAGCCTGCTATTTATTGGGGTGCAGCTGATGACAGAGTTCAATCTATCTTTATGTACGATAAAACCTACTCCATGCTGATGGCATAAGCCCTGTTTTTTCGGAACTGGGTCATGGAAAGTACGAAATCGTCGGCAATAAAAATGTACCAAATCGTCGAGAACCAATCAAAAGGGTTCCTTACGCCCTGACAGATTCCTTGCGTCTACTTATATAAACGGGCGCGTTTTATTTAAAAAAAAACACACAAACACGAAGGCCATGACAGACTGGGGAAGAGAAAGCTGTCAAGACTGATTTATGCTTACCTGCATGAACGGGCAGACTTGCTTCACTAAAGTCGAGTCAATGTGGCTTGTATTAATCTTAGAGGGTTTATTCGTGTCATCCAACCTGAGGTCGTATGTTCGGATCAATCCAGCTGCCTGGAACTTCGCAGGAGCATAGTGGTTGTATCGGAGCTACATCCTTAGCCCCCCCCCCCCCTCAGTTTTGGGTGGGCTAAAGAAACGATCATCAGCAGGTGTTGTGTGCAACAAATTAAGAAGGACAGAACTGTTTCAAGAGATGAGTACACATTAGTACCATTTCCGTCGGCAATTGTGAGCAATTAACGGTGAAGGAAGAAAAAGTGATTTAGCGTAGTGAGAGACAAGATTAACAGCACAGCTGATGTCGTGGTTGAGTTAAAGTGTAAGAGTAGTTGTCGAATTGGACAATAGTAGTGAAATCGACAAGGGATAGTGGACTGACAGACTTATAGATTACACATAGATAAAATGTAATAGGAGGTGGACTTGAGACAAACCTGGAGAAGATTTATTAAAGTTATCACTCTCTCCAAGCCCTCAACTCACTTATACTGTCTAAGCACCTCCTGCTCTTACTCTTTTCTCTGGATAATAAATAGAGACTATAGTAGAGAGCTTGAAAACAAGGTTAATTATGGATGGAAGGGTCGTGAACAGCACATTAATAAAATGTGTAAACTTTATTAAAGCAGAAAAGCATGAAAATAATGCATGTCATCACAACATAAAATTACATCAATAATCAAAAATATGCAAAATACTCCTACAACACACACACAACCATCGATCATAAAACCTGCAGAACACGGAGAAATAAATAAACCGAGGGACCGTCCGTCCGCTTTCGTGGGACCAAATGTAATAGCTCCAATGTCTTTACGTAAATATATATTCCATGGGTGATGGAATTAACCTGTAAATCCAATGAAGGCGCTAACTTTGGGGACCCCTAATTGCGTGAGGGGGGCTGGAACTCTGTATTTATCTCCGGTTTACCAAATGAATAAACTGCGTGTCAGTCTGTCCGCTTTCGTGGGACCAAATGAAATAGCTCCAATGTCTTTACGTAAATATATACTCCATGGGTGATGGAATTGACCTGTAAATCCAATGTAGGCGCTAACTTTGGTGACCCCTAATTGCGTGAGGGGGCTGGAACTCTGTATTAGGGGGCTGGAACTCATAAATGCGAGGTTTTAAGTATCCAGAAAAATAACCACAAGACGAGGTTACTTGAGGACAACCGGTCCCTTGCGCTCTCATCCGGCGCTAGAATCTGCGTACTAGGCATTAAATCCGGTTTGGACTGGCTTGACTGTGGTTTGGCTGGGTGCCCTGTTTAGGCACACAAAGGCTGGTGATTGAAATTCTGCTATAGACCCTGAGCTGATTGATATGCTGGAAGCCGCCATGCTCTGACTGGCGCTCAATAGGCGAGTAGGAGACTACTACTGCAACCGATGATTTAAGATTTAGCGTTGGCTCGTTGCACACTGCGTGAGCTTAACTTAGCGTTGACAACGGGTTTTGGTTCAGGAATGGGGTTGACGACTCGTGATTGCTAGCTGTATTCAGAATCCCTCTAGAACGAAGAGTATATGACATTCTTCGCCTGACTGGAGACTTGACTCTAGCAATTCGGTATCCCTGAAACTGAGACCCAAAAAAAAGACACCCTTTACATCAAGCAATAACAAAATCACACTAATTTTATATAACATAGTTATGCTCCACTCCTTCCACTCTATCAATTATCAGCATGCGCCTGCATAGGCTTAATATATTTTGTACACCCAGGTACCTGTCAGTAAATGTTCTGACAGCAAAAACTACTCCTCTTCTTCCAACTAAACATACAGGAAACCTTACCTTGTAGTTACAGTTGAATGAATATGCTTATTCGTCTTACAACATTAAATGAATTACATAAACAGATTACAGCATGTGACATTACACAGATAAATCATATGTCCCCTTGGGAAAATATATTAACATTCCACAAAATGAGTACATAGAAAATGCAATGTTCTTGCTATAATAATACAGTTGTGACTGTACATAAGATAGAATTATATCTATGGCGGGTGTCTGCTTTCTGTGAAAGTTATGACTAGAGTCTAGCTACACAAGTAAGCATATAATGATTCTCCCTTGCCACTAGAAATATCTATCAAAAAGGAATCAGTGACTTTCTCCCGTAATTCAGTGTTAAGTGAATAATCCACACCTCTGACATTATCTTACAGAAATGACAGTTAATTTAGCCTACACTTAACTCATGGTAAGCATCCGTGGACTGATTCTACGCCTAGTGAGTGTCTGTTATTGTAAGTCTATCATTTAACCCATTATAAACCTTCTGTTTAAGCACCACTTAACTAAGGCGGTAGACGGCACTACATTATCACTGAATAAAATTACTAGGAGAAGTCCTCAGAAATGAATTCAAGTCACTTTCCTGTCAGATATATGTAGAAGCTAACATGAATATATCATATATTATAAGAGTTGTTTACTCACCCCGAGAAAATGCCAAGAAATAGGCAAAAACATTTAGTTCTGTGTTAATGTTTGCCTTATTTCCATAAGGGTCTATCTCGGGCAGGAAACCTCTACGAGTGTGTTTGACGTATTAAAATTCTCAAGTCTTATAGCTTACAACCAACGCTACCCGGGACACCTGCATAGCCTGATTCTACAGATGTATCGGCGTAATGCGTAATAAGGAGTAAGACAAAGGTTTCTCTAGAGACTAGCTTCAGAAGTCAACAACCGCAAGAAAGTTCCCTCAGGTAGAGAAATGCATAATATTATGCACTCCTTGCTCATCTAAGGGCAAAACCGCAACGACTAACAGCGGGTTTTATCTCCCTTGAATCGAAGATCAGAACCTTTTTACCGACCGCAGAAGATTGGTCCCTGCTAACGAGCCGTGTCTTCACAGAAACCGTTCCGCTCGTTCAAACACTTAAAGCGACCAGAGGAAAGTTTCTCTGGTCAAACGAGCCCCAGGTGCGTTTAGATAACATTACGTTATCGTTAGCTGACCGCAGCTGTCCAGAACGTAAACAAACCGCAGGTGGGGTCTGGGAAAGGGGGGCTCATAAAGGTAGAAAAGAAAATATAAAATGTCATGAAAACCCGAACATTAAAAAGTAATAACATATGGAACGGAATGGTAAAATAAACTATCAGTCGCTGTGACAAGTTGCCCCCGCTTTAAAGTTCGTTGAGCACGGACTAAAATGACTGTAATTTATCTTTTCCATAGACGTCCGTTTTATGTCATTGAAACATCCTATAATCATAAGCCCAAAATCGTATCCAACTTCTGTCAGTACTATCTGTAACTTCTTATCTCAGGTTAAAGAGCTACTCCTGAAATAATATTTAACCCTTTAAAAAAAAAAAATTTCTGACTTTTACAACAATAGTCGTCAGATTTACCAACCCAAAAAACTCAGCAGTGATACCAGCAACCTTTACCAGCTGTCTCATGTGTAGCATGAACAATAAATGTAACTTAATATTTATGATTGCTGTGGAGAAAAGCGCTGTTCAGACTTCCTCCAAAAGAAATAGTTCGATATGTCTAGGGGATCGAAATTCCTATAATCTGCAGAACACTAAACTCTAAGAATCAGAATAGATTCTTGTGAGAGATTCATCCTCGGAACGAGCCCACATTAAATGTCGTCGTTGAGTTAAAGTGTAAGAGTAGTTGTCGAGTTGGATAATAGTAGTGAAATCGACAAGGGATAGTGGACTGACAGAGTTATAGATTACACATAGATAAAGTGTAATAGGAGGTGGACTTGAGACAAACCTGGAGAAGATTTATTAAAGTTATCACTCTCTCCAAGCCCTCAACTCACTTATACTGTCTAAGCACCTCCTGCTCTCACTCTTTTCTCTGGATAATAAATAGAGACTATAGTAGAGAGCTTGAAAACAAGGTTAATTATGGATGGAAGGGTCGTGAACAGCGCATTAATAAAATGTGTACACTTTATTAAAGCAGAAAACATGAAAATAATGCATGTCATCACAACATAAAATTACATCAATAATCAAAAATATGCAAAATACTCCAACAACACACACACAACCATCGATCATAAAACCTGCAGAACACGGAGAAATAAATAAACCGAGGGACAGTCCGTCCGCTTTCGTGGGACCAAATGTAATAGCTCCAATGTCGTTACGTAAATATATACTCCATGGGTGATGGAATTGACCTGTAAATCCAATGAAGGCGCTAACTTTGGGGACCCCTAATTGCGTGAGGGGGGCTGGAACTCTGTATTTATTTCCGGTTTACCAAATGAATAAACTGCGTGTCAGTCTGTCCGCTTTCGTGGGACCAAATGAAATAGCTCCAATGTCTTTACGTAAATATATACTCCATGGGTGATGGAATTGACCTGTAAATCCAATGTAGGCGCTAACTTTGGTGACCGCTAATTGCGTGAGGGGGCTGGAACTCTGTATTAATGGGCTGGAACTCATAAATGCGAGGTTTTAAGTATCCAGAAAAATACCCCCAAGACGAGGTTACTTGAGGACAACCGATCCCATGCGCTCTCATCCGGCGCTAGAATCTGCGTACTAGGCATTAAATCCGGTTTGGACTGGCTTGACTGTGGTTTGGCTGGGTGCCCCGTTTAGGCACACAAAGGCTGGTGATTGAAATTCTGCTATAGACCCTGAGCTGATTGATATGCTGGAAGCCGCCATGCTCTGACTGGCGCTCAATAGGCGAGTAGGAGACTACTACTGCAACCGATGATTTCAGATTTAGCGTTGGCTCGTTGCACACTGTGTGAGCTTAACTTGGCGTTGACAAAGGGTTTTGGTTCAGGAATGGGGTTGACGACTCGTGATTGCTAGCTGTATTCAGAATCCCTCTAGAACGAAGAGTATATGACATTCTTCGCCTGACTGGAGACTTGACTCTAGCGATTCGGTATCCCTGAAACTGAGACCCAAAAAAAAGACACCCTTTACATCAAGCAACAACAAAATCACACTAATGTTATATAACATAGTTATGCTCCGCTCCTTCCACTCTATCAATTATCAGCATGCGCCTGCATAGGCTTAATATATTTTGTACACCCAGGTACCTGTCAGTAAATGTTCTGACAGCAAAAACTACTCCTCTTCTTCCAACTAAACATACAGGAAACCTTACCTTGTAGTTACAGTTGAATGAATATGCTTATTCATCTTACAACATTAAATGAATTACATAAACAGATTACAGATTACAGCATGTGACATTACACAAATAAATCATATGTCCCCTTGGGGAAATATATTAACATTCCACAAAATGAGTACATAGAAAATGCAATGTTCTTGCTATAATAATACAGTTGTGACTGTACATAAGATAGAATTATATCTATGGCGGGTGTCTGCTTTCTGTGAAAGTTATGACTAGAGTCTAGCTACACAAGTAAGCATATAATGATTCTCCCTTGCCACTAGAAATATCTATCAAAAAGGAATCAGTGACTTTCTCCCGTAATTCAGTGTTAAGTGAATAATCCACACCTCTGACATTATCTTACAGAAATGACAGTTAATTTAGCCTACACTTAACTCATGGTAAGCATCCGTGGACTGATTCTACGCCTAGTGAGTGTCTGTTATTGTAAGTCTATCATTTAACCCATTATAAACCTTCTGTTTAAGCACCACTTAACTAAGGCGGTAGACGGCACTACATTATCACTGAATAAAATTACTAGGAGAAGTCCTCAGAAATGAATTCAAGTCACTTTCCTGTCAGATATATGTAGAAGCTAACATGAATATATCATATATTATAAGAGTTGTTTACTCACCCCGAGAAAATGCCAAGAAATAGGCAAAAACATTTAGTTCTGTGTTAAGTGTTTGAACGAGCGGAACGGTATCTGTGAAGACACGGCTCGTTAGCAGGGACCAATCTTCTGCGGTCGGTAAAAAGGTTCTGATCTTCGATTCAAGGGAGATAAAACCCGCTGTTAGTCGTTGCGGTTTTGCCCTTAGATGAGCAAGGAGTGCATAATATTATGCATTTCTCTACCTGAGGGAACTTTCTTGCGGTTGTTGACTTCTGAAGCTAGTCTCTAGAGAAACCTTTGTCTTACTCCTTATTACGCATTACGCCGATACATCTGTAGAATCAGGCTATGCAGGTGTCCCGGGTAGCGTTGGTTGTAAGCTATAAGACTTGAGAATTTTAATACGTCAAACACACTCGTAGAGGTTTCCTGCCCGAGATAGACCCTTATGGAAATAAGGCAAACATTAAGTGAAATCTGTTTCCTTGTTTTAATATCACAGTTAGTTACCCAGCGGGGTGGCATTTTATGACTGTCTCCACTCTACTAATTTTTCGAGATCAGATCATTCACAGCCGTAACTAATTTGTGATACCAGTAGTTCTCTTATACACTGGGACTTCACCATTTTCCTGCAGAAAGTCTATTTCTGCATTGTCAGTACTATACTGATCCCATCAACAATAAAAACCTCACGCTACAGGATCTTTATATGACTGCTGAACATCTGCTTCAACGATGTCCAACATATGAGCAACAGAGAAAGCACACATGGCCGGCACCAGTACCATTCCTGGACAAACTCTATGAAGATACAAATAACCTCAAGTTGACCGCTGCTGTCTTTGGAAATATTCAAGCAGACGTCTGAGAGTGTACAAACAAGAAGGATCTTTGTAGTCAAACATAACATAACTTATGGTCTGTGCACCATGGGAAAAATTGTGTGAATATTTCTAGCAATTGAACAATGCACCATGAAAATTGTGTTATTGTCATCGGTGTTCAGTTTATCTGTCACTGTGCAATGCACGTATTTCCCGAAACGCTGGTGGGAGATTCTTTGATTGTTAGTTACACACAATCAGTAATATGGTTATTATGGAAAATGGGAAAATACGCTGGGAAAATCGTTCAAAATTAACTTTAATGCAAATAATTAGGTATATACAAATAAATTGGGGTGTAATTTGTATGTGGAACAGTTGGGAAGTGATGGGCAGGTAACACTTTTTGTAAAGTAGACAGTAAGTGCCAGACAAAGAGACGCCCGTGAGGAATGCGAACCAATACACACACACACATATATATATGTGTGTGTGTGGGTGTGTGTGTTTTCCCCCCAAAATTTAATTATTATCTCGCACGCAAATAATAAGTAAATGTTGGGAGAAGCTTGACAATAACGGATACATTATTCAAAGAAATGAAGAACGTAGGCATACAATATACAAAAAAAAAAAAAAGATATCATGTACATGAAAATATGGAATATTTTAACGAAAAAGAAAGATTAAATCAAACAGTTGGGATTAAATTAAGATGCTGGAAATAATGAGCTTACACGAAATATTCAAAGTGCCGTTCTAAATGGAACATTTATCAGACATAATGTCTATATTTCGTTTCATTTACTTTTCCAAACATCTAGTGCGTTAAGATGAAACAAAATAGATAATGTGAGTATTACTGGGATAAAGGACAAAGACACGACCTAGGTTACGGTCACAAGGCCTTTGTCGGGTGGGTACAAAAGCGTAGATTAAAAAAAAAATTAGAACTAAAAATCATGAAAGTAAGATATGAATACGAATCTGCTAAAGGTGATCGCTGACATCACTCTGGTAAATCCAAGTAAGAAAAACAACGACAAAACAGTGGAACCAACAACTAGAAAAATGCGGTAAGCGACAAACATTTAATATTTAAAATGGCCGTATTCAAGTCAATTCTGCAGGGTGACTGAAAAGTTACTTCTTATTTTTAAATTGCTGTCTTCACTTCTATCCACTTAATTTATGTGTAACAAACGTCAAAATAAATGGAATTAATTGCCATTGTATTCCATAACATGGTATGTCACATTAATATAACAGCACAGGGTGAGATTCAGACTGCTTAACACATAATGTCAATAGCAGTAGTAATGTGTACTATCTCTTGTTACGTCGGTTTATTGGTTAGTTTTGATGTCATTTGATTTTATTAGTTTTTTTTTTTTTTTTTGGAAATAAAAAAAAAACGTATAAGCCAAATGGCAGTTATTACTCCCCTGTTTAGACATAGTTTCAATCTTATCAACTAAATAATAATAATAGCCCCCTTCAGTCATAACTGACTATGGGAATGCGCCTCTGAGGTGACAGCCCTCAGCTGCTTATTTTCCTGGTGTTCCTTTCGATGTTTTCTCCTCTCTTCTGCTTGTTGTGTGAGCTTCTTTTCTCCCAATCTGAGGAGGCGCCGTAGATAGCATCGTCACTTGGTGCGATCGGCAGCTTCATCCTCCCAGGTTACTGGATTTGTGTGCACTGCCCGCATGTCTCTCTTACATTCATCTTTGATTCTCAGCTGCGGTCGCCCAGCTGTAAAATGTACGCCGCCTGGGAATCGAACCCTGGTCGCAAGAATGGAAATCTTGCATGATACCACTACACCAGCGGCGCCGTTATATCAAATAGATACCAGTTAAAATATCCACATTTAAAATTAGGAAGGGACTTTTCAATCACACTGTACATAACTTTCCTTCAAGATCTCGGAACTTTAAATACTGCTGTATCCGCTGTGCCCGTATTGTTCGTGGGAGCGGGGTGTCTGTAGAGACCCTCAAGCATGTCGTACAAGGCAACTAATATGGTGGTGTTGGGGCCAACCTCATGATAAAAACAAGCGCAAAGGACTACCATGAAATCCGAACTTGTTGATATTGCTGAACCAGCTGTAGTGGTGGTTCCATGCTCAGTAACAAGCGCAAAGGACAATGATAATAATGTTGATGATGATGATGCTGATGATGATGATGATAATGTTGGTAATGATGATGATGTTGTTGATGATGATGATAATGATAATAATGTTGATGATATTGATGATGATCTTGATAATGATGATGTTGTTGATGATGATAATGATGGTGTTGATGATGATGATGATGATAATGATGGTGTTGATGATGATAATGATGATGATGTTGATGATAATGATGAAAATAAGTATGATGATGTTGATGATGATGTTGATGATGATGTTGATAATGGTAATAATGATGATGATGATAATGATAATAGTGATGATGATCATCATAATCATTATGATAATGATGCTGAGGATGATAATGATAGCCTCATGCACAACCTCTTTTTAGTCCCCCCATATACGACATGCCTGAGCGTGCAGTAGTCCTGTTCTACCTTTGTCTGTTAAGAGACTTGCATGACCTAGGCGGGGCACACATGACGTATGCAGCATTTAAGAAACCTGGAGTGGATTTTTAAGGCAGGGCTTGTTGTTGTTGTTTAACTAGGACTGCTGAGCTTCTCGCTCTTTTGCAGCCAGTACCAGGTTGAAGACTTCTTGGTATCTACGCTGTAGATCTAGGCTTTTCCTGTGGCTTTTCTGCCATTTTGAAACATGTTGAGCTGAAGTCATGAGCTTAAGTTTCTCTAGCTTGACTTGCATTTAAAGGATTGTCATTTTTGGTCCCATGCTAGGAGCAAGAAGCGTGTGGCATACTATGCATTCCCTGCCATCCAGGGAAGGAGGGGGGGGGGGGGGGGCTGGAGAACATTAAGAGTCACGTGTGAGGCCAGTGCAAAGAGCGTCATTTTTTTTTTAGATAAGTGAGAAAGATGGAAATGGATGGACCACGTACTACACACGAAAATCTCTATTTTGGTTGTTATTGATTCAGCGGCGTTTGGACTCTTGCCGTTCGGTTAAATGCCATGTAGTAGTGTCTGCGTGTGCTGCAAGTTGTTGTTTGCTCAATAGAACGTGTTCCATTTATCTGGCCTCGGAGGAAGGAGCATTTTCTTAACATAGTCGAGTGCTGGGCACTCAAAGAGGCGGTGGTCAGCAGTGTCACTGGAGATAGATATTTGAGCAGTGTACAAGACTGCATGGAGATTTAAGCATACAGACACAAAAAGACAGACATTTGCAGCAGAATTCGAAAAAAAACGTAATACAGAACAAGAGATATCATGGAGATTATATTTTCTGCCTCATGCGCCACCTGGTGACGAGAGTATGATGATAATGAATTGTCGCGAGTATGGAAATAGAGGATGTCTGAGTTTAGCCAAACTATGAATGAATAATGTGAAAGTAGAGAAAATTAAAGTCACTAATGAAAATTTGGAGAGAGATATGACTTCTGGAGAGAAGAGATATAATAAAATATCTAAGGTCTACTTCCTAGCTATACTCGGGACTATGTTTAAAATGTCATACCTTTCTCCGTCCTCTCATGCAGAATTGGATAATCTATTACAGTAATAGTAAATAATCCTAGTAGGTAAGTTACTTCCACAGCTGGGAAAAATACTACACTGTTCCACCTAAGTTGATATTAAAAGGCTATGGAGATAAGCTCTCTCTGTAACAGCATCGTAATAAATCCTATGCGTTCACAATGTCCTGTGGCTGGTGACCATACTAGCAGGTGAAGGAGATTACAACGAGTGCAGAAACACTTGACCCACTGATATATATATATATATATATATATATATATATATATATATATATATATATATATATATATATATATATATATATATATATATATATATATATATATATATATATATATATATATTCATGGGCTCTTGCAGCAGTGGTTTGTTTAGCAATATGTTTCATACGACGATGTTACTTGCCCCGTGTATTTCTAGCGAGTATCCAGTAGGCACGCTTAGGCGCCTATTATACTGGGTAATGAAGACTTGAACTATAAGACAGGTGATGAGTATTGGCAACTGACTACTCCTCTCGGTCGTTCTGTCAGTATACTCAGAGGTAACCAGCTATCAGTGGGTAGGACAGTATTGCCGAAAATTACTGGATGGCAAAGGCGACAGCCCTTATGTGCTGGAATGACAGGTAATTTCGAACAATAGGCTGTGTTTACGTTATCCACGACACAGCCGTATATGCTGAAACTGACAGCATGATCTGGACTGACATGTAATATTTATTATGTGGAAGTTGTAGCCAAACGGACAGCTGCAATCTAATCAGGGAGCGCCGAATAAATGTTGTGACCAAGGCTCGAATAATGAATAATTTCTGCACTTCTTCTTTGATCCTTAGCCGCCGACCGTCAAAGCAGTCAGTGGCCATTACGCCTGGTGGCGTCTTGTAGAGCAACAACACATTTATTCCACTTTGCTCGGTCGGCGGCCATCCTTCGTACAGTGCCCCAACTCGGGTTCATTCTTTGCATCTCAGCCTCCACAGTCCTCCGCCAATTTGTTTTTGGTCGACCTCTCTTTCGTTTTCCTTCAGGGGTCCATAGCATAGCTGTTCTTGTGATGGCATCGGGGTCTCTTCTGAGGACATGGCCAACCCAGCTCCAGCGTCTGCCAGCTATGATGGTGTGCATGTCCTCTTGCTTGCTCCGAGTAAGCAGATCTTGGTTGGAATTTCTGCACTACAACTGATATTTAGCTCTGGCGCAGATTATTACTTTGTCCAGTGGCAGAATTTTCTTGAGACAATGGTATTGAGTGATAAAGACCCCTCGCCCGGGTCCACGAGTTCTCTGAAAATCAAAGAATACAGGGAACTAGCCGCCATCTACTAGAAAGGCAGAATAAAAGGACCTTTCGCTAGATGCCGCTGTCCACGTGTAAAGGGGTGGAATTTAGCCTGTCCAACGTAACATTGACATGACCAATGCCAGAGATAGCGCTATTAGGAGCTATAAGACTGAAATAGACAAAATAGAGAACAAGACAGGGCAGACCACGAGGCTAAAAGTGGCAGAAATTGTCTTCAAATCACGACATAAATGAGACGGAGACACTAAAATAAGCAAGCACTGCATTACGAAACTTGTTAGGGCCAGATAGTCTTAGTATGGGATAAAAGGTAGTACCATGGAAAATACTGCCATAGGAGATTGAAGTGTTAGAGACTTCACTATACTAGGTCCAGCATCGAGAGGTTGGGTGACCATTTCCCTTCCTAGATGCCTTTCCTTCCTTAACTCAAGAGCAAAGTCAGGTACCCATTTACAGCTGGGTAGACTTCAGCGTGCCGATACCGCGAATCGAACCCGGCGCCTTTGCCGCGAGATGAGCGCTCTAACCACTCTATCAGTTGGACGCAGTAGTATATGATAGCAGCAGATGAGTCGGCCCCCAGTAATTTGCAAGGTTCTGACGAGAACGACAGAGGCTGTAGTTTTGACATGATCTAAGAACTAGATCCAGAGATCAGTATGGCGGTCGGTGACCACAGTGAACATAAGATGGCCATTACACTGTTTGATAGACGAGGTGATTGATTTGCAAGTAAAAGACAGTTGTACAAGTTGTTCATTTTTGTGACAGATCGTTCCTTTCTTTCCTTTGTCGTCTTATAATTGTATCTGTACAGCAACTAATGTGGAGAATCCTCTAAATTTTCATTTTTTAAAGTCTAATTTTAGATAAATACCTCCAGCCTCCTCCTTCAACCGTCCAGCTACTCCCCTCAATTCTCCAGCCTCTCATCTAAACGTTGAAACTCCCTCTACAACAACTCTTCTTATCTCTCCAATCTCCCTTTCTGATCTCTCCAACCTCCCTTCTTATCTCTGCAACCTCCCCTCCCTCAACTGTCCAACCTCCCTCCTCTTATTTCTACAACCTCCCCTCCCTCAACTGTCCAACCTCCCTCCTCAACTCTTCAACATCCTTGCTTAACTCCTCCTCGTCAACTCTCCGACCTAACAAACTTTCACTGAACCACATACTTCCAGCCACAACTTTCATCCTGAGAGGAATGCCACGAATTTAATCCTTCTCTCCTTCACTCAGTCTTGTCACCCAGTCCCACTTACCTCTGGAATCTTTCTCTTGCCCAGATCCGTGCAAAGAAGCCGGGTTTTTAACTTGCAGCCTCCCTCAATTTTTGTACTAGCTGTTCAAATTTGTATCTCTACATTGGTGTGAAAGGAAAAAAATAAAAAAATCCCCAGATGTTCAATTTGCTTACCCATAACAGAAATTTCTTGTAGCGGTACTTGACGTGCAATTTGTGGTAAAGTGAGCTTTCTTTCTTTCTTTCAGTATGTCTTTCTTTCTCTTTCTTTCATTCTTTCTTCCTCTCTCTGTCTTTTATTCTTTCTTTCTTTCTCTCTCTTTCTTTCATTCTTTCTTTTTCTCATTTTTTTCTTTCTTTCTTACTTTCTTCCTTTCTTACTTAGGGAGGAGAGGAATTAACTTTCATTCGCTTTTCTTTGCTTGAATGTTGCTGCTGCACAGATTACATCCAGCTGTTCAGATCATCGCAAAGGAAACTTTCAAGGAAGTCATTTGTCACAACTAATCCTTGATTATTGCATCGCGTGGTTCCCAGAGGGCGGGGGGGAAAACTAGGGGGGGGGGGGAAGGGGTGTCTCTGAGGACAGAAAGACAGAATAGGGTTACTGCTGTCTCAAGCATGGCTTCAAAGGCAATTAATATGAGCTTGTGCATGTGGATGGCAACGTCATCATGTGAAACAAGTTGCTATAGAAACCACTGCTGTAAGAGCACACGAATTTTTTGGTACGGACTGTGTTTACAAGGGGACCAGGTACATTGGTAACTCGATGTTCTACAAGGGGACCAGGTACATTGGTAACTCGATGTTCTACAAGGGGACCAGGTACATTGGTAACTCGATGTTCTACAAGGGGACCAGGTACATTGGTAACTCGATGTTCTACAAGGGGACCAGGTACATTGGTAACTCGATGTTCTACAAGGGGACCAAGTACATTGGTAACTCGATGTTCTACAAGGGGACCAGGTACATTGGTAACTCGATGTTCTACAAGGGGACCAGGTACATTGGTAACTCGATGTTCTACAAGGGGACCAAGTACATTGGTAACTCGATGTTCCGTAAATAAAGTGACCAAAAAAAAAAAAAAAAAAATATGATGACTAGTTCATTCGGAAAACTTTACTTGTTGTAGAATTCGTTTGTCACTTGTTATTATCTTTTCTATCCTGTTATTCGTATTTATTATGTAGCATTATACATATTCCAAGGAAAAGGACTATTGCACCCTCAAGCATGTCGTAAGAGGCGACTAACATGAGGTTGTGTATGAGGCTGGCAACCTCATCATGTAAAACAAAGTCAACATAAACCACCACTGTAAGATCATGTGGCTGCTTGGTGCTGGTTTCCTGCAAGGGGACCAGCTTCAGTGGTGACTCCATGTTCTACAGGGAGCACACATGAAAATGATGTTCATGAATGATACATATACCTGGGTAGCATTGTAGACAAAGTTCGATGGACGATGATATAAGAAAACACAAGGCTTACGGAGTTTACAATACATTGGGGAAAAAATGGTAATTAAAATAAATTAATTCTAGCACAAAACTCTGAATCTTCTACTTTAATGTCAAGTTAAGTCTGAATCTTCTACTTTAATGTCAAGTTAAGTCTGAATCTTCTACTTTAATGTCAAGTTAAGTTCTCTTGTGTGGCTCTGAAACATGGAAAACAACAAGAAAAAGCTAAGGACTTTCATAAATGAGTGCTTGCATAGAATAGAGATTGACATGGTATGACAAGATTACTAACGTGGAACTGATGACAAGAACCAGACAAGTACTAGTGGAACAAGAGATGAGAAGAAGACGTTGGCGATGGATAGTACAGATATTGAGAAAAAACCTATTGATAGCATTACAGGGCAGTCTTTGTTCTAGAATCCCTAGGGTAAGGGAGGTAGAGGGAGGCCCCCCCCCCCCCCCCCCCCCCCCCCCCCCCCCCCAAAAAAAAAATGGTGAATAGAACTGGAGAAAAGCACGAAAGAGGAAACATGTAAAGACCTTGAGCTAATGGCACGGGACAGGAAGACTTAGTAGGTTTGTTGAACGCCTATGCTTCTTGGGTAGCTGATGGGTGATGACGACGATGATATATTGTTTATCGCCATGCGGCACTTCATAACCATCTAAACAGCTGACGAAGCAATCTTTCTACTCCAATACTTTGTTTTAATTGGTATCCTCGCAAGTTTTCCCTGAAAATAACATTTCCGTATTAAAATGTGGAGTAAGTTTACTTCCGTAACAGAACGTGGTCTATTCACCTGTTGCACATCTGGGGGCAACTGCAACTGTATAAATGTTCTCAGCTTGAACCAGCCAGACCGTTAAGTGTTCCAGCAATGATAACCAGTGTAATAAGCCAACAGATATCCTAGATTATCCACTTTAAAAAATGATGTTTAAGCTCACATGAAGCTAACACGGCCCGCGAATTTGTTAGAATGCTTAGCTGTGCATTTTGGTGCGCATAGTTCTGCGGATTTCTGTCACGTTTTCCTACTCACACCACAGGTATATTGAAATGGAAACCCTAGGCCTGTAAACAGTAAATCAATATAAGACAAACATAAAGGTATGTTATCATTCACTCGTAGGAAATAAAGAAGTAGAACACTAGACAACAGAAAAACAACAGACATGCTACGAGTGCCTGCAACACTGCTAACATACTTTTATGTTTGTCTTATATTGATTTACTGTTTACAGGCCTCGGGTTTCCCTCCTTATGTGTTATAAATGTTTATACAATACCAAACCTACCCTCTGTTCTGTTCTTACTGTTCTAAGTCTACTATCATTTACTGGATACAGTATTTTAAGGTCTTTATCTTGTGTGGACTGGCCTATACTGTATAATAGAGGAACAACAGAAGTGATTGCGTCATTAATAGGCTGAACTGCCCATGGTAAACTTCCGGTGTTATGTCTTGCGGTTCGCACAAATGACCTGTCATCGAAGCATCATTTTTTGATGATGCATAGATGGCAGGGAGGATAGTGTGATTCTCTTGCATAGCTAGGCGGGGTTGTCGCACGGAAGGTCCGGGGTTCGAATCCTGGATAATCCACTCATGTTTGTTGTTTTTCTGTTGTCTAGTGTTCTACTTCTTTATTTCCTATAAGAGTCTGATAACATACCTTTATGGAAAGAAAGTCAACAACAGAATTGATAGACAGTACAAGTGTCTGACCTCGATTTATTAAATATTATTTGTAGGGAAACCTCCATGTCTATTTGAGCTGCCCTATATTTCGCTAACCCTGTAGTGTTAATGTTATTGTTCGTCTTACTAGGGTATCCCGTGGCATCCACAAAACATCCATCACCCACTGCTACCTTCTTATTTCGAAGACTGTAATTATGGATTACATCTTTCTTTCATGATTAACTAATGGTAACATCCAACACAGAAAAATGAACTATGAACAACATGCATAGCTGAACAGTGAAGAATGCTACTGATATAATGTAACTTGTCATAATCAGACATCTTTAGCGAAACTAAAACTGTCATGGCCAAGGATCTATAAACAAACATCTGCCAAGGAAAAAAAATAAACGAAACCCTGACCTCAGTTAACCTTGGAAATATAAACTTTCCAGGTTATTACTTTTCCCGTAAATATATTCACATTCCTGTTTCCAAGATCTAGTTTAATGTTAAATATTTGACCTTGAACTGTTACTGTTTTTTGTGCACGTGGCTGACATACTCAGCATGAAGAACGCATTGGTACAGAAAGAACCGCTGCAGGAGCACGTGACTGAATGATACTGAAGTCCTGCAGTGGACCGAGCTGCAGTGGTGGCTGATTGCTCCGCAAAGAACGCAAAGGAAGATAATGGCGATGATGATGAGTATGCTGTCCGACACTGGATTCAGCAAATCTCTGACCATATGCTGCTCAGTACCATCAAGACCACTGTCCCACAATTCATACGAATAACACAGATACGTTGATTAGCAATGAATTCTGGCACAAACTGGCACAAATCTCCATCTGCTTATCTTCCAGGCTTTTATTGAGCCAAATATAAGCTGGCTTCACGCACTGATGCTTTATCAAGTGTATTTAAACAAGTGGTTTCGAACTAACGCTCCCAAGTGTGTATATCAGCGAGACTGGCCAATGAGCCACGTTTCGACAAGTGTTTGAAAAAATGTTATCTTTTCCCGTCTCCCCTAACAACCAAGATAGTATTTATAGCCCGACCAATCGTGGTTAGGCTTTCATTTGTTGCGCTCCAATCAATTTGAAGTTTACATGGTAGGCTATTTCTGTAACGTAAATTTTTTTCAAACACGTTAAAAAAAAATCTTATGAGCAGAAATGATTTTATGCTGTCAGGCACCCCCAATATTTTATTTTGGGTATAATTTATTAATTCCTGGACTATTTGCGTAACGTTTTACATATTATTTGTCAGCAAGCCCTAAGGAACCCAAAAATACTAATTTAAAGGAGCTACGTGGCTGCGTTCAAAATATGCAATTTCTTCTACCTCCTGTTTCGAAGATGTGCTGTCTGGGTACTGTTATGTGTTCAAACGTAAACCCATCTAATGTTGTCTTTTCTAATAAGAGTTTGTTATGATTTATAAACCTAACTCTGGGAAAGGGTAGTGTATTTTATCACTGTCCGTCTGAAAAAGTTAGTGCTTGTAGACTTACACGCGTGATGCCAGCATTTGTATATCGCGCGTCGCGTGTTGCATGCGTTCCTGATTTTCAGCCCTCCCCTCTCGCTATCCTTTTGTCCATCTGTTCGTTCGTTTTGGTAACGTAATATAATTAATGTTAGGATTAATTTAGGTCATTACGCAGTCTCTCAATGTTTTTCTTAGAAATGCAGCACACGTTTCATTGAAGAAGGCGGGTAATAATACAGTAAGCTTTTATATCAACGTGAAAGCGTTACAATTTGCAGACGAAGCAGAAAACAAGGGGGATTTCGAGTACATTCTTTGTGACAGCACTGTTATTTTACCAATGCTCTTCTCTTTATTAATTTTATTTGTTAGGCTTCATATTTACCTAATAATTTATATATGTGGATTAGAATATTTCATGTCACCTCCCCTCTTAAAACAGACATTATATGTCAGTCCTTTATTCTATATACACATAGAGAAATTTATTATTATTTCTGGGGTTTACGGTGATTCTCATCACACGGATGGCGGCTTAAAAATCCGCTCCCAGATTGGTTTTTCCAGATATATATTCAATGCTAAAATTATATGGAGCCAGAAGCAAAGACCATCGGAGTAACCTAGAGTTCTCATGCTTCGCCTGTGCTAAAAACGATAAAGGTTTGTGGTCAGTTTGCAACTTAAATGCCTTCCCATATAGATAAATATTGAATTTCTTTATTGCCCATATTACTGCAAGACATTCTTTTTCGCTAGTTGAGTAGTTGATTTCAGCTTTATTCAACTTTCTGCTAGCATATGCCACTGGGCTTAATTCCCCATCCAATGCATCTGATTTCTGTAGTAGAGTTGCACCTAGCCCAATATTACTTGCATCCGTCCTTACTATGAATTCTTGACTTAAGTCAGGTAATTTCAAAATGGGTTTACTTGTGAGCTTTTCCTTCAATTCTTGGTAAGTCATTTCACATTGTGGTGTCCATGTAATGTGATCTGAAAGTCCTTTACGTGTCAATTCCGTTAAAGGTGCACATATGGAATTAAAGTTTTTGATATACTTCTGGTAGAAACCACATAATGAGACAAAGGATCTCACGTCCTTCTTGGTTTGTGGTCTCGGGGCTTTCTGTAGTTCTCTAAGTTCTTTGGGTCAGGGGTCATGTTTCCCTGATAAACTGTGTGTCCCAAAAATTCCAATTCTTTACATCCAACGCAACATTTGGTTGGTCGGGCTGTTAAATTTGCCTCCCTAAGTCGATCAAACAGCATGTTCAGAGAGTCAATGTGTTCCTCAAATGTTTCTGTTGCTATAAAGATATCATCCATAAAATTTGTTATACAGGGATTATTCAGAGGATCCAATAATTTTCTCATCATCTAGAGAAGACACTAGGCGCATTCTTCAATCCAAATGGCAATCTATTAAACTCATAGTGTCCTTCTGAGGTACTAAAAGCTAGGTATGGTCTAACCTCAGGCTTTACTGGAATCTGATAGTATCCTTTACTCAGATCCACTTTTGAGAAATATTTAGCTTTATTTAGCCTGGCAAACAGCTGATTTGTATCCGGCAATGGATCCACCTGTCCTTCTGTAATAGCATTCAGTCTCCTGTAATCTATACAGAGTCTATGTTCTCCAGAGGGCTTCCTTAAGAGGACAACACCGGAACTATACGAAGACTCACTGTGCGAAATAATTCCTTCCTTCAACAGATAGTCTATCTCTTCCTTCAAAGCTTTCTCCTTAGCAAACGGAATCGAATATGGTTTCATACAGACAGGTGTGGGGTCTATCAGTTTCATATCATATTCCAATAGGTTTGTATGCCCTGGTCGGTCTGTTAACACCTCTGCATGATTATTTAGAACCTGTTGCACTCGCTCTTTCTGAGTTTTCGTTAAATGTGTACTGATTTTCACCTGTGCTGCTGTCTCACAGGGGTGTAATGGATATTCAAATGATGAAAGTGGTTCCTTTTTCATCTCCATGGCGATGGACAAGGTCTACAAGTGTGTCTCTTCCTGATGTTCTCTTTCCAAATATTTCTTCAGGAGATTCACATGATAGATTTTTTCTTTCCCCTTCTTATCTATCTTATAATTTGTTCTAGACACCTCCTCTAAAACTGTATATGGACCCTGCCATCCAATTTGTAACTTATTCTGACTCCCGGGCAAAAGAAGCAGTACTTTCTCTCCCACAGCCAAATTTCTGTCTTTCGCCTTCCTGTTATAATAGGCAGCATGTTTCTTCCTGGCTTGTTTCAAATTTTCATTGGCAAGTTTCCAGCCAGTTTTTAACCGAGTGGTCAGCTCATTCACATATTGGTATGAAGATGTAATGTTTTCCTCTGCCTTTTCATCAATCCACGTTCTTAACAAAGCTTCAAGTGGACCTTTTATTGGCCTTCCAAACAATAATGTTTGCCGGGGCCATAACCGGTTGAACTATGGGTACCTCCCGATAAGCAAAGAGGCGGCGTAGCAGGTACTGGTCCCATGTATCTGGTTTTTCGTGTGCCAACTTTCTCAGGATCGACATCAATGTGCCGTTAAATCTTTCCACTTGGCCGTTCCCTTGGGGATGATACACACTACAATGGAAGTGTTTGGCCTGGAAGATCCTGAAAACTTCTTCAGTTGGTTTCCCCTTGAACTGAGAGCCATTATCAGTCAAGATTTGATTGGGAAAGCCTAACCTTGTGAAAATTGTGAGCAATGCCTCTGCCACATGTTTAGAATCAATCGATGACAGGGCTACTGCCTCTCCCCACATAGAACAAGTGTCCACCAGAGTCAGAATGTAGCTGTTCCTTCTCTTGGTTCGGGTGAGAGGTCCCACAAGATCCACGGCAACTCTCTCAAAGGGTGTTCCCACTATGGGCATTTCCCCCAGAGTTGCTGGTGCAGTCCAATGTTTAGGTGCTACTCGTTGGCACTCTGGACAGGATTTTACATATCGTTTGATATCTTCAGTTATTCCTGGCCAGAAATAGTGACAAGCTATTCGCTGTCCTGTTGCGCTGATTCCCATATGACCACTGAAGGGAATCGCATGCCCTAGTTCCAACACTTTAGTCCTATATGAAGTGGGAAGGACCAGCTGTCCGTGACCATTGGATTCAGATCCAGCCTTCCTATATATCAGGTTTGTTCTTCTATAATAAAACTCTCCCTTGCCTGGAGGTGTATGAGATTTGGGCAACTTCTTGAAACATGGCTTGAGTGTTTTGTCCTCAGCCTGTGCCTTCCTCATCTCATCTGGGTGAGTATTTATGGGATTATCCTCCTCCTTCTTTGACTGTGATCTGGTCTGCACTGTTGCCAATATCACACGTCTCTTGGGATTCCCCAAGAAGACATATCTACACCCCTCAACAACCCCAAATATTTACGAGGTGTAGATTGACTCATTTATCACAGCTGCTGAAACCACTGCTGTGCTTTATTATGATCCCTACCACATTATCGGGGGGGGGCCCGGGTTTTCCACTTTTTATTATTCGTGCGAACGGGGAAGTTGGACCTATGGTAGCCTACATCCCTTGGGATTGCAAGTGTTGGAATCTCCACTGCCACAGTGGTTGCAGTGAGGTTGCCCTGATACCAGGTTGCGAGCTCAGGGCGGCGGAATCGTGTAATCGAAACGCAGGGATCATAGACAGCGACAGCCATAACATAGGCGGACAGAGCGGTTTAATTCATGACATAGATTGCACTAGATTACACTAGGAAAATCCGGATGGTAAGGTTTTCCTGTATAAACATCTTCTATGTGACATCAAACCCGCATTCTGGAACGCTTTTTATCAAAGACATGCATGAACAGCTAAATGATGAACGAGTGTTTCCTTCTACAATGGTCAGGTGTCATGAGAGAGTGGGTCATCTTACAGGATATACAACCATGGCTTTCATACATAATAGGAGGTGGCCTCGACACGATTCTTCACGTATGCATTCACCTCATGAGTACGTATCACTAATACTTAGATCAGGTGCTATATAAGAATTGAGAGGGAGCGCATTGCAACAACTCGGTCCTAGGGGCACAGTTGATTTGTAATGAGACACAACTTGGACAGGGGAAACTATATTCTATTTGCGACTTCAACTCTGCTTGTCAAATTTGTGGGCGGTCTTTATGGTATGGTTTTGAATATTAATCGTTATTCCAGGACATAGAATAAACAATATTCTTTTTCCCCCCTGAACGAAACTTTACTTCTGGAGTGGGAGGCCAGGATTTTTCTTAAGTTTTAAAGTTTTATTATTTCCTTTTGTTTCATACTTTAGGGTACCTGTCCCTCAAAGTCCATTTGAGTATGAGGCTTTCTACCTCATCTTTCAGCAGCAACTGGTTATAGGTTCATCATCCCATAGATCACATGTCATATGCATTCTAAATCCATAAAGTTTTTTTCTAGCCCCTTGTCATAATAGAAATCTGTATTCTTTTCATACGCCCGTGGACTTTCAGAGCTGCGACTATTTAGGACACATTCCTATAAGATCCATTACCGGGCTCAGACTTGCTAATTTTTGCCCTAATAAACACTCCATGTTTAGCCTAACCTACGATCTCGATTACACCGCAGGAGGCAACTTTAGGCTCATGAGGTATTTCCCGAGCCCTCCTCAGTGCCAGTATTATTTTAGCATGAGTGGTAGACGACATTAGGTTTCCCAGTCCTGATGGAGCAAATAAGAACCTGCCTTCCTATTTCATATTATTCTTCTCAGCTACACTAAAGGAGAGCCAAATTTTAATTTTTCCCTAGAAGTATCGTTGAGGTTTTTCCTTCCTATCAATTGTTTTTTTTTCCCCGTGCTGCAAAGTCCCCCCCATTTGGCCTCCAAGGGATATGTGAGTGCTCCCCAAATTCCGACATGAGAGAACTAGTGGTGGACCTTTCTGGATAACTCTCAACCTGAAATAAACGTAGTCTTGCAGTAATAGGACGTTGTTTCCCCTACGCTAATAAATTTTTTTTTTTTGATACCCCATTTAGACAATAGTCTCACAATATTTGCAGATCTTTATTTTCATACGCCTCTGAACAAACATGAAGCTCATAGCTTAGCCCAAGTCACCCATAACGAGATATTCCTCTGAGATTGCAGCCTTACTTGCCAATCCAATTTTTCTCTTCTTGCTAAAACGCGTACTTCGTCATATGCAAAGGTCTTGCCCCCGGACGCAATTTCACACATAGCAAGTGGAAGAATAGAAAACTGCTTTGTACGCTCGCTAGCTCACTTTCGTAAATTCTCTTAACCCCCATTCTGGGTAATCTGGTCTAAGCTATAGCCGCTTTACGCAATAGAGTTTTATAAGAGTCCTCCTTTACTGCAATTTCCTGCAATCGGTCCATTGCAGCATAATCACAAACTCTATCGAGCATTCTTTACAGAATCTTGTCTTTCTTCGCGATTCTATAAAGGTTACGAATTTGGATAATCCCCCGTGACATATACACGTTGTGAATCAGGCCCCACAAACCATATGTCTCAGCCGACTCATCTGGCATCTCTAACTTCTTTTGCCTCAGATGTTGACGTGAGCATCTTGCAGTAATCTCAGAAATTTTGGCCATTGTAGTCTAGAAACCTCATAACCTTCTCCGCTTTTTAGATTAATCTTTTTCCTTTTATCTTCTATCCTCCCTGCGGCCTTTCACATTTTTCGTCCTTCAATCAATGTCATGCTAATCCTAAGATGAGATTGGTATCACTCTTAGGCAACCTCTGTAAACTGGCCATGACTTTGATGTCCTTACTTTTTTCAGTCATAACCCATCGGATTACCTCCTTTTATTATTCCCTTAATTTAGTTCCCTTTACTTTTTTTAGATCCGCCTCGGCGTTATGAAGGAAGTGTATAGCCTAAAGATTTCCAAATATCCCGGACAAGTCCTACCTCAATCTCTAATGTGCAACCTGCAGGAACAGTCTACATGACTCTCGAGTCTCTCAAACTTAGTCGTAAAGCATCCAGCCTTCTTTGAATGGACGGGTACTCAATCACTCTATTAAGAGGTACTTATATACTATTGAGATAGAATTACCCTCATTATTTTTTAATCTTTTCGCTAATCCTTTCTAAAGTCGTCTTGAGCGAGACTCTGGAATAGTGGGATGAATTCGTATCGTTATGTGTGTAGGGTTATATGTGTTTGGTGGATAATCACATAATTCCACGATTAACAACTTACGAGAGATCAGCTAGGCAAGAGGGTTATTCCGTAGTCACTATCTTATGCCCCCAATAGCGAGCGCCAATAGTAACTCTTATACAGACTTGCAAAACCTTAATAGCTAAGCTCTTCTATGTTGTGTCAAGATATCTCTAGAAAACATGCGAGTCCAAAGATATTCTGTGAAAACCTTTGGCCCAGAATATCACAGACTTATCATTACTCTAGGCTATGAGGTACATTTTAGAGTGTCAATCATTCTAACCTACAAGTTGATTACAATACAGCCTACTGGAATTTATCAACACTGTTAAATTACATACATCACAAATATCTTGTTCAGAATGTGCTTAAGCACATTGCACGTCGTTGGGTTTCAAGCCCCTCAACTATATTTTGTTTAACTAGCACCCGCACGGCGTGACGAGCAACACTTTACAATTCAATACGCTGCTACCGCCAGGAGTACAACGTATCTTAGACCTTCCTATATACTTTCCTGAAGTGGAGATGACCCCAATATT
Source organism: Oreohelix idahoensis (assembly GCA_024509875.1). NCBI lineage: Eukaryota > Metazoa > Mollusca > Gastropoda > Stylommatophora > Oreohelicidae > Oreohelix > Oreohelix idahoensis. The sequence goes on along the minus strand of JAMPIV010007819.1, from coordinate 163,219 downwards.
TTAATAGTTATATTAAGCTAGTCATCTAATCCCAAGAGCGAGACCCCAATATATGTGGTGAAGTGGGATGTTATAAATACTTTAGGGAACTTAGTGTACTGACTGAGATCAGCTGTGAAGGTATCTATATCTATTAAGAGTAGTGTATTATAGATAACCTTACTTGCTACCACATATCTATATATCTCAGTCAGAAAAAAAAAAAAATTATTCTGGAATAGTGTGATGCTACGTTATGTGTCTAGGGTATGTGTATGATGAAGTGTAAGTCACAACAACAGACAGATAAACAATTTAATTTAATCCACTACTCTTGACAACACTGTGACACTCACATACATATAACACTCTACAAAGATATCTGAAAAGAGTCACTGATAAACTTTCGAATAACAATATGTATTCATTACTGGCATGAATGAATATGTGTCCTGATTCAACTACAAGGGAACCAGGAATCACAATCAATTTAAATTACAAGTTATGTACAGAATGTATTTAATATGAATATTGTAGTGACATATATTATTACAAATGTTCTATGTGTGTCAGTTGTGTAGTAGTAAAATGAGGTAATACTGGTTTTGTTTTGTTCAAGCTCTGTTGGTATTTGTCATCATGACTTCAATAGTTTGTCTTTAGGGACCATATTGGAGATGTTCACAGTTCCTGATTTTAAGACAAGTAAATTCCCCTCTGAATAGTATTTTTATAAAAGTTATTTCAAGATGAGGGGACATAATGTTGAGCTCAGCTGGCCAACTCTGCTTATCTTGAGTGATGGCGGCAGGAAAGGACTCCTCTGCTCGAATTCTCCTCTGGGCTCAGGAGACACCTCACTGATAGCTAAAAAGACCAAGGAGTATGCTGTCCGACTCTGGATTCAGCAAATCTCTGACCAGATGCTGCTCAGTACCATCAAGACCACTGTCCCACAATTCATACGAATAACACAGATACGTTGATTAGCAATGAATTCTGGCACAAACTGGCACAAATTTCCATCTGCTTATCTTCCAGGCTTTTATTGAGCCAAATATAAGCTGGCTTCAACGCACTGATGCTTTATCAAGTGTATTTAAACAAGTGGTTTCGAACTAACGCTCCCAAGTGTGTATATCAGCGAGACTGGCCAATGAGCCACGTTTCGACAAGTGTTTGAAAAAATGTTATCTTTTCCCGTCTCCCCTAACAACCAAGATAGTATTTATAGCCCGACCAATCGTGGTTAGGCTTTCATTTGTTGCGCTCCAATCAATTTGAAGTTTACATGGTAGGCTATTTCTGTAACGTAAATTTTTTTCAAACACGTTAAAAAAAAAATCTTATGAGCAGAAATGATTTTATGCTGTCAGGCACCCCCAATATTTTATTTTTGGGTATAATTTATTAATTCCTGGACTATTTGCGTAACGTTTTACATATTATTTGTCAGCAAGCCCTAAGGAACCCAAAAATACTAATTTAAAGGAGCTACGTGGCTGCGTTCAAAATATGCAATTTCTTCTACCTCCTGTTTCGAAGATGTGCTGTCTGGGTACTGTTATGTGTTCAAACGTAAACCCATCTAATGTTGTCTTTTCTAATAAGAGTTTGTTATGATTTATAAACCTAACTCTGGGAAAGGGTAGTGTATTTTATCACTGTCCGTCTGAAAAAAGTTAGTGCTTGTAGACTTACACGCGTGATGCCAGCATTTGTATATCGCGCGTCGCGTGTTGCATGCGTTCCTGATTTTCAGCCCTCCCCTCTCGCTATCCACCAAAAAATGATGCTTCGATGACGGGTCATTAGTGCGACCCGCCGTCATCGACGCATCATTTTTTGGTGATGCCTAGATGGCAGGGAGGTGACACGTCATCGAAGCATCATTTTTTGGTGATGTCTAGATGGCAGGGAGGATAGTGTGATTCGCTTGCATAGCTAGGCGGGGTTGTCGCATGGGAGGTCCTGGGTTCGAGTCCTGGGTAAGCCACTCACGTCTGTTGTTTTTCTGTTGTCTAGTGTTTTACTTCTTTATTTCTTACGAGTGCCTGAAAACATACCTTTATGTTTGTCTAATATTTATTTACCAGCTAATCAGAGTAATGAATGTACGGTGCAAATAAGTGCAGATGTGTGCCCTAAGGTGCACGCGTCATAATGTTCGTTATAATTTCTTCCACAAGACATGCACAAATAGGTTTTTGATTCCTTCGACCGCGTGGGATTTTTTTTTAAGCTGTCTTGTAGGTGAACAGATCGCTTGCACAGTAATGATGTTTTCAGATGGCGGTGAGGTTGTCTTTGTAGTGTCCTGGAAATGAGTTCAGGCTGGACTACTTTAGTAACTAAGGTTAATGCAAGCGCGGAAGCTTGTTGAAGAAAAAAAAAAAAAAACTACTGAAGTCGAAAATGAGGTGAGTGAGGTAACGAGAAGCAGATGAATGTAAGCTAACTGGGGTCTCTGAGGAGACGAAGAAAGAGTAAGGTTGCTGCTGTCTGTGGCATGTCGTAAGAGGCTACTTATGTGATTTTATGTAAAAGGCTGACAACCTCATCATCATCGTTATTTTTGGCTTTCGCCCCTTATGGAGCATAGAGCTCCCACTGTTGCTGGTCCCAGCTACCAATCATTCACATGCTGTCGTAGCGGTGGTTATGGTAGCAATTTGTTTGACATAATGAGGTTGGCAGCCTCATACACAACCTCATATTATTCGTCGTGTACGACATGCTAGAGAGAGCAGACGTCATATTTTCTCTATTTTTTTCATCAAAGACCCCCCTCGAAATACACGGGGCTAGTAACATCATCATACGAAACAAATGGCTACACAAACCACTAATGTAAGAGCACGTGTATGAATTGATGGTGGCTACTTTCAAACCAAATACAATGGTGTGCCTATGCTCCACAAGGAATGAAAAGGCCAATGAGTGAAGAAGAAGAAGTATAAATCGACAAAATGTCTTTCCTGTATTCCTTCGAAGTAAAACTTTCAGATTCCCACTTCTCCAGTTCCAACCTGTCTAAAGAACAACCCACTCCTCTCCGCTCAATAAAAGTGATAGAATCAGCACGGAGCAACTTCCGTTACAGAAACGAGTGTACGTTCGCCAAGACTGCGCGCTCACTTCAAGTAATCAGTAACCGGTCCACGTGACAAGTAGTCTAACAGCTTAACCGGAAACTCAGGATTCTAGGGAAGATTTAAAAACTTCGAGAAAAAACATAAAAAATGCTGCCATTCCAGATGCTAGTACACTCGTTACGGAACAAAAGATTTCTAAAATTGGAGATTTAACGAATAACATTAAGTTTTACCGGCGTTGCGTGAGACCAAATTTACTTAACAGCTTTTGCAGAAATGATCTGTTGTGCTGCTTTTGCAGAGCTCACGAACCCTGTGTTCACGGTTTGCTTTTAATGAACAGGAAAACGAGTGCTACTTTAATTAGCATATTTTCGCATTATTTTATGTGTATTTTTGTTCCCAAAATAACATCAGCAGAATTTAGCAGTGATAATAATTAGCAACAATTTCCCTTCTCTTTAAAGTGTTCGGCTGGCATATTTTCTCCCGGATTTTACTGTGCTTGCAGTGAGTTTTGAAACTAGTCTCACATGAGGTTGTAAGTCTCGTATAGTCTCTGCACGTTTCTGGTGACACAAACAGAGAAAAGGACTACGCTTGAGTTGGTGTTTAGAACTACATACAACATTCAAATGGAAACATGCATCTCATGAAAACATCTTAACACGTACTATCTACATGTAATTTGTACTTCTGTGTCTGGAAGTAATACAAGTACTTGTAGTAGTTTATATAAACTGCGTTATATTAGGTAAATTTCACATGCTTACATCGGAAATCTTGTATCAGGACTAAGGTTTTCAGTTGGCATGAGTTTTCCCGATCTAAATTCAAGATTGAAAAGGATTGTATATTTAATACGAGTAGACATGTTGATATCAAGAATTTTGATGGCTTGATTACAGTTCAGAATCTTGATGTTACAGACATGATCATTCAGGGAAACGAACTCTTTTTTATATAAGAGCATGAACGGTGCTGCTGTTGCCATAGTATCAAAATTGCCGCGAGCTTTCATTTATTTGTGTGTGTGCACTTGTGTGTTGGTATGTCCGTCCTCAAGTGTGGTCCGATATGTCTATTATCAGGGACAGCCCGGATCTAGGGGACCCGAAGGACCAAGAGGCCCACCTGGAGCAGATGGCCGGACGGTAAGTATTATTATTATTTTAATCTCATCATTTCATATTTCATTGTCTATTTTAACAAAACTATACCTATATTCTGGACAAGGGCAGATTGAGCGTTGGGCATTTCTGACGCTGCCCAAGGGCCCCACAGTTGGGATTTAAACATGTTATACCAGTTATCAATATGGAATCAGTAAACAGGGCCTATGACCGTTTGTTTTTTAATAGAGGCCCCGAACACTTTCAGTCCGTCCCTCACTGGACATTTTTGTTTCGCCTCATCCAAACCTTCCTTCAAATTTCTTTCCTTCTCTGCAATAAAACAGCTATGGTCTGTATTAATCGTTTTAAGTTAAGTCTTTTTCTTTCAAGAATTACTGTCATTTTTTTAATTTATTCCTACCAACTATACTTATAGCTTTCACGGTTATAAACGTCTTTTTAAACATAAAAAATATAGTATATTTACATGTACGAGTATTTGTCATTTATATAAATTAGGTATGAATTAGGTAAATAAGTATATAAACCAGTAAAACGGTATTGAATCAGTTCTACAAATTAACGGTTCACATGAAACAAGGGACGTTTCGGGTTTTACCCTTCGTCAGCCACGGTTACAAACAGGTGACAAGGACAAGAATTACGTATAGTCTTATGTATATTACATTCTTGTCCTTGTCGCCTGTTTGTAACTGTGGCTGACGAAGGGTAAAACCCGAAACGTCCCTTGTTTCATGTGAACCGTTAATTTGTAGAACTGATTCAATACCGTTTTATTGGTTTATATACTTATATTCCTTACCAGTTTTACAGCAGCCCCTTAATTTATAAATTAGGTATGAATTAGGTATGAATGAGGTATAAATTAGGTATGAATTAGATATGAAACTTGCTTTCTTTTATACGTAAATGAAACGTCAGAGTATTTCCCTTTATCTTTAAACCAAAAAGACGTTGAGTGTTCCTTAGCGAACACTATTATCTAGTATTATAATGTTAATATTTTTACCTTAATTTTTTAAGCACTTTGTCCAGGTAAGTAAGTGTCAATACTGCAGTATGTCTTCATTCATTAACATAAAAATATAACAATAAAGATGAACATACAACCCTCTTATTTTTATTATCTTCAATGTTTACATCAACGACGCTTATCATTTACGTTACAAATGACCTACCATTAATTAGGTCACAGCAGATTTTATTCCATCTTCATTAAAGAAACACACGTGCTTGCTGTGACGTGTTGTGACCTTCTGTACTGTGTTGTTTACATTTGGCTGCCATTGCCCTCTGCAGGACATATGTGTTCCTTCGTAGGATATGTAATGCCCCTCATGTCGCATGTGTTACATTACTTCTTCTTCTTGTTTTGTAACACCCTGTTTAGCATGTTGGGTCACTCTGTGCTTTCCTTTTTATATGATATTTATTCTTTATGCGCATTTTTACAACAGACACTTCTTGAAGTTATTTTTTTTTTTTAAATTGGAGTGTTGCCTCATTTTGGCTTGTCGCATCCCGCTCAACATAGACACAAGTTCATCGGTTATATTAGGGCTCACGCTCAAATATACATGACCTTGTGGTCTCATAGTAATAGTTTCTTCTTGAAGTCGCGTGTTTGTCTTGATCAGAATTATCCTGTGTGTAGTTACGTTTGGTAAGTTTAACATGTAACCCATAGAATATTTTTACACAGACAAAAGAAATCATTTATTTCATTACGATTTGAGAATAGCAAATTATAACACGTTTTACAAACTAGCAAGTTGGTTCATTATTTCGCCTCAGCTCCAGAAGGGGCATAGGCCTTCAAAAAACGTATGTCAAGGTCTTCCTGTCGCGTGCTATCAGCTCAAGGCCTTTACACGACGTCTGCATTATTTTTATTTATGTTTCCAGATTTTTTTCCTCGTGTTTACCTCAGTTTATCTTACCCTGTGGTTTCCAGATCAAGCGCTGTCTATCAATGCTGTCAGTAGGTTTCCTCAGTGTGTGTCTTTGTATGTGTTATCCATCGCTAGCATAATCGTCTCATCTTGAGAATGAGCAAGATTGATGAGGAAAAGAGCATGAGGGAGGGAGGGAGAGAGTGTGTGAGAGAGAGAAGATTTTGTGCAGTCTAACAGCAACGCAGGAGATAAAATGCAGTAGACACATAATTATGCTGGGTTCGAGAAAGCCAGACTACCACCTTGCTCCTCTCATGGAGCTGACAGTTTTGGACTACGTGTTCTACTGTTTGTTGTCCTCATCACGTAGCTATAGTTTCTGGGGTTCGGCGACTGCAAGCATACTTTTAGGCAACGTGATGTGTCCTGGAACTGTCTTTATGTCTTGTCTTTCTAGTTCATACCTTAATGGATATGTTGACAAAATCGTAAATAGTAGCCTCGTGATTTTTTTTCTAAACACTAAACCAGGGATCGACAGCCGGTCGATCACTTTTTACGAGTAGATCACATGGGAAAGATTTGGTAGATATTAGGTGAATGTCACGGGAATTCTCCCCTTTGCTCTGCAGTGATGGTCCAACAGGGGCCAAAATTCAGAGATATCTACCTTTAGCTCAAGTTTGCTCTTGGCAGAGATGTGAAGTGAAGAATGGTGCTTCAGTTTTAGGGAGCTGTTGCGTGATAAATTCTCGCAACATCGTTTTATTACAATATCTATTTTATAACGCAAGGGCAACAACTGCTTGAAATTTATAGTCACTTTTCTCGGTAAGCATTTGTCTTCCCGCGTTGGTATTGAATGCAGTTAAGTTTTGAGCTGTGGTCGTTTTGCGCTGGACTGCGCATGACTGGTCTTGTTTTTTGGTCGATCGGTTTCCGCCCACCACTGGTGGAGTGAGCGATTTGAATGGCGAAAGTCGTCGTCACGAGATGTTTTCCCAGCTCACATGTCGCTGTATTGTACTGCATCGGTTGATGCATGTCCCAAGGACCATTACTTGCTACTTTGTTAAATGGACTAGGTTTGGAAAACCTTTATTATCTAGAGGATATTTTTGAGGACATTATTTATACTTCGGCAGACGTGTCTGTCTTGCTGAAGTCAGACTAAGGAGAGTGAACTGATCTCATACATCTGGTTATCTCCTGGCTGTTATAGAAAAGGATGGAGTTTTTCACCTGACTACATTTACAGCACTATGAAATATAACATGCATCTGACTCATCATTGTAATGCTGTCTACCGTCTATTGCTGTATTGAATGTTGCTGTGATAATGACTGTTTGATGTCCCTACATATTCGCGTAACCATTTTGTCACTGTGGCGTCCACAATAAATAATGAAGAAAAACGTCAACGGCTGTTACAAGAATCATTGACTTTATACGTCGTGAGTTTACTGACGTCCTATGTGGATTGCCCTGTTTTTTTTGTATGAACATTGTTTGTCTGAACACATCTGCACACTACACAAAACCAGACATGCGGATACCATCCATCATCATATGGCATCACGCATCATTTGGTGGCCATAAGCTGGTTTGATTCTGGTACCAGCAAACACGGGGTCCCTTACCCACTTCATTTTCAACAAGAATTCATCAGCATCCTTCAAGAAATTAACATTCTTCAATACAGTCAACATCTTCAAAATTTTCAAAGTACTCGGCGTTGCCCGGTAAAAGTCAAAATTTCAACTTTTTGACGGAAACAAGAATTTGACAGTACCCGGCGTTGTTACATGTTGCCGGATAACTCGGACTGCTGTTATCTTTTACGCAAGTCAAGCAAGTTGCTGCTGTCAAGGTTCCAGTGCTGTCGTTTTTGTGAAGGTCAAGTGCCGGTTGAAACGGGTTGTTTTCTGAAGAAGGCCAAGTACCGATTTCCATCAACTTACTTTTGGATTAGAAGGTCAAGTGCCGAAACAACTCAACACACAGTATTTCAGAAGCTCTTGTACCATCGTGTTAGCAGTGGAAGCAGTTCAGATGTGCCATCATCGTTGGAGCTTCGCTCTTTAGGACGTTGATTGACATCCGTTTTGTCTGCTGTTCTACGATTGGAAGCCTATAAGTTAAGTGGCCTGTTTGTATGTAAACTGTGCCCTTATACTTCTGCTGAGTCTTCTGTGTATCATCTCATTCTATATGTTATATGTCTATATGTTATTTGTATATTTATATGTTTATATTTCAGCGGGTTCTCGGTTGGGTGGTGTCTCCGTTAGATTATGCCACGTCATAGAGGTCGTCTATTGTGAGCGTTTTCTGTAGGGTTTGCAAATTTCCGATACTGGAATTTGCTAAGCGACTTCTGTTGCTATTTATGTTAGCTGTGATGACATGTTTTAATATTGTTTTCGTTATTATTTCGCATTCTTTAGTTTTGTTTTGATTTGTTTGTATTTGTTAGCCTACTCTTGTCTATAATTTAGTTTCATACAACATTTTTGTTTATACACTGTGGTGTCATGTATTTTGTTTAATTATAGCGCAGATATCGTCACATTTTTTGTGATATTTCATTAATTTCTGCTTTATTTTTAGTTGATTTCTGCGAACGTTTTTGTATTGTTGCTGATCTTTGTTATTGTTTACATTGTTATTGTTTACATTGTTTGCATTGTTTACATTTTCAATGTTTACATTCTGCATGTGTTTACATAGTCATTGTTTACAGTTATAGTAATTAGTTAATGGGCTATGCTAATGCACTGTTACTACTACACGGATGATAAATGAATGATGAATAGTGTCGTGCACTATTGAATGAGAAGTGCACTTATGATCAAGAATTGAGTGCTGATATTTCATATACAATTTCTTTGATTGGAGACTTGTTTCCCACAGAGACTGGGATAATATAATGTGATGTGAATATACAAGTGCTTAATTAAGACTTGTTACACTTAGGTTTGAAATAAATTAGTTAATTATTTCAGGTTTTGGACTCATATGTTAGACAACATGTCTACATTTGAGCACTTTATTGAGCAGGGTAAATTGCTTGGGAAGACTGGTGATAAGTTAGAAGAATTTGCAACTGCTCGATATGATAAAGCAATGGAAGCTGAACAAAAGAAACTGCAGATGGAAGCTGAACAAAAGAAACTGCAGATGCAGGTGGATGAAAAAAGATTCCAAATGGAAATGGAAAAACAAAAAAGGGAATCAGAAGCTGAGGAAAGAAAACTCCAGCTAGAAGCTGAGAATAAAAAGACTTGAAAAAGAGGCTGAAAATAAAAGACTTGAAAAAGAAGCTGAAAATGAAAGACTTCAAAAAGAGGCTCAGGCTGAGGAAAGAAGATTACAGAGAGAGTCTGATGAGAGGAAAGAGAAAGCAAAAATGGAACATGAAGAAAAGGTCTTAGCTTTAGAGTTGGAAAAATTGAAATTGACGAGCATGAGTAATGGTAATGATTCAAACAAGGGTTCATCTTCTGGTAAGGCTAATAATGATACTTTTAAGATTAAGTTACCAACATTTAGTCCTTCCAGTGATGACATAATGTTCTATCTGGACAGATTTGAACAAGCATGTACAGCTCATAACATAGACAAAGCAAAATATGTTTATCAGTTATCAGGGATACTGACAGGTAAAGCTCTAAGTATATTAAATATGGTGGATGAACCTGACAAGAACAATTATGAGGTTGTCAGGGCCGCTTTGTTAAAGCAATATCAGCTTAACGAAGACGGCTATCGTCTACAATTTAAAAACATGTTACCTGAAAATGGAGTTGAATTCTCCGAGTTTATTGCAAGAATACGCATTACTTTCTCACGATGGGTTGAACTATCTAAGACGGAAAAAAACTTATGAAGGACTTATGGACTTAATACTTAGAGACAAAGTCATGTCGTCTGTCAATGAGTCTTTCCTTGCTTTCCTTCATGAACGTAAACCTAAAACAACAAAAGAAATGGAAGATTTCTGTTGCCAATACGTAACTGCGCACCCACACATAACCATGGGTAACTCTAAGGTGAAAGAAGGTTTACCAGTTGCTTCGGCAGCTCCGTATGGCCAAAACTTTGCTCGTAGATTCCAACAAAATTTTGTAGAAAGAGTAGCGGTAATTTCTGTCAAAATCATGGAAATCAATTTCATGGTGATTCTTCTTCGAAGAATTGGAGACAACCTGATAGTGGTCGTTACTATCACCCTAATAATTATAAGCATTTCAAAAGAGGATATGGTAATAGAGGTTATTCCTGCCGAAGACCTCAGAACCAAACAAATAGATGTTCGCATCAATGTGAACATGATAGTAATCGTGGAAACTGGAATTCGAACCAGGATAACAATTACAATAGAGACAATAATAACTGCAGAGATAATAATAACTCTGATAACTTCAGAGGTAATAATAGTCGGGGTAGATCTCAACACAAAAAAAGAGATATCAGCAGGCTAATGCTGTACAACAGGAAACTGAGGGAGCCTGTAATCATGTTGTTGATAGTAAAAACTTTGACGCTGTCACTGGTTCTGCTTTTGACTTTGAGAGAGCAAACAAATGCCCCCAATGCAGTACTTTATTCGAACCGGGTACCATAACTACTTTGAGTTGTGGTCACCCACTTCCCGCTCTTCCTGCTGCTGTTGCGCATGACGGGAGGGGTTCTTTAATTCTACATAAGGGTCTTGTTAATGATACTCCGGTCTCACTACTTTTCGATTCCGGATGCACCACTATTGGTGTTAGACAATCGCTTGTAGATCCATCTTGTGCTACAGGAAGGGTTATTAAATGTGTCACATTTGGCGGCACTCTAGAAAAATATCCTACTGCTGTAATTCGCATTGCCACTCCTTTCTTTACTGGAGATGTGCATGCTTGTCTCTTACCTAATCCTATTGCGGACCTTATTATTGGTCGTATTCACGGAGTTAGGGAGTGTACCCCACAGCAGATTGCTGCTTGGGAAGATAATAACATGCAAGCTACAAATGCAGTAGTTACAAGAGCACAAGCTCTACAAACACCCGAAACTTCACTGAATAGTGATAATGAAGTTGATAGCCAAGATAGTCACTTAGTAATCACTCGTGACTCTTTCATAAAATTGCAAGAAGAAGATCCTTCTTTCAAAAAATGCTTCGTTCTTGCGAAGAAAGGTGATCCGAATCAGGATACAAATAGAAAATCTTGGATTGCAATGAGAAACGGCGTACTTGTACGTATGGTACAAGATTCGACTACGTCGGCACATTCGCAAATTCTTGTTCCCAAGAGCATGAGAGTGCAAATATTACAACATGCTCATGACTCGCAATGTGCTGGATATATGGGTTTTTCCCGTACGAAGTCGAGAGTCCTTGCGGCTTTCTTTTGGCCTTTTGTCAATAAGGACATTCGTATTTACTGCCGATCATGCAAGGTATGTCAGGAGGTCAAATCTAGAGGACCACGACATGCTGCGCCGATCCAGGCTGCTGACATTCCTATTCGGCCGTTTCAGAAAATGGCCATAGATATTATTGGCCCTTTTAAGGTCAAGTCGGCCAGAGGACATCAGTTTATCCTTACATGTGTCGATATGTGCACACGTTGGCCAGAGGCTATTCCTCATATGAATTTAAGCAATCAAGTACTACGGCTGATAGGATGCAGGCCTTGTAAACTTTCTATCTTCCCAGACCTTCTATGAGGAGAAATAATTTTGCTAGTTTTGATGAGCAGCCGACGGATTTAAATCAGTAAAATAAAACTTCACTAGCTCTGTTTATGTGTGTTTAAAATGACTGAGACATATGGGTGCAGTTCACTCAAAAAAATGATTGTCAACTATAAATGTGTATATATACAGATAACAAATTTAATAATCAATTATAGTTAACATTGGAAAATAAAGGAAATTTTAGCCTAAAGGTTCAACATAAGTGATGGTCTTATGCTCTAAAATGTAAGGGTTAAGTGTTCACGTGGCAGCTTTGATTGGGTACTTAGCTGCCAGTAAGATGTCGGTTGGCCTCTGCTCCAACCGATGTTTGTTCCTTGCGGGTTGTAGACTGGTTCTTGTCGTCACTAGTCAAGTTTGGTGGCCGCAACACGTCCCTAGTAGTATCGTGGGGGGTAATTACGAAGATGTCCCAGGGTCTTTTAAGACTCGTCTGCTGTTGGTTGGTGTCTATCTTTGACTGAAGGCCACTTATACCACATTCTTGTTCCACAGACTAGTACCACCGACACAAATATTTGGGCAATATACAGACTTCTGGCTCAGAGAAATAGTTTCGGCAACTTGGTTAAGATGCCTGTTACACGTGGTCTGAGGTATTACTTTGCAATAGAGTCCCACTATGACTTAGTGTTCAGGTTCCTAGGATTCCGAGCTTTCCGTTTTAATAAAGGTAACGTTTTCTTGCGGTGTAAGTCCACAAGATGCTCAAACACATTGTTCAGTCCTTTAAAGTAGAATCTTGATTCTATTTCTTATTCTGGCTTGTCTGACTGTTTTCTTGACGAATTGAATTATCAGTGCCTTAGTTTATAAGCAACATTCGGCCCACGCATCAGCATTGCTACTATTTGACAAGGCTCCAATCAGAAATGTTGTATTTTAACATCTCAAATTCCAAACCAATAACAATCAACTGGCATACTTCGGTAGGCGCTATTCCTACTACCCTGTCTTGGAAATTCCTGCGTGACACATAAAATGTGATTTTTTTCGCAAGTCACTCTCATATAAGCTGTTTTTTCTTCCTTTGATGTTGATCATGTTTACACTCACGACATCATAGATCTATCACTGATAATGTCTTTCAAGATTGACAACTTATCGTACCTATTGCCTACAACATGTCTGGCCGGAAATGATATCATTTACCTGCTCCAAATCCAATGAGTTATCTTAAGTGCGTGTCTATAATCTGTCACTAGATTGATATTGTCCAATGTCCGACATATTCCTGTGCAAACAAAGACTATCAAGCAACACCCCGGCCAGACAGAAAATATTATCAGTGATAAGACAACTGACTGTGGCCATCCCAGCGTTGTTTACGTATTAATTGGGAGCTCACATTCACCGTCTGGTCGTAAATGTGTTACGGACTCATAAACAACCTTTCCCTCTACAGATCCAGGAGTCAATATGGGTTCAAACGAAAGTCAGTGATTACAATCATCAGTAGAGATGGTCGATGAAGCACATACATGAAAAGAATTGAAGGAAGCGATTGTAAACAGTATATGGCGCCCATGATTTAGTACGCAAAATGAGATGTAGATCAATAGTCGGGTAGAAGAGGAACGCGAGGAAAAGAGAATGGACAATTATGTCATAGTGACAGAGGGGAAAAAGAGTAACAAATTTTTCGCTAGGGATATTTCCGGCTAGCCCTTTCTACCTGCATTTAAAAGCACAATGTCCCCAAAATAAAGTACTTTTTCCGCTATAAAAGTAAAAACCCACTAGCTAGCATAATAAAATTAATATTATTCGTAAACTTTAAAGGTCAGGAACGCGATCTTTTATGTGAGGTCACGTTAGCATGCGTTAAAACATCACTTGGTTTGGTTTTTTAACCGCGCTGTCAAAAGAATTACAGAAACCAGATCACCCATACAGACTGCAGTTATTCCCAATTTCAAATTACTGTGAAACATGAAAACAAACATCAAGGTAGAACTTTAGAGAGCTCGATGTTTCTAAAGTTGTTTCCCACAATTCCTGGGTTACTTACCGCTGAATTAAACCATAAGACTTACTTGCTGCTGCAGTAAACCATTAAACTTACTTGCCGCTACAGTAAACTATAAAACTTATTTGCCGCTACAGTAAACTATAAAATTTACCTGTCGCTAAAGTAAACTATAAAACTTACCTGCCGCTACAGTAAACCATTTAACTTGCCAGCCGCTGCAGTAAACTATAAAACGTACCTTCCGCTGCAGTAAACTATAAAACTTATCTGCAGCTGCAGTAAACTATAAAACTTACCTGGCGCTGTAATAAACCATAAAACTTACCTGACGCTGCAGTAAACTATAAAACTTACCTGCCGCTGAAGTAAACTATAAAACTTACCTGCCGCTGCAGTAAACTATAAAACTTACTTACTGCTACAGTAAACTATAAAACTTACCTGCCGCTGCAGTAAATTATAATACTTACCTGCCGCTACATTAAACCATTAAACGTAGCTGCCGCTACAGTAAACCATTAAACTTACTTGCCGCTACAGTAAACTATAAAACTTACCGCTACAGTAAACTATAAAACTTACTTACCGCTACAGTAAACTATGAAACTTACTTACCGCTGCAGTAAACTATAAAACTTATCTGCTGCTACAGTAAACTATAAAACTTACCTGCCGCTACAGTAAACCATTAAACTTACTTGCCGCTGCAGTAAACTATAAAACTTACTTACTGCTACAGTAAACTATAAAACTTACCTGCCGCTGCAGTAATTTATAAAACTTACCTGCCGCTACAGTAAACCATTAAACGTAGCTGCCGCTAAAGTAAACCATTAAACTTATTTGCCGCTACAGTAAACTATAAAACTTACCGCTACAGTAAACTATAAAACTTACTTATCGCTACAGTAAACTATAAAATTTACTTACCGCTACAGTAAACTATAAAACTTACCTTCCGCTACAGTAAACTATAAAATTTATCTGTCGCTAAAGTAAACTATAAAACTTGCCTGCCGCTACAGTAAACCATTTAACTTGCCAGCCGCTGCAGTAAACTATAAAACGTACCTTCCGCTGCAGTAAACTATAAAACTTATCTGCAGCTGCAGTAAACTATAAAACTTACCTGGCGCTGTAGTAAACCATAAAACTTACCTGCCGCTGCAGTAAACTATAAAACTTACCTGCCGCTGAAGTAAACTATAAAACTTACCTACCGCTACAGTAAACTATAAATTGTAGCCCGTGCCAAAGCTAGCTGGGCCCATTCATTATTAACCTCTCTGAAAGTGCAGCTATCACCAAGCTCGGGCTACAATGATCTGGCTCGAATCCAGGTCAGTCTTGTGTAATGCATACCTGTCAACCTCCTGAGACATACATCTGTACGCTGGACCAAAAAAATCCTTACAAACACCCAAAAATCCTTTTCCAAAAAATATATTAAAAAATTATACGCAATACAGTTTTAAAATGAGAAGTGACATATACAAATCTATTAGCACTTGAATTATTGTGATATAAAACATGCTAATAGTCTCATGCTGTTCTTTACATATAAAAAACTTAGTGATCATGAGGTACACTATTCTTTCGATGTACAGTGTTTTGTATTATAATCAACACATGCACTTTTAGCACTTTGCAGAATTGCATTTGTGGGTTTAAAGTCTGCACAGCATGTATCAATGTTAATCTTACACTGTAAAATAGAAGTGAGTGTGTCCGCATTCATGGACCTCCTGCAATCTGTGTGGATTTTTTTCATCACTGAAAATGATCTTTCGCAGTCAGCTTTTGTTTCTTTGAATTAGGCTCAGCCATCACTCAGTGGGTGAAATATTTCAACTAATAATCTTTGTAGACGAAGAGAATGATTAAAATAAATACAACGAACAAAACAAACAGCTAACTGCAACAACAACAAAAAAAATAAACAAAATTATGAACAGAATATCAAATCTAGGAAGAAAAAACGTACCACCAAAAATTTACAAAATTATTATTTAAGAGTTGGTAGCCTAGACCAGTGATAACAGATTGCCACTTTATTAAAAAATTAAAGCAGCGAATCTCGAGCGCTGGCATAAAGTAGGCCTACTCAACGCAAACAAACTTTTTTTCTAGTTATGTAGGGCCTACACAGAATATTGTGACAATTTATCGGAAATATATTGAAGGGCAAGGTATAGGCCTAACTGGAAAGATTAAGGCAGCGATTAAATTGCAACAAAGCAAAACAACAGCAATATTTAACCACGTTATAAGTACTTAGCTTTTTTAAACAAAATGGCGTCGAAGTGTGGTGGCAAGCAAGCGTCGTCGTTGATAACAGGTATCTTTAAAAATACGTCATGTCACGTTGAAAACCGAAAGCGTCTGAGGCCGAATTCAAAGTGTTTGCCGAATTGTTGGGTATAAAAGGATTTGATTGGTTGCTGGGTGAGACCTCAGTTTAAAAACGAACGCCGAGATTTCCGGAATTAAAAATAAAAAAAATTGGTTAAAAAAAAACCTGGGCTAGAAAATATTTTCGGATTTAAAATTTAAAAAAACTTGGGTTGGAAAATATTTTTAGAATAAAAAATTTTTTTTTTTTTTTTTAGGGAGGGAGAGAAAAATCCGTACAACGAGTCTGTACGGCCGTACACTGCTAAAAGTATCAAAAATCCGTACATTGTACAAAAAATTCGTACAGGTTGACGGGTATGGTAATGAAAAAAAAAACATCACGATTGGAGTGTGATTGTTTACGTGCCTGGTCCGATTTGTTAAGCAATTAGAGCGGTTTTCTCTCTCGCATTGAAGTTACGGGTTCTGGATCAAAACCTGGTAGCGTGACGCTCCAGTCTACCCAGCAGCAATTGGATAGCTGACTCTGCTTTTGAGCTCTTCATCATCAGCTGTCTCTACTTCGAAAGTCGGCTGCAATGTATCTCCAACGTCTGCTATCCCATGTCTTGATGTTGCACTCTTATAGACCCTTCCCTGTCCATGTCTTCCCACTTATAGCACTTTTTCCCTCTTGCACGGTTGCCTTCAACTCTTCATTCTACTATGGTCTTCAGTAAGGTGTTATGTCTTTTTATGTGGCCAAAATAGTTTAGCTGTCTAATTTTTATATCCTTCATTAATTCATTTTTCGTTCCCAGGACCTCCTTATTTGTTTTCTTCTCTTTGCATAAGACGCGATCCATTCTTCAATATTTGCAACTCAAAGGATTCAGTTGTCTTTTCCAAATGCTCTTGAATTTGGGAAGGCACAAAGCAGCGAGTTATGGCACTGGTCACCCCACCTCACTAAAAAACTGGACCTAGCATGGTAAAGTCTTTAACACTTCACTACCCTACGGCGGTATCCGCTGTCGGATTACCTTTAACGATACCTAGTTCTGCAGGATGGGGTAACCATCCTCACGCCTACCATGTTTCGTCACTTGTACGACACCCATTTAGACGCGAAGTGCGTGGCAATACGAGACTTTCGTATGTCAACCACAGGACCACGTAGGATATACACTCAATTCAACAAAGTTATGTAAGCGTGCAAACGGAGTTAGAGGAAAGTGAGGTATTCACTCCGTGAGGGAGTACTTAGAACAGCCGACAGACATGGCGGTGTTATTTCTCGCATGCTGTGTCGGCGCGAAGAAGGACTTATTACCAGTGGAAATTCTTTCGTTGTTTAGAAGGTGGCGTAGATCTGACCACAGTTAAGATATATTATGTCTGCGAGATTCCATTGCTTTGGAGCTTTTTAGATTAGCAGTGCCTACAAGGTGAAGCAGGTCTAGTTACGGTAAATAAACACACGCTCTCGGTAATCGTCAGATACACATCATGCACTTACAGGAGTGAATCTACAAATGACGTGTATTTCTCTTATTTATATACTGAAGCACATTAAAAACGCACCATCTGTATAATCCAGGAACAGAGTGTGAAATGTAAATATAAGTGTTTACAAGTTTACATATTTGGAATCTTTATTCATTTTCCTATGAATCCATGCCGGTCATTAATTTGTACATTTGATTGTTATGAAATTCATTGCATTCTGAGTAGGCAAGGAAGAAAACCAAAAATGCAACCAATAAAAAAATTCATTCACACTATCCTCAGTATCTGGTATGTCCACCGTGTGCTTGCAAACAAGCTTGGCAGCGGCTCCGCATGGAACGCACAAGTCTCTGAAGGAAATTCCGGGGAATCAAGTCCCATTCACGTGTAAGAGCAGCTTCGAGCTGTTGCAGATTAGCTGGAGAACCTTGCCTGTAGACTCTGCGTCCCACATGTCTGGTGATAGGGCAGGCCAATCAATCGTCACAATGTTCTGCTGCTGTAGATATTGCTGCGTAATGCATGCGGTGTGCGCACGTGCGTTATCCTGCTGGAGAAGCTGCAAGTCTGGATAATTTGTGAACGCAGGAGCAACTAATGCATCCAGAACCTCATCTCGATATGTCACAGCATTAACATTTCCACGGAAGACGTGAAGAGGCAAGCGATGATGAAAACTGAATCCTCCCCAAATGTGAATACTGCCACCTCCAAATCGGTTGTGCTGACGAACACAGCAATCTGCAAAGCGCTCTCCATACCGTCGCCAAATCCGCATACGTTCATCAGCAAAGGATATGTTGAATCTGCTCTCGTCTGTGAATAGGACAGCATTCCACTGCAGTCTAGTCCATCTGACATGTTGCTCTGCCCATTGCAGGCGCTGCTGACGATGTCTGTGAGTCAAGTTTGGCCCAACATAAGGTCGTCTTGCAGTAAGGCCTGTATCTCTGAGTCGTCGTATGACTCATTCGAGAGACTTGCCCACGTCTACCCAGTTGAAAAAAAAAAAAAAAAAAACACACACACACACACCCACACAAATAGTAATACGTCTTACAAGGAGAAGGACAAGAAAAACCTACGTTGCGGCCACAAGGCCTTCGTCAGGGACAGACAAACAAGAGACAGGAGGGAAAGAAAATGAGAATTAAGTAGAGAACATGAAACTATAAAAATAAGAGAAAAAACTCCCTTAATATTTAAGTCCAGTCACATGTGAAGCAAAGCAAGATGGCTGCCACTAAACTGGAAAGAGGAAGTTGATAGTATATAAAAATAAGAAATAATGAAAACAAGGACTGGAAAAGAGTGAGAAAAAAGTAATCAATAAATAATAAATAAATAAATAAATAAAATATAAATAAATAAATAATAATAATAATAAATAAATTTAAAACAAATAAATAAATAGATAAAAATAAAAACTAAATAAAGAAATAAATAAAATAAAAAATAATAAAGGAAAAAAATAATTTAAAAAAAAAAATAAAAAATAAAAAAAAATAAATAAACAAATTAAAAAAAAAAATAAATAAATAAATAAAATTATTAAATTTAAAAAATGGTAATTAAAAAAAAAAAAAAAAAAAAAAAAAGGGGTGATCGCATCAAAGTAGAAAGTCATAATACAACAGGGACTCGATAGAGAAAGGCGTCTCAGACAAAAGAATGTTGGGTATTCAAACCGTGTGGTTTGAGGCAACCCATAAGATGGATGAGGCGTTGTTCCTGGCGAAACCGACTGTTGGCGTCCGAGGAACAGTATCTGATGGCTGTCACCTGGATGTCAGTGGCACCGTGGTGGTCAGGGCCATTGACGTGGATGGCCACAGGTGTGGAATTAAACTGAGAGATGTCATAGAGGTGTCTGCAGAATCGGTCGCCCAGTCGTGTGCCCGTTTGGCCGATGTACGTAATAGTGCAACGTTTGCATATAATAGCATAAATGACGTTGCGTGACTCACATGTGAAGCCATGGGTGATGGTGAACTTGGCGTTAGGGAACGAGACTGAACGTGTTTCGATTACATACTGACATGTCTTACATCGTGTACGGTTACATGGCTTGGTTCCAAAGTGGCCATCGTTGACAGTTTTCAGACGGCTGTGGACTAGGAGGTCCCTCAAATTTTTGTCCCGTCTATATGCCAGCAAGGGTGGCTCACTAAATGCTTCCCGCGCCACTGAGTCAGCTTGGAGGAGAGGTAGGTGGCGAAACAGGATCCTTTTGACAGCAGTGCTGTCAGGGTGATAGGTCATTATTAACTTGACTCTATCAGAGGAGGTTTTTTGGCGGGGTTTGAGGGCCTCTAGACGTGAGATACGGAGAACACGTTCTAAGGCAGAGGTAAGAACATCTTCTGGATACTGTCTGTTACGGAAGAAGTCCAACATTTCTTGTGCTCGGCATAGAAAGTTGTCATCATCTTGGCATAACCGACGGAGACGGAGAAGTTGTGAGAAAGGCAAGGAGTCCCGACAAGCCGGAGGATGAGAGGAAGTATAAAGGAGGTAACTGTGTGCATCGGTGGGTTTGTAGTACACCGAAGTGGTGAGGTGGGGCGGAGTGATAGTGACAACAATGTCAAGGAAATTAACAGAGACAGTGGAGATGTGAGAGGTGAATTGGATCGCAGGGTGGAAGTTGTTAATGAAATTAATGAACCTAGATAGGTCGACCTCTGGCATATCGGTGAGACCTATGCCATCATCGATGTATCTATGATACATCAATGGAAAAGGTCCAGGATACTGCTGCCACACCTGATACTCCAGGTAGCCCATGAAGAGGCAGGCATAACTGGGACCCATCTTGGTGCCCATGGCAACTCCACTTATTTGGTCAAAGAACTGTCCATTGAACTCAAAGGAATTGAGTCGAAGGACCAGTTCTGCAAGGCGCAGGAGAGTCTCTGTAGCGATAGAGGGGTGCGTGCGCTGGTCCAGGAAAAACCGGAGAGCTCGGAGACCATCAGAGTGAGGAATGGAAGTGTAAAGTGAGCAAACATCTAACAGAAATAAACGGTAGGTACGGTCTGGAGAAAGCTGAATAGAGGAAAAAGTAGTAAGAGCATGGTTTGTGTCCTTTAAGAAGGAAGGAAGCTGCTCTACAATAGGCTGGAAGATGCCGTCGAGGAAGTCTGATATACGTTCGGTAGGGCAGGCACACGCAGAGACAATGGGTCTCCCAGGGTTGGAGGGTTTATGAATTTTGGGAAGCATATAAAATACAGGCTTACCCAGACCACTATTGTCAATACGGAGATGAGAAGCGCTAGAAGGTAAGGACTTGTTGGCGATAAGACTTTTGATGGTGTCATGGACCAGACGATTGTTGAGGACTGTCGCATCATTGTCACGGCGCTGATAGAAGGAGCTGTTGGTGAGCTGCTTATTACCTTCTTGGAGGTACAGGTCCTTGCGCCATACCACAATGGCACCTCCTTTGTCAGCCGGTTTGATAACAATGTCATCTCTGCGGCGGAGCTTAGTAAGGGCATGAGACTCATCAGAAGAAAGGTTTGAATAACACAGGCGTTGAGGTTGGAGCTGCTGAATGTCGTGGAGGGTATTCTGAATATATATTCCACGTCTACCCACTATTGCTCTTGCTGTTTGACTTGCCGGGAGAGAACGATTCCTTAGGTGACTCAGCACAATATGACGATCTTGCGCAGGGGTAGTAACTCGTGGTTGGCCACTCCGAAGTCTATCCCGGGCACTGCCAGTGGTTCCGTAACGTTCATTGAGACGTACAATAGTGCTGTGGTGGCAATTCATCCTTCTGGCAATGGCCCGCGAGCTCATTCCGGTCTCCAACATACCAATGGCTCGTTGGCGGTCGTTTTCAGATGGTCGTGGCATTTCAAGGACATGTACTGGGTGTTTTGTCTCAACGGCCTTTTCATACCGAGTATACTGCCACAACGCGTACACATTTTCAGGGTTATAGCTGTTGGGAATCGTGTTGCACGTGTAACTTTCATTGTTTTCATGTAGTCTGTACACAAACTCGTGGGTTGAATCATGCACTTTTCATTCCAGCAGCCATTCGCTCTCTACCTCATGACAAGCACGGGGAAAATCCATTCCCACACTTTTTTTTTCCAGCTTCTCGGCATCAGTATATATAATAGTGGTGCGTTTTTAATGTGCTTCAGTATATGTATTTGTTCACGCGTGCTCACACGCATTCATGCTCACAGTAATCTCAGATACACATCTTCAGTGGCGGCTCGTTCTTAGGAGACAGTAGCCCATCCCTATCAGAACTTTAAAAAACACTCCTTATCATGTTTTAATAGCGCCACATAGCAAGTCTCCGCAGATATATTACAACTGCTGTAATTCTACACTGAACCCTCCTCAAGCTCTCTCTCTCTTTTCCACCAGCTCTTTCGCTGCTATTTCCTCCTATTCCCACTTTCTAATTGCGCACTCTTCGCCCTATCATTTCTGAACTCTGGGAATGAAAGAGACCCACCCCCAAAAATGCACTAGAGTTGTTTGACGAAGTTCACGTTTCACAAATCCAGTCATCACAGCGATGGGAAAAATATTCTAAAATGTGCATGCGCACTATACATAAGTTGGGATGCTGTACCCACGATAACTAGAGTTGTCTTTCCTTAAAATTAAGTACGCGGCTATCTTATTATTTAGTTAGTGTTAATAACACAACTCTTAGATGTAACCTCGATTTTTATAATAAACGAAGTATATTATTTTTAATTGAAAAACCTGCTCAGGGCTATGACTCACAAAAATTAGATCCAAAACATTTAGAAGCACATTTAGACGCACAGGGCGAGTGGTTTCGAGTAATTATAAAGTTCCAATAAATTATAACTTTTCAGCGTTTCACCGTATAACGGTTAAGCATGCTGCCTTTTTAGTGTATTCTTGACGATGAATAACCTGTACTTTTTTTTTCTGTGTCTGGTTTTGTCATCTGTGACAGGACGTTTTTCGAGCATTAGTTTTCCTTGGTTCAATGGTTTTGGTTTTTTTCCTTTTCTCTATTACCGTTTCCCCTAGTTTTTTCTCTCTCACGGTCTATCAAATTGTTTCGCCCTTCCTACGCAGGTGATTTGGCAT
Organism: Oreohelix idahoensis; assembly: GCA_024509875.1. Taxonomy (NCBI): domain Eukaryota; kingdom Metazoa; phylum Mollusca; class Gastropoda; order Stylommatophora; family Oreohelicidae; genus Oreohelix; species Oreohelix idahoensis. The sequence continues at coordinate 140,448 of JAMPIV010007819.1, read as the reverse complement.
GCGAGTCACGCTGCCGGGACAGAACTCAATTTACAGGTGTGAGATAAAAAGATTGGATTTCCCGTGCTGGCCGTGTCAAATCAGAATCATTTATGCATCTAAAGTTTCTTGTTGTTAGCAGACATGAAGACTCACGAGAAACCACATAAAAATACGGAACATACAATATCCCCTCACTCTCAGCTAACTGTCTCCAATGAGCTCCATGTCACCAGTGCGAAATTCAGAGTAGCTATAAAATCAGTTATGTAAGCTTTGGCCATAGAATTCTAAAACACTAGTTAATTATCTAGTGCATTCCCAGCTAAAAAAATTTAGCAAGAGAAGTACAAATTCCGAAAGCTTCTGCAGAAGAAATAGATATAAACAGGCCACCTCTGGTAACGCCGACCAGAAACACGTTCTGGGAAGTTCTGAGCTCAACAAAGGGTTTCTGTTGGCATCAGAAGCTGGTGTTCTTAGCACATTGTCAAGGAAGACAAACTCAGTGTCCCGATAGTCCATCGTGGAAACTGACTGAGGGAAAGAGAGTCACCCCAACCCTTTGGCAATACACTAAGAAAGGATCAGCAAAGCACAGATAAGTCCTGAAGTACTGAAAATCAATTCACGGCTATTTGTATGCACGGCTATTTGTATTCTGATTTAAATGCAAAGATTAACTCGACATAAGACTTTGTAATTATATTTCTCTAAAATTAACAAAATTATCACTCAACAATCCCTGTCTAGGATGATCTAAATACGTGTTTATTTGGAGGAAACAAAAACTCATTAATACATTTGTTTGATTTGATGTGTAGCAAGATCACTTGTCTGAATTTAGATTATTATATTATCTCAAAGTGTTGAACAAAAATCTATGGAATAAATGCTAGTCGTTATATTTATAAAATAAAACTGCAGAGTATTGTTCATTTCATACTTTAATGTTGTAACAAGTACGTTGTGACCTGTTATTATACACTTTTATTATTAAAACTCACTTCACCTATCCTTACATCTATACCTTATCATCCAGTGGGGGTGTTGGGAAGTCAGGTATTGGTAGTACCTCTGGTGAAGGAGCTGTCATGCCCTTTTTAGGGCAGCTCAGCCACCTTTGGTCCAAACCTGGCATCCAGCTCTCACCTGTGGCTCCTCGTAGCTGTCAGCATGCGACAGCGGCCACCCCCGGACAACGGCTTTGACAGGCCGGCTGAACTAGGTGAGGGTAGCCGAATGGTTATAAACCTTCGGTGAGTTAGGGTCTGCCTACCCATGCATGCGAAGACTGGATTCGATAGACTGCGCGGAAGAAACCACCTGTTGGTTCAACGGGCATGACGGCGATTACCAGCAACGCGCTGTGGAGCGTAAGGAGCACGGCGAGGCACGTAGAAAGCCCTGGTCATCCACTGCACCTGACTTCATCTCCAGTCGTCTTGACTTGTCTTGCCACTGGATTGAGATGGACCCAGGCGAGAGAGTGAGGTCGACGAATTGCGCAACTCTTCCTCACTTTAATCCAAATCACCGCGCAAGTCACTCTTTCATCCATTCATCCATTCATCCATCCACTCACAACAAGTCCTGTGGCGATGGGCGAGCGGCGAAGCGGCAGGCGTGGGTACGCTGGCAGTCGTAGTCGCAGACCTACACACAGGCGGCTCAGGCCATATGGTCGTCTTCCACTGATCGGAGCAGCAGTGGGATTCGGCAGCCCCCTGAGTGTCTGAGCAGCCCTCTTTAGGAAAGCACTGCTCACCTCCATGGCATGAGGAAGGGGCTAGAAAAGGTGCCCTAAACATTGCCTGCTTCACCATTACCTAACCAGCTTACCGCGGTTGGTGGGTACCCTACTTCGGCGGTCGACATATAAGAAAAAGAAAGGACAGATTTTTCCCCCTCATTCTAGGCGCATGGAATGTGCGCACTTTACTTGACAAAGACTTTAACGCAAACAGACCTGAGAGACGAACTGCCCTGATTGGGAGAGAACTGGCCAGGTACAACATTGACATAGCAGCACTGAGTGAAACTCGACTTGCAGGCGAGGGCCAACTTTGCGAAAAGGGTGCAGGTTATACATTCTTTTGGAGCGGAAGAGGAACTGAAGAAAGACGAGAAGCAGGGGTTGGATTTGCAATCAAAACAGCAATTGTCAGCAAGTTAGCGGGGCCCCCAAAGGGAATAAATGACCGACTCATGACGGTCAAGATCCCTCTGTTCTATGGAAGAAAACATGCTACCATCATTAGCGCATATGCACCAACTATGACAAACCAGGATGATGTCAAGGATAAGTTTTACGAAGAACTACATGCAGTCATTGCATCAGTTCCTAAAGCAGATAAGCTCATCATTCTTGGTGACTTTAATGCAAGAGTAGGCTCAGATAACATCTCCTGGAATGGCACTATTGGTAGGTACGGCGTGGGTCGCTGTAACAGTAATGGACTTCGTCTCCTCCAGACTTGCGCAGAACATGACCTCCTTGTCACCAACACCATTTTTCGACTTCCTACCCGCAACAGGACCTCCTGGATGCACCCTCGCTCAAAGCATTGGCACCTAATTGACTATGTAATTGTTAGGAAGAAGGACAGGCAAGATGTCCGGGTGACCAAGTCCATGTGTGGTGCCGAATGCTGGACTGATCATCGCCTCATTGTATCTAAACTTAAAATTCGTATCCAACCAGCCAGGCGCCCTCAGGGGAAGAAAACTCAAAAGAGGCTGGATGTCACCAAACTAAAGAAGACAAAAATCAAACAGTCATTTACTGACACCTTAGAAGACCGTCTCAAATCTATCTCGCTAGACGGCCAAAGTGTGGAAACAAATTGGGCAGCCCTAAGTGAGCAGATCTACAACACTGCTACAGAGGTCCTGGGTCCTTCCATCAAGAAACAAAATGACTGGTTTGATGAGAACTCAGATGATATAAAGCAGATGATGGCTGAGAAACACCATCTCCATAAAGCATATTTAAATGATCCAAAATCTACATCCAAGAAAGACGCTTTCAACAACATGCGTAGAATCGTCCAACATAAACTACGCCAGATGCGGGATTCATGGCTGAGTAATAAAGCAGATGAGATCCAAGGCTTTGCTGACAGCCATGACTTGAAAAACTTTTACCTTGCACTCAAAGCGGTCTATGGTCCAACATCATCAGGATCATTTCCCCTCCTTAATGCAGATGGAAAAACACTAATTACAGACAAGGAAAAAATTCTCCAACGCTGGGCTGAACATTTTAATAATATCTTGAACCAGCCATCATCTATTAACGACGAAGCCATCATCCGCCTGCCCCAAATTCCTATAAATGAAGCATTAGATGATGTACCAACTCTGGAGGAAACTAAAAAAGCGATTCGTCAACTGTCTAGTGGAAAGGCCCCTGGCTCCGATTCAATTCCTGTTGAGGTTTATAAAGATGGCGGTGCAGTTCTGATAGAGAAACTTCATATGATCTTCCAGCAAATGTGGCAGAGTGAAACCATCCCACACGATCTCAAAGATGCCTCAATTATACATCTATATAAACGTAAAGGTAATCGCCAAGACTGCAACAATCATCGAGGCATCTCTCTTTTATCAATCGCTGGGAAGATATTCGCCAGAATCCTTTTGAATCGCCTTACGGCTCATCTTGACAAAGGTCTTTTACCTGAAAGTCAGTGTGGATTCCGGAAAGAACGTGGAACCACAGATATGGTGTTCGCTGCAAGACAGCTACAAGAAAAATGCCAAGAACAGCACTGTGACCTGTACACAGCTTTCATCGACTTGACAAAGGCGTTCGACACGGTCAGTAGAGAGGGTCTATGGAAGATCATGGCAAAATACGGCTGCCCAAAGAAATTTATCACAATAGTGCAGCAACTGCATGATGGAATGCAGGCTAGAGTTCAGGAAAACGGTGAGCTATCAGAGCCTTTCCCCGTCTCAAATGGAGTTAAACAAGGGTGCGTACTTGCACCGACTCTGTTCAGTATCATGTTTTCTGCTATGCTGACTGATGCTTTTAGAGACGGGGACACAGGAATCGACATTAGTTATCGTATTGATGGAAAATTGTTTAACCTTAGGAGGCTTCAAGCAAAAACCAAGGTCAAATCACACACCATCAGAGATCTTCTGTTTGCTGATGATTGTGCCCTCAATGCTGGCTCAGAGGCTGATCTGCAGCATAGTGTGGATAGATTCTCCGAAGCCTGTGCCAACTTTGGGCTTACCATCAACACGAAGAAAACAGAAATCATGTACCAACCAGCTCCTGGCACAGTTTATACTGAGCCAGTCATCAAGGTTAATAGTGAGAAACTGAATGTTGTGAACAGATTCACATACCTTGGTAGCACACTATCCCAGAACATTGTCATTGATGATGAGGTGAACACCAGGATCTCCAAAGCCAGCAGCACATTTGGCAGACTATACACCAACGTTTGGCATCGAAGTGGCATTAGTCTACAGACAAAGCTGAAGGTGTACAGAGCTGCGGTGCTTCCAGTGCTGCTATATGCATGTGAAACATGGACTGTATACAGGCGCCACGTAAAGAAGCTAAACCACTTCCATACAGTCTGTCTCAGGAAGATAATGAACATCAAATGGCAAGGCAAGATCCCGGATACCGCCGTTCTTGACAGAGCTGGTATCCCTAGTATTGATACTATTCTGATGCAGTCACAAATTCGCTGGGCAGGTCATGTAGTCCGCATGCCAGACCATCGACTGCCAAAGATACTCTTTTATGGTGAGATGCAGAAGGGTAAACGCTCCCATGGTGGCCAAAAGAAGCGCTTCAAAGACACGTTAAAGACGTCATTGAAAACCTTTGACATAAACCCAGACACATGGGAAGCTGCTGCGCAAGACCGAACTGCTTGGCGCACATCTCTTCGTAAAGGTGCAGCAGCATGCGAATCATCCAGAAGAGCAGCAGCAGAACAGCGGAGACAAGCTAGAAAGGACCGTGAAATAAAACCTCCACATGAAGCAAACATTCCCTGCCCACACTGTCCAAGATCTTTCCAGGCCCGCATCGGGCTCTTCAGTCACCTTCGTACCCATAGACTAACCTAACATATTCTTAAATAATTGGATGAACAGAGTGGTCTTCATCACCCGTGATGGACGAACAACCAAACCATCATCCAGTATATTCTAATCCTCGACTATACGTCAGGAAGGGGGTATCGTCGAGCCACAGTCTATCAGATATCATTGTCGTATCTGATCTATTTTGAATTTCAGTGGTGTCAGATAATTCAGGACAGCACTGGCAGAGATAAAGATCTGGAGCAGACATCTATTCTTCGTTACATGTAGTCATCGCTTTCTCTAAGTTCTGTCCCATATTTTCCGCCAGGCATTTCTTACTCCTTTCACGAGCCTAATCTTCTATTTAGATAAATTTTCCTGGAGAACTATCTGTTATTATCTCCTATATTATCTACTACTTATAGGAGACTAGTAATTACGTATCTCACCTTCGCCACAGTTAGTGAGCGAATCACTAGAGATATTTAAACGGGCCACAATAACACCATAATAGTGGGTTCTCGCCGCGTGATCTGAGCCTAGGACTTATCAAACTTTTGCATGTCATTTAACAGACGAAAAGAAATTTTCTTTTTAATTAATTTAAATTTTTATCAAGGGCGAGAACCAAATTATATTTTCTATGTTAAGGTATATGGTGATAAAAAGTGTTACTTCCCCTTAATTACTATTGTATATAAGGTTTCTTTTATTACAATACAGTACTAGAGTATTTGTAGGCATATTATTTGGTCACGGGCCAAGCAACCATATATTCTAAAAGTAAGGAAGTTAAAGAGAATATTGCCGTGAATTGATTCTTTTGTCCATTGGTGTTGTATCTCTGTTGTTAATTAGCAAATATTAGAATATGGTGTGTCTTGCCATTGACTATTTTAAGTTTGCAACTGAATATTGACAGAGTGAATATTTCAAGTTGAAGAAGTGTAGCTTTACTTATTGTAAACGGGTGTCTTCTTCTTCTTTGATTCTTAGCCGCCGACCGTCAAAGCAGTCAGTGGCCATCACGCCTAGTGGCGTCTTGTAGGGCAACAACAAATTGATTCCACTTTGCTCGGCCGGTGGCCATCCTTCCTACAGTGCCCCAACTCTGGTTCATTCTTTGCATCTCCGCCTCCACAGTCCTCCGCCAGGTTGTTTTTGGTCGGCCTCTCTTTCGTTTTCCTTCAGGGGTCCAAAGCATAGCTGTTCTTGTGATGGCATCGGGGTCTCTTCTGAGGACATGGCCAACCCAGCTCCAGCGTCTGCCAGCTATGATGGTGTGCATGTCCTCTTACTTGCTCCGAGTAAGCAGATCTTGGTTGGTGATGGTATTTGGCCAAAAGATTCGGTGAATTTTTCTTAGGCATGTTGTGTAAAAAGAGGACAATTTCGACATTTCCTTCTCTGTAGCTCTCCAGCATTCCGCACCATAGAGAAGCACAGAAAGCACACAGCTCTGATATAATCTTAATTTTGTACTTGTGCTGTATTGAGAGGACTTCCAGATGTTGTTTAGGCTAAAAAAGGCTGTTCTTGCCTTATTCATTCTGATGTTGATGTCTTTGCCTGCACCGCCATCTGTTGTTACTATGCATCCTAGTTATGTGAAGGTGTCTGTCTGTACCAGTTGCTGATTCCTTTCAGAAATGGGCTCAGGGCTGCTCACAATGAGCGTCATGACCTCTGACTTCTTTAAATTGATGTTCAAGCCCACCTGCTGGCTTAACTTATTAAGTCTATCCGTTTTTTCCTGGATGTGTTGATGTGAATGTGCTAGTAGTGCAATGTCATCTGCATATTCCAGATCTTCCAGTGTAGAAAATGTAGACCATCTTATTCCTCTTGGACTGCCCTCTGTTGTGTAAACGGGTGTAATTGTAAAGAACTTCCCAGACAAGTCCGAGACAGAAAAACTAAAGTCTGTGTACATAGAATTGGGAAGGGACATGGAGCTCGAAGGAAAGCAATTGAGAGAATATAAAGACAAGGCAATTAAAGAGTATCAAGAGGGAGCATCGGCAAGATAGAAAAGAAAGCAGGATAGCCGAGAAGGAAAAAGCAGAATGGGAGGAAAGGGAGAAAACCCGAGTGCAAGCGCATGAGATCAGATTGCTCGAACAGGAAATTGAAAAGAAAAAAATTAAGCTCCAATTCCATCTGCAGCTAATCTAGCATTTCCGTGCAGAGTGGAGATGGAAGCCCACCCCAGACTGCAGCTCCCGGTCCGTTAGCTTTTTCTTTCGACGTTTATTCTCTAGATTTAAAGAATATAGATGTTTTTTTGAGTCGCTTTGAAAAGATTGCTACCACCTATGGACTGGCCAAAGAAAAATGGAATTTGAAAATATCCCAAAGCTTATGATGTTTTTCTAAAGCTTCCTTCACAAGATGAAAATGACTATGACCTCCTTAAGCAGAACCTGCTACAGAAGTATCAACTAACATTTGAAGCGTTCCGTCTCAAACATAGGTCTGGGAAAAAGGAGAAAACAGAAAATTACGCCCAGTTTGCTACACGACTTGAAACCTACTTGGAAAAATGGGCATCAGTGAGCCCATTTGAGGAATCATACGAAGGATTAAAGGAGATGGTGATAGTGGAAAAGTTAAAGGATTCTCTGACTCCAGAAATGAGACGGTTCCTGGCTGAGCACGAGACCGAAACTCGTGAAGAGGTAGTGACGTTTCCAGAAAGGTACCAAGCCGCCCAAGCAGAAGTAAACGCTGCAAGGAAGCGACCAAGCGATAATCACCACCAAACCAAAATTCGATCCTTCGCTGAAACCCAAGCCACTCCAGCTGCCACACAAAAGACTACTCATAAGAAATTTGAGCATCAACAGAGATCTGATGGGGTATCTAATAATCAACCCCAGGGACCAGGTAGGAAATGGTGTAGATTTTGTAAAACTAATAAACATTTCTCGACAGATTGTCCGAGACAAAAACCTGCCCCTCACCATGCAGCATGCATGCAAACGGGAACGAAAGAGGTCTGGTCCCAAGCGACTGACGTGGACCCACCTCTCGCCTCTGTAACTGAAAACGTTCTCGTGAATGTAGCCCCTGTGTTATGCTTTTACGATTCGGGACTCTACTATGAATCTGTGGTTTCCGCGGCCCTCGTTAAGCCAGATCAGATCACAAACGAAACCATAGAGATACAGGGCGCCACTCGAGGTGCCCAGCCGCTTTCTCTGCCCGTGGCATTGATTGATATACAATCACGTTATGTCACAGGGCAGATAAAAGCAGCCATACTCGAAGATTATATCAATATGACATAATTCTAGGGTGCCGATATGTGTATCTAGGAAATCCTTCCCAACCCCTAGTTATGGCCGCTTAGCAGACTCGGGCCCAAGCTGAAAAGTCAGAAAGGGTGCCAAGTACGGTCCCAGGAGAGCTGAAGAAAGCTCAGACAGAGGACCATACATTGACTACTTGCTTCAAGAAGCTACCAACGGCACACCGTCCTCCCCAGCCCGCAGACGTCTATACTAAAGAAGGATTCTTATACCGGAAGGCGGGAAAAGGAGGACAAGTGCACTCCCAATTGGTAGTGCCGTCCCAATACAGAAGTCAAGTTCTGGAAATGGGACACTTAGCCTCATTTGGTGGGCATATGGGGCAGGGGGCCACCATGCAACGCTTTGGGGCCCACTATTACTCGCCGGGAGTGAGCGCTGACATTCAGCGTTATGTTAAATCATGTCCCCAGTGCCAAAGGATGGCTCCCAAGCATGGGACGGCTCCCGCTACGCTAGGAGAGATGCCCATTACGAGCGCTCCTTTTGAAAGAGTTGCCGTAGATTTGGTAGGACCATTTGAAAGGACCAAGAAGAGAAACAAGTATATCTTGACTGTAGTGGACACTTGTACAATGTGGGTGTAAGCTGTTGCTATCTCATCTACCGATTCGGTACATGTCGCAGAGGTCTTACTCTCGATTTTTATGAGATTGGGATTCCCTCATGAAATCCTTACAGATAATGGGTCCCAGTTCAGGGAAAAACTGATGGAGGAGGTTTTTAGGATCTTCAGAACGAAGCATATCCATACTTCACCATATCATCCCCAGTCCAATGGGCAAGTAGAGCGGTTCAACTGCACTCTAATCCCAATCGTACGCAAACTCGTGCAGGAAAAACCCGAGGAATGGGATTTATTCTTGTCTGCAGCTCTGTTTGCATATAGATAGGTGCCCCACCAATCTGCGATCGTACCTCCTGCAACGCTACTGTTTGGGAGGCCCATCAAAGGACCTCTCGGGGCTCTGATGAAAACATGGACTGATGCCACAGCAGATGAAACTGTCACTACGCTATCACATTATGCGACAGAGCTGAATAAGCGCCTAAAAATCGGATGGGAAACAGCCGCCGCAAACGTTCGTGCGGCCCGTCAGAAGCACGCACGGCGCTTCAATAAGAAGGCCAAGGATCGAGTCCTGAGTATAGGAGACATAATGTTTTTTCTACCGAGTAGTGCTAACAAGCTCCGTATAGTATGGCAAGGGCCCTTCAATGTTGTTGACTAAATTTCTCGGACAAACTACAAAATATCCATCCGAGGAAAGGAGAAAATTTATCACATAAACCTCCTAAAAATATATTGAAAGGCCTACTCCTGAGCCCTGCAACTTTTGACTCTGGCCCTGGCGTCAGAAGTAGACTCGGAGACCAATATCAGTGTGGACTACCCACTTCGTTCACAGGACACGTACGAGCAAGTGCGGATTAGTCAGAGAGCCAGAAATAACAGGTGATGCACTTATTGCAGGAATACGAACGGATAGACCTGGGCTTACCCACCTCGTCGAATTCGATATGAAAGTGAGCGACACAATGCCTGTCAAAGTGAAACCATAACACCCCCCTCACCCCCCACGCTAAATATACGGCACTGAGGGAGGAAATTGAACACTTGCTCAAAGCAAATATAATTGCTAAATCTGAGTCACCTTACAGTACCAGTGTAGTGCTCCTTATGAAGCCCTGAGGGGAACATAGGCTCTGTATAGATTACAGAAGGTGTAACACTGTCACGGAATATCCGGCCCAACCCTTGCCTGATCATAATCTCCTGTTTGCGAAACTTAGCAAAGCCCATTTCTTTTCTAAATTAGATTTGAGCAAAGGATATTACCAAATCCAGGTACAACAGGAGATACGGCCGTTGCTAGATTTCAGCACAATGGAAGGCCACTACGAATTTCAAGTCCTTCCCTTTGGGCTGAGCAATGCCCCGGGAGTGTTTACTAGAATGATAAACGAGCTTTTAGCCCCATTACAGCGCCTCGAATTCATAATTTTATGAACGATATTCTTATCGCCACAAATACGTTCCGGGAACATGTTGAAGCCCTAAAACTCTTATTGCAGCGCCTAAAAGAGACAGGATTGACAGCTCGCGCATCTAAATGTCAGATCTGGTACGAACTGCTTGAGTTCGTAGGGCATACAATCTCACATGGCTGTATGTTTCCCGATGAGAAGAACGTCGAAAACCTTCGGAAAGCCCCAATAACGAAAAAGGACGTGAGAGCGTTCGTCGCGTTGTGTAGATTCTACCAACGCTACATCAAGAACTTCAATACTCTCTGCGCCCCCCTCACGGATCTGATGAAGAAGGGGAACCCGGAAAAGGTGATTTGGACTGCGGAATGTGAGGATGCATTCAACACTTTGAAAATGCACCTCACGTCGACGCCAATCTTACAGCTACCTGATCTGACTAAACCCTTTGTGCTGCGCACGGATGCCAGTAATATTGGAGTTGGTGCAACGTTGTTGCAATGGGGCATCAAAGATCCTATCACTTTATTTCCTATCGCTTACGCTAGCAGGAAATTATTCTACGACGGAGAAGGAATGTCTCTCGCTCGTGTGGGGAATAACCACGTTCCAACCATATCTCGACGGAGTTAAATTTGTGGCGAAATGTGACCAGCAACCGCTTATATTTCTTGCTTTCTCAAGAAATTAAACGCACGCCTTATGCGCTGGAGTCTCCTACTGCAAATGTACACCTTCCAGGTGGAGTACATAGCAGGAAGGACCAATGTCGGAGCGGATTACCTCAGCAGACATCCGATGGAGGAACCAGGAGAAGTGGAGACCGTAGGAAGTGTAGACACATCACCAAAAAACCAAAAGTACCAAGAAAATATTCTACCCGAATGCTGACACCTAACTAGTGTCTTCAACTGGGGGATATGTGACGGGACGTTTTTCTGCATTATTTTTCCTTGGTTTAATGGTTTTGGATTTCCCTTCTCTTTATTACCGTTTCCCCTAGTTATTTCTTTCTCATGGTCCACCCAATTGTTTCGCCCTTCCCACGCAGGTGATTTGGTATGCGAGTCACGATGCTGGGACAGAATTCAATTTACAGGTGTGAAATAAAAAGATTGGATTTCCCGTGCTGGCCGTGTCAAATCAGACTCATTTATGCATCTAAAGTTTCTTGTTTAGGTTGTTAGCAGACATGAAGACGCCTAGAAAACCACATAAAAATAGAGAACATACAATATTCCCTCACTCTCAACTAACTGCCTCCAATGAGCTCTGTGTCACCAGTGCAAAATTCAGAGTAGCTATAAAATCAGTTTTGTAAGCTTTGGCCATAGCAAATTCTAAAACACTAGTTAATTATCTAGTGCATTCCTAGCTAAAAATGTTTAGCAAGAGAAGTACAAATTCTGAAAGCTTCTTCAGAAGAAATAGCTATAAACAGGCCACCTCTGGTCACGCCGACCAGAAACAAGTTCTGGGAAGTTATGAGCTCAACAAAGTATCTCTTTTGGCATCAGAAGCTGGTGTTCTTAGCACATTGTCAAGGAAGGCAAACTCAGTGTCGTAATAGTCCATCGTGGAAACGGACTGAGGGAAAAAGAGTCACCCCAACCCTTTGGCAATACAATAAAAATGGATCAGCAAAGCACATATAAGTCCTAAGGGACTGAAAATCAATTCACGGCTATTGGTTTTCACTGCTATTTGTATGCACGGCTATTTTTATTCTGATTTAAATGCAAAGTTTAACTCTACATAAGACTTTGTAATTTTATTTCTCTAAAGTTAGCAAAATTATCACTCAACAATCCATGTCTAGGATGATCTAATTAAGTGTAATATTTGGAGGAAACAAAAACTCATTAATACATTTGTTTGATTTGATGTGTAGCAAGATTACTTGTCTGAATTTAGATTATTATATTATCTCAAAGTGTTGAACCAAAACCTATGTAATAAATGCAAGGCGTTATATTTATATAATGTAACTGCAGAGTATTGTTCAATTCATACTTTAATGTTGTAACAAGTATGTTGGGACCAGTTATTATGCACTTTTATTATTAGAACTCACTTTACCTATCCTTACATCTATACCTTATCATCCAGTATATTCTAATCCTCGACAATACGTCAGGAAGGGGACATCGTCGAGCCACAATCTATCAGATATCATTGTCGTATCTGATCTATTTTGAATTTCAGTGGTGTCAGATAATTCAGGACAGCAGTGGCAGAGATAAAGATCTGGAGCAGACATCTAGTTTTCGTTATCTGTACCCATCGTTTTCTCTAAGTTCTGCCCCATATTTCCCGCCAAGCATTTCTTACTTCTTTCACGAGCCTAAACTTCTATTTAGAAAAATGTTCCTGGAGAACTATTGAGTTATCTGTTATTATCTCTTATATTATCTACTATTTATAGGAGACTAGTAATTCTTATCTCACCTTCGCCACAATCAGTGAGCGAATCACAAGAGATATTTAAACGGGCCACAATAACGCCACATCATCTTAAACCATTCGTGTTATGTGCTCTCGCACGGGTATGAACACATGTGACCTGAACATGATTTATAGATGCCCTCACCATCCAGTACGTATTGGAGCCGGCACTGCACATCTTGCATTAACAGAAACAACACTACTGCCTTATAAAGGACGCCGGTTTCTCTTATATATATGTATCTATAGTAACGTGCAGTTTATTTTTCTCTCGATCTCTCTTCCCTCATTCCATTTCTTTAAAGGTGTATAAATTGTATTCCTTAATTTACCTTACCTGTCCATTAACATAGATCATCAGAGAGAGATAAGAAAAGAAATACTGGCAACCATGGGACAGACAGATACTCCTGCCCCAATGAGGGAACCCATCACACTAGGAGAACTACAGAAGGCTATTTCCAAGCTTAAGTTTCAAAAGTCACCCGGCCCAGACAAAATCAGCAACGAAATGCTAGTAAATCTGAGCTCAGCAGCAAAGACAAAACTGCTTGAGATATTCAACCACAGATGGTTGAAAGGAACGGTACCCCAAGTATGGAGAGAAGCCATCACAATACCCATACTAAAGAAAGGGAAATGTAAGACCGAGGCTGCAAGTTACCGGCCAATCAGTCTCACAAGCTGTGTTGGGAAGACTATGGAGCGAATAGTCAACCACAGATTGAAATGGTATTTAGAGTCTGAGCAGATCCTGGTGCCGGAACAAGCTGGATTTAGAGAATGCTACAGTATAGAAGACCAAGTTACTTACTTGTCTCAAGCAATAGAAGATGCCTTCCAGGAGAAGAAAAAGGTCCTAACGATCTGGGTCGACTTCAAGCAGGCCTTTGACAAGGTGTGGAAAGATGGCCTCATCATTGCAAAACTTAGGAGAAGTGGAATCCAAGGCAACATGATGAAATGGATCCAGTCATACTTGCATAACAGGAGAACTAGAGTCACTCTTGACGGTCTGCAGAGCAGAAAAGTGTTGCTCCATCAGGGGGTACCTCAAGGAGGAGTAATTTCCCCAACACTCTTCCTTGTTTACATCAATGACCTGGTGAAAGATCTCCCTGCAGGAGTGAAAGCTGCCTTATATGCAGATGACCTAGTACTCTGGTGCGCTGATGAAAATGTCACCACAGCAAATTATAGAATGCAGCGGGCAGCAGACATGCTAGTGTCATGGGCAGAGAAATGGCTTATCACAATAAACACAGACAAAACCTCCACAACACTGTTCTCCCTCGCCCCCAAGGACAAATCAGCTAACATACACCTAGGGACAACCGTGATCAAGGAAGAAAGCTACCCCACCTATCTTGGGGTGACATTTGACCAAAGGCTTACATGGAATAAGCATATTGAAAACGCAGAAGGAAAGGCCCGAAAACGACTAGGCATACTCAGAAAATTAGCAGGTACCAACTGGGGAGCAAATGAACGAAATCTAAAGAAGATTTATAATGGAGTAATAAGACCACACTTAGAGTTTAGCTCAGCAGCATGGTCATCAGCTGCTAACTCACATCTGCAGTCTTTGGACAAGGTGCAAAATCAAGCTCTCAGGCTCATTACAGGAGCCATGAAAACTACACCAATAACAGAGATGCAGAAGGTTGCTGGATTACAGACATTGTCCCATAGAAGAGACACAAAAACCATGATCCAGATGGAAAAGTACAACAGTATGCCAATGCACCCAATGAAGGCAAGACTAGGTGATCTGGCATTGGGACGTCTAAAGCGTAGCAGCTTTGTGCATCGGGGGAAAAGACTTATAAGACAACATCAAGAAGACCTATCCATGAAGACAACACCACTGAAGCCCACCCTATACCCTGTACCATGGGAGCAGGCCAGCAGTGCCCTCCAAATTAATACATCAGTCAGTGGTCTCACAAGTGGATGTGAGTATAATGATCTGCAAAAACGAACTGCTACATTGAGTATGATCCAAGAAAGCTATCCCGATCAATCATGGATACATGCCTATACAGATGGATCAGCAACTAATGCTGTTAGGAATGGAGGTGCCGGTATCTTTATCTCATATCCTGACAACCACTATGAGACTAGGCACATTCCCACTGGTAAATTCTGTTCCAACTATACAGCTGAGGTTCAAGCTCTAGAGCAAGCTGCAAATATGATTTATAACACCAACTCTGACTGCCACCAGGTAGTCATCCTCACAGATGCACTGTCTGTCCTGCAAGCTCTCAAGGGTGGTAAACTCCCGCATCTGAGAAATGAACTAAACAAGGTAGCTGCCAAAAAGAGAACCATACTTCAGTGGGTACCATCTCATTGTGGTGTACCCGGAAATGAAAAGGCAGATAAACTTGCAAAAAAGGGAGGAGAATGTGAACAAGAAGATAATGAAGTCACACACTTTGAGAAAAAGAGAGCTATCCAGACTATCAGAAGAGAACAGAACCAACCCAAAGACGACTATCACACTCTCGACCGGCAGGGACAGATAACTATTTTTCGACTCAGGACAGGGCATAACAAATTGAATAAACACATGCACAAGCTACGATTGTCTGCTTCACCACTGTGCACATGTGGATTAAACGAACAAACTGCTGAGCATGTTCTACAGGACTGTCCTCTGTATGACCAGTTAAGAAAGATATACTGGCCCAATGACTCAACACTAAACTCAAAGCTATATGGAGTTAAAGAGGAACTTCAAACAACAGTCGAATTCATCATGAGAACTCGTCTGACGGTGTAATCATCAAAGATGCGATCACAAGAAGAAGAAGAAAACCTTACCTGTCTCTTGTGATTTCGAACGAAACGATCTCACGATTCCCGCAATCATAATTGCTAAAAGTATAAATTTCACTCATCTGTGCTAATCGCTTGCCGGTTTGAATAGAACAGGACGCTGTTGTTCAAAGCATTAATGGAATGTAATAGATATGAGAACCATCTTCATGGTACTAGAAAATGTGATTAGTTTTCACACTCATGTTATTCTCGAAACGTTATATATATATATATATATATATATATATATATATATATATATATATATATATATATATATATATATATATATATATATTATATATATATATATATATATATATATATATATATATATATATATATAGATATATATATATATATATATATATATATATATATATATATATCCCTGAGACAGAATTCAGGTGAAAAGAATGTTCGAGATACCATTAATTTAAGATACAAAATGGGTATGTGTGGTCCCAGAAATATATCAGCCCAAAATGAGATTTTGGCTGGGTTTGTTTATTTAACACTAGAACTATGCTCAGACACTGCAATCCTAAAACTTTGGTCATGAAAAAACTTTCTCGCATAACAAGCAGAAGTCTTGCTTTTGCAAAGGCATCATTCCCCCCCCCCTTCCCCCCCCGGCCAATGCAAACAAGTACAACCGATTCTATAGGGTTGTCTACAGCAGGAACTTCCATCTTCATCAATGACGAGAAACCTGGATCAGGGAAAGAAAGCTTCAAAACTCTGAGATAGATGTACACGTAACATACAACCCTTTTCTCACACCTGAAGATATCAGGGAATGACCGTGATTGCAGTCATAGATCCAGATAAGTGAAACCACCAAGAACCAACCAGTCAACTCAACTTCAAAGAAGTCCAAATGATGAAATATCAATGATTTTGTACAACCACTCAACTCAACTTCTTAAAAGTTCAA
The DNA here is from genome assembly GCA_024509875.1 of Oreohelix idahoensis. Lineage (NCBI taxonomy): Eukaryota > Metazoa > Mollusca > Gastropoda > Stylommatophora > Oreohelicidae > Oreohelix > Oreohelix idahoensis. The sequence continues at coordinate 123,900 of JAMPIV010007819.1, read as the reverse complement.
AAATATTATGAATCATCAATAGTTTTTGTGAAATGAACTAAACGCAAATTCTGTAAGTTCTGTGACGAATTGTCAGTAACATTATAGAAACGAATACACTTTAGACATTTTGATTATCCTCAGTTCTTATAGATATTTGATTTATACATATTCTATACATATGACATTTTGTTTTCATCAGTAAAGCTTCTAAAAATCAAGATTAGTATTACTGGCTTTTCTTTGGTCTCACAGTGATGTCTAATAATGTCAGATTATGGCATCTTTCAGCAGGAGTTTTACTCCTGGAATGTTCTACCAAGCTAGACAGGTTTGCGCGGGCAGGGGTCAGACTAAAGCAGACACCCTGGTTCTCCAGGTTGGGGGTTTTAGCATAGTTCTGACACCCCTGTCTATGTAAAAAGAAATGAAGTTACGGAAACGACAACAAATGAACAAACTTTACTGCGAGACGGACATCCGGAGTCTGAGGCTCCTATGACTGTCACTGGTGAAAGCCGAAAGGAAGCCACTGACATGAAAACGGACGTCCTGACCGCAAAACGTGAAACAAGAATAGGATTTTGGAATGTCAGGACAATGATCGAGACGGGTAAACTAAAACAGGTCACAGCAGAAATGAGAAACTATAGATTACACATTCTAGGGATAAGCGAGAGCAGATGGACAGGGGCAGGAAAAGTTAAAACAGCAACAGAAGAAACAGTACTTTACTCTGGAAGAGATGATGGACAGCACAATGAAGATGTAGCCATTATTCTACAGAAAGGAATAGAAAGGACATTACTGGAATGGAAACCCATCAACAACAGACTGATAAGAATAAGATTGAGAAGGAGATTTACCAACACTACAATAATACAATGCTACGAACCAACGAATAACAGCGATGATGAGGTCAAGGATGAATTATATCAAGAACTGCAGAAAGAAATGGAAGACACACCTAGATATGATCTTATCGTAGTAATGGGAGACCTCAATGCGAAAGTTGGAACACACAATACATATAATGAAAGAGTAATGGGGAAATGCGGCAGCAGAACAGCAAACGAAAATGGGGATAAATTAATGAGTTTCTGCAGCATTAACTGTGGCCGTGTACATAGCTGTTCCTTTGGAAACAGACTATATTCTTACAAGACAGAGGAAGCACAGACCACCCCATAATTTTATATTTTATGAGAAACAGAAAATAATAAATAGTGTCACATATTTAGGGTAGAGTCGCTTCTACACGCCATTTCTAATAATTGGGTGATTTCCCCTGACCAATCGGATAGCTCAGATTTACCCCGGGGAAAGTGGAACAACGACGCCATTTGGGAGTAGAATGAAAGAGCGCAACTCAAGAGGTCGTATCTGGTCCAGCTCTACATATTTCTTAGTTTGAGGAAATCAAACTTCAACATTTATTATAAAATGTGTATTTCAGGACATTGAGTGGTTTTATATTTCTTACTGGCGTAAGTAGTGTCAATCATTCAATATGTATTTTGAATAGAGCTCCCAACCCTAGCCGCAGCAGAACTAGGTTCGAGGATTTGAGTCAATTTGCAAAAAATAGTCTTACACCTCAAACCATGTAGAGTAGAAAATATTCTTGTGTTGGAAAGCATTTAACTCAAGGAATGCTTATGATGATAAAGAAATCAAGGACAAATCTGCAGAGATGGGTAAATGTCGTCGAACCCAAAATAAGACTGTAACTTAAAGGAAGGAACACGGTGGAATGAGAAGGTTCGCCATATTTGACAATTGAGTAGGCCTATGAGACAAAGATGCAAAAAGGGATTTTTGCATCGATGAAAGCATCTGATGAGATGATAGAACCTTATTATGCTTATTATTGTAAAAATGTTCTGAATTCCAGACTTTGTTGAAATTTTAAGTTTCATGCTGAAAGATATTAAAAGTTTTGCATGAAATCGAACGCTGTTGAAAAGGTGAATTACTACAGTTTTGAGATTTAGATAAGAAATCTATCCATTTCAATTAAATTCGCTACATCAACACCTAAGAGAAGAAAATCGAACCTGGTAACACAAATTTAAGAGAGAAATCTAAATCTCTGGTGATTAGGCCAGTTAAACATCTGCTCTCTGTAAAGTAAACTGAAAATACTGCATATACCGGCACTGCCACATGATGGTAATATGGTGCCGTTCCAGTCCTAAGGAACACCTGCCCCGGCTACATGATGGTAATATGGTGCCGTTCCAGTCCTAAGGAATACCTGCCCCGGCCACATGGTGGTAATATGGTGCCCGTGACCACTTCTCTTTGATAAAGCGAATAACTAGCGATAATAGACCATGGACGATTTACTACATAATTTTCAACAGCTTGGTATGGAACAACAACAACCACAGAACCAACCCGTAAATACACAACCACTGCAGCCCCAGGACAGACAAAATATGGAAGGACCAACAATAATAGCGCTACGGCAAATTACTGAAACCCTACAGAAAAATGACAACTACGCGAAATTCACACAGGTTAGATCCATTGTTCAGCCGTTCGATGGAAACAAGAAAAAATTCAGAAGATGGTTGTCCGACATGGAAAAATTTGCGGCACTAGCAGAGGCAACAACAGATGAAGAGAAAAAGAAAATCGCTCTGTTAGGTTCTGATTCGTACGTGACTGATTTTTTAAGAAGGAGGTCCCAGCAGTACCCCACAGAAACCTACGAGTCCCTAAAAAAAGAGCTCACCCAGAGATATGGGGAAATCATAGACAAAATGCATGCTTGGTCAGTCCTTAGAAGCATGAAACAGGAAAGAGATGAATCGGTACAACTTTTTGGAGATCGATTCCTCAATATGGCAGAAGAGGCATTTTGCGGAGAAATCCCTACCACACCTGATGTAGAAATACAGTTAGTGGGGATATTTGCCGATGGCCTTAGAGCGGAAAATATCAGAAGGCATCTTATTAGAAAAGACACCAAGACTATTGCTGAAACAATCCAAGCAGCAATACAGGAGGAAAATCTTCACCGAAGGTTCCAACAAAGAGCAGGTAGGGAACCCCGACCAGAATATAGGGACTATGATGAGCATGAGCCTATGGAAGTTGACCATACCAGGAGGCAATGGACTCGCCCACGACAACGAGATGATAGGCCCCGCAATTATAGACCCCCCACACAGAGGCAAAACGACGTCAATAATGTCAGTACAAACGGATGCTTCACATGCGGTAGGCTCGGACATGGTTACAAGTCCTGTAGAGCAAATTACAATCACGCACCATCCAGAAGAGGAGGTTACCAACCACAACAACCCGCACCACCCCCACGTGATTACACCAGAAATCAGTATACCAGAGGCGCACCTCAACCCCTCATGCGTCAGGGAAACGGCCGCGCCACTCACTAAACAGGACCGTTAGTGAGGGCAACAATCACAGAAACTGGTCCAAAACAAAAGAAACAACACAGAACAGAAATTGTCAAGTGGGCCATCCAGTAAAATACAATATGAAGAAATGTTGCATGATGGAACTAAAATACATCCGGACCCCAGTTCCTGCATCATGTCTATACAGGGCCAACAATATAGGGCACTGGTAGATACAGGAGCATCCATCAGCCTTATTAGGTTCCAGCTGTTCAAGAGGATCCAACACTTAGTACGATTTCAACCGTCCAAAACACACCTAGCTTCAGTCACGGGACAAAGACTAAATTCAGTTGGGACAGCATGGCTAAAATTTTCCTTAGGCGAAACAAATTTTGAACACCCATTTGTCATTACTAAAGGAATGTCTAGAAATCTTATCCTAGGGAGAGATTTTTTTAACAAACACAAAGTTCGAATATACTATGACCTCCACAAAATCAAAGTCAACAATACATACATAGATCTCCAGGACGATATCCACATAGCGTCTTTGGTAAGGATTACAGCTCCCATAACGGTGGCTCCAAACTCCCTGGTCATAGCAAAAGGCAGAGTAAAAAATTCTGAGTACATAACACCAGGGCAATCAATTCAAGTACAGCCCCTAGCAGAAGAAAGCATTATTGATGACCCATTGTTGCAAATTACAGAGGGAATCGCTGAAGTCTCGAAGTCCAGAGATTTCCCCATCATGATATTGAATATGTCAGGAAAAACTACCACTATAAAAAGAGGCACAGTTGTAGCGCAAGTGGATACGTCAACAATAAGACAAACCAAAACCAATAGAGACCATCCACAAATTGTCTCAACCACTCCCACTGGACATAATGCACGAAATCGCAGTACAAATAACCATAGTACACGGAAAGTAAACAGTTATAAGGCTTATGCAGAAAAAGGCAGTAACATCAGTCACAGTTATGTTACACCACAGCATACCCTACCCAGATGGCAGAAACGAACCAGTCCATACATAAGAAGAGAAAGGCCACAGTATGAAAATGACTATAATTACTCATTCTTGCGCCCCAGCACACCAAGAGAAAAGATGAAGTGCTGTATATCACAGAGTAACAGAGAAACAGAAATTGTCTTGCCAGGAGGATATCCAAAGCGACAAGACAGTGATACATGCCCCATGGAGTATCAATATAACTCAAAAACAGGTGGATATGATAAAGTCCCAAAACCAATTGAAATTTCCGAAGAAAAGGAAGAATTCTTATATGACTATACCACAGGAGGATACTATAGCAGCAAAGTTGGAAACAGAAAGAATGAAAAATTTTCGCCCAGGGAAAGAAGACAGCCCTATAGCACAAACAGAAGAAATACAGTAACGTACGCGGATAAGCGCAGTTACGGCAGAAATAATCAGAAAAAATGGCACAACAACGACTACCCCAGAAATATAATAAGAAATGAATATACAGTAAATGCAGTGACAAATGGAAATGCACACAGCACATGGCAGAGGAGACAGTACCAAGCACAGCCCAATGAACGGCAAAGAACTACGCAAAAGAAAGCCACATACCAGGAGCAGAGATTTTCACAAGATGCAAGAAAAATGTCCCAAAATTATGGGAATGAAACGGAGGCATCAAGACAGACCAGAGATATCATAGCAGATCATAAATACAGAGAGAGAATAGCTCAGTTACTTGCAACCCTGAATGCCACAGAAGATAATAAGCAACGTTTGAAAACGTTTGTAGAAAAGCACCAGGATGTATTCGCACTCAATGACATGGAATTAGGCAGAACTAACACTGTCACAATGGACATTCAAACAACCACAGAGGAGCCAATACATATGAAACCCTATCATACGCCCTTGAAAAATAGAGAACTCGTGGAAAGGTCTATAAATGAAATGCTACAGGCAGGAATCATCGAAAGATCCCGTTCCCAATGGTCCTCACCCATAGTGATCGTAACAAAGAAAGACGGCTCCAGTCGCTTTTGCTGCGACTACCGTGCCCTTAACAAAATCACAAAAGTCATTTCCTACCCCCTCCCCAGGATAGACGATCTACTTGCGACGTTAGGAAAGTCTACATACTTTACCACACTTGATGCAAGGTCAGGCTTTTGGTGCATCCCCATGACACCTGAGGCAAAACAGAAATCCACATTCTGTTCACATATGGGAAGCTTTTTTTGGAATGTTATGCCATTTGGTCTAAAAGGATCTCCAGCAACATATATGTCACTCATGGATGAAGTGTTAAAGGGTCTACATCCATTTGCCCTGGCATACATAGACGATATCCTGATACATACCGCAGGCACGATGGAAGACCACCTCCGCAAGGTTGAAACAGTGTTTGATAGACTCAGGCATCACCAAATAAAGTTAAAACTGTCGAAGTGTGAGTTTCTAAAGACAGAAACAAAAAATATTTAGGCTTTGTCATCAATAGACATGGCGTCAGACCTGATGAAGATAAAGTCAAAGCCATAAGAGAAATGCCTAGCCCCAAGACGGTGAGACAAACACGCTCATTTATTGGTACAATAGGGTACTATAGGCGCCACATCATCAATTTCTCCAGAGCAGCAGAGCCTTTGATAGCCCTTACCCGCAAGTATGCACGTTTCAAATGGACAGAAGACTGCCAGAGATCCTTTGAGTATCTTAAAAATGCCCTAACCACCATCCCACTGCTTGGACATCCAGATATTTCTCAGCCCATGATACTATACGCCGATGCCTCAGATAACGCAATTGGTGCTTGTTTGGTCCAACCTGTACTAGAAGATGAAACACCCATCCTACCAAACATTCCAAATGAGAAACCCATTGCATTCCTATCCCACGCATTGTCAAAGTCACAAAAACGGTGGACCACCACTGAGAAAGAAGCATATGCTATTCACTATGCAGTACAAAAGTTTGACTTTTACGTCAGAGGAACTAAACTCATTATAAGAACTGATCATCAACCTTTGGTTAACTGGCTCACCAAAACACAAGAACAGCCAAAGAAGTTACAGACATGGGCAATGAATTTACAGTCCTACGACACCACTATCGAACATATCCCAGGCGAAATGAACACCTGTGCAGACCTCTTATCCAGGATTAAATATGATGATGAAACTGAAGTGAAAACAAATAGAGTCAAAAATGATGGCACATCCTCAGAGATTGACGATAATGCTAAAGAAATTAATGAAATTACTTCATCAAGTCGAAGAAGTACCTCAGATTCTGCCACTCAGTAGAAGAAGAAAGCCAAGATATGTTTGACATGAGAGTAGAACAAGCGAAAGATGCAGAAATTGTCAAGCTGCTCACATACGTGAAAGAAAACCCAACAAAAAGTAAAGATTTTACAGTACACCCAACGGATGGAGCTCTATACTATATTGATCAGAAACAAGAAGGGACACTAAGAAAAGTCATTCCAGCACATCTAGTCCCAGAAGTATTGCTACAGTTTCATGATAACAACGGGCACATGGGAAGAGACAAAACAATTGATGTCATAAAGAAAAGGTATTATTGGCAAACTTTCTACAAGGACATTACAGAATATGTAGCCACCTGTAGAACATGTAAATTGAGAAACATGAAGCCACATTTAATTCCCCTTCAAGAAATGCAACCTTCCCATTACCCCATGCAAACAGTGAGCATTGACTTATCAGGTCCTTACCCACTCACCCAATCAGGCAACAAATACCTCCTGCACATAGTTGACCAATACTCTGTTTGGCCAGAAAGTTACCCACTCAGTGATGCCACATCGCAGTCCATCACGCAAATTTTTTTACAAGAATTCATTCCCAGGCATGGCTGTCCAAAACGAATCATTTCAGACAACGGTAAACAGTTTATCGGTAACCCATTTAAAGCCACCTTACACCAGCTGAATATTGAGCATACTACAACTACTTATTATTGCCCAAATGCAAATGGCAGAAATGAACGCATGCACGCCACCCTACATGATATTATTAGCAAATATATCAAGGGGAACCACCAATACTGGGACCTATACATTAACCAAGCTCTTGAAGCCATCCGAGTAAACGTGAACGATACCACAGGAATGTCACCCTTTCTCATGCTATACGGAAGAGAACCAAACTTTCCGTTAGACAACCTACTTCGCCCACAAAGAAAATACATGGGAGAAGACCCCATCGAAATAATCCTTCAAGAAAAGTATAAAGCTCACCAGATTGCACAACGAAATACGCAGAAGGCATTTCACAAGAAACAGAAACAACATGATAAATCAGCCAAGCTACCAACGTACAAAATAGGAGACAGAGTATACTACAAGAAACATGTACGCAGTTCAAAATTCGATGACCGATGGTTAGATGGCTACAAAATCATGAAACAAACTACGCCTGTAAACTTCATTATTTGGAATGAAGAGAAACAACACCAAACAAAAGCTCACGTAAAACAAATAAAAATTGATAATCACCGGCCCATTCCGCCTCTGACGACAAATACAAGACCAGTCAGAAAGGCCACCCTAAATTATAATCCATCCAGCACAGATTCGTCTGACATATCAGAGTCAGAGACGACAGACTCTGAATTTTACCAAGACGACCACATACCCAGACCACCCACAGATGAAATACATCGAGCAAGACAACAACGAGACTCGTCCGAAAGCGAAGAAGATATCCCACCACTTGAATTGCGTAATCGACTCCAAGACAGAGACCTGCGCATTAGAAATGAAGAAATAATGCCTCAGACGTCACACGATGACAACAACCAAGCACCTTATATCCACACTCAAACTTACTCCCGCAGTGATAAATCGTCAGCTGATACCTATCACACCCCCAGTTCAGGCAGTTCTAGTTTTAACACTAGTGAAAACCAAACACTGCTATACCACAAGAACAAGATTGCTCGTTCAAAACAATCAGATCCTGAAGAAACTATACCCAAGCAGATTGTTGAACCATATACCAGCAATCTTTATGGAGACGAAACAGAACAAGACATGAGAGAAGACAGTGTCAACCCCAGCACAGCTTTGTCAGACCCCAACGAACATAATGACAGAAAAATGGTAGAATTATACCAACAAGAAACAGACATTGATACAGCTAGTTCCATTGAAACCAGTGATGCGGATAGTACATTATTTGTACCAGTCAGCTCCAGCGTCAAACGCGCCTATAAAACAGAATCTGATGACTCAATCCCTAGCAACAAAATTCCGCGTATACAGCACAACTATATCAGACGAAAGATTCTGAAGAAACGCAATCATGTTCCAAAACCAAGCCGAGAAGTGTTAGCCTCATCTCAACTAGTCAAAAACAACAGTGTGCAAATTACTGTGCCCATTGTAAACCAGTGCTAACGTTCAGCACAACCAGGTCAGAAGAAAAATCAAGGCGAAACATATACCTGCCTCAAAACCAACAGATGTTCCAGCCATACAAACCCTAACCACAGTAAACCCATCACCGCAATCAAATGATGTTAAGCCATCACCGCATTCGTCAATGTCCTCAGTGTCCCAACAATCAGCAAATGCAGTGTCGTCGCCTATCACACCCGTCACCACTGCTACTCAGTATGATGCTCGCCTAAGCAGTCGGGACATTGCAAGGTTAGAGATGGTGAAGGAACTAGCGAAGCTGTTCTGAAAAACACGCCCAGGTGTTTTATGTGTTCGCAAATCCGAACACGGTCAACGCATATGTGAAAAAAAACCTTTTTAACAATGTACTAACTCTCCCCATGTACTCTATTTTCAGTTTTTGACAGTTCAAATGACTTGCTTACAGACTAAGATGTCAAAGCCTCACTGAGAAAGTTATTTTTTCCAGCCTTAGAATACTGATGCCCAGAAAGAAATCAAGACCAGCCCACGGAGGATTTTCTTTAGATAGCATAATTGTGAAATAAAAATGTTAAAACAATTGATAACACACGGTGTTACGAGTTTACAGACACCCTTATTTAGTTACATACATTTTCTTAATATTTAGAATGTTACACAACTTTACCTATAACACATGTGTCACACTATTCTGTTGTAACATTCATCTCCACTTTTGTAACTGATCATATTCCACGCTCCATTCACCAGCATTTTCATGCAGACACTTTACACCAGTAGTTTTTTTTTCTTACCTCATACTAATATTTCTTTGATCTATATTATGCTAAACTCCTTGATATCTGCCACCTTGATCAATCATACTGTTCCTACTATGACATCTCTTAACAGCACATAATTCATACCCAAAACTAGTATTGTAGGTTATGCTATTTTTCTCCACAGGATTATTTATTTTCAAATGTACATTATTATTTTAGACCCAGATGTATATTAGTACTGTCAAGAATTTTAAAACATTCTCCTAAAGAGATTTCATATCCCAACCTTGACTCTCTATAGTAAGATTTTCTTCACTCCACTGTTACAACATCTTTAACTTACTATTTTTCCTCTCCACTATATTGAGACGACATTCTAGACTTGTGATCTTTTAAATCCCAATCATATTCATTCCTTGGAATTACAATCATGTTGTAATCAGGAGATCCTTGATGTACCCTTTCCTCGCCACTTATTGACAACAGACACTGCTACAACATTCCTTCTATTCTAACCTAAACTATTACTTGCAACCCTATTGGTTAGGATTTACTATTAGAATATCTAGTGTTTAGTGAATTGATTTTTATCATTCTTTAGTACTTGTGATACAAACAGAAAAGAAATCACAAGAAAAAAAAAAAAGAAGAAAAAAAAGAAATTTAAAAAAAAAATGTAAAACAAGAAAAGAAAAAGGAATTCCAAGAAAACAGAAAAGACATAAAAGAAAAAAAAAAACAATTAGAATGTTTTTTTTTATATAAGATGCTATATGTTTATATGCCACCCACACACATTTTGATGATGATAAGACAATATTGTAAAACATTGACTGCCCTGAGGTTAGCAGATGAAGAAGAAAATAAATAAATCACCCTATGCCACTCATACCCCACCAGCTTGATCCCTGATATTCCAACAATATTTTGTTGATATCACAAGTACCCCAATGACATTTGTGCATGCTGATTTTCTGCAAATGAACAATCCCTTGAGAGCATTAGTATATGCTAACCCCAGATTGAACAAATTGCACCTATTTGTTGATGATGCCTTTGCCCATGTTAAAGAAATAGCATTTGCACATGCTGACCTAGCAAATGAAATACCCCATTACCGCATGATAACCACTAATGACACATGAGATGAAGAAGCAACAGGTTATGTATGATGAAGATGACATTTTATATTAAGGTGAAACTTTATGTTGTCACAGCTGAGATTTTGTTGTAATGTTTATGCACAAAATCCCCCACATTAACATTGGAGGAGGAATAATCTTAGTCTTTCGTGGTTACGAGATAAGACAAGGATATAATAGAATATTTGATGAATACCATGGAACAAATCAGAGCAGATGATTGTTGCACATATGAGGACCATATTTGAAGTCATTATTGAAGGATTATCAGTAGACAAGAGACACAAATGAATTATGATAATCCCATGGAACCACAGGTACTAAGGACACAAAATGGAGATTAAATAATGGAGAAAAAAAAATTATAAATGACTGAATAATTGCTACGCCCAGAGGTAAAGGAAATAGAGATGCATCCGCATTTTCGGAGAAGATATCTCTTTGATTTTTGCTTATTGCCTTTGTAATATGAACATTGTTGTATAACAAATGACTATTCCTTATCACGAATTACAGAATGTTGTAAGATAGTTGGAATAAATTGACAATTTAAAATACTCATAACATACCCAGAATTACAGGAGAGAAAATAAATAAATGATTGATGAAATTGGACATACTGAGATCTTGCTCACCCCGAGGATATTGGATAAGAAAATAACGTTATCCCAAGGACAGACATGTCACAGATATATCATGGAGATATTATGAAAAAAAAAAAAAAAAAAAAAAAAGAGAATACCTAGATTGGAAATGCAACAAACTTTGTCAAGGACACCAGGAAATAGACCCCCGCCCCACACTTAAGATAACTGACGGATGAGATTTTTGAATTATAAGTACCATAAGTCACCCATCTGGCTGTAGTCAGCGGATGTTACAGGCACCACATAACTCTGACTAACCCTCGACCAGCGAAGGCAGAGTTGGTGTCGAAATTTTGCACATATGTAAAAAGACATGTTTTTGTTCATGTTTTGGTAAAGTCTAGACATTTATGTTAATGGTTCTATAAATGATTAGTTGATATATTGATGATAAATATTCGCAGATATAGTACATGGACAATTAATAAGGATATATTTCCAGTACAGAATAAGAGGAATAGGAAGGATCCACATTTTAAATATTGGAGCACCATGAGCGAGGAATTGGACTTATAAAGAAAATGGAAATGGTACACTGTATGCAAGGATAACCAGAAATAATATGGATAAATAGTAGTCAGAGTGCCAGGAACTTTGTCTTACGAGAATATTGTAGATTCCTCACGATCAATTGATTATTTTCTTCCTTTCTATGTCACATTTTTTTGAGTGATGACCCCAAAAATTTTTTTTCATCTCATATTGTCAAAAGTTCTTACATCTCAGTTGATAGTTCCATAAATAATTGTTTGATGTGTTTTGCATAAACGTATTGCTAGATAAGGTACATAGGGAGTTAATAAGGATAAATTCTTAAGATAACAGGAGGACAAGAATAGACACAATGATATTGGAACACCATAAATGATACATTGGTGTTATGAAAAAAAAAAAAAAAAAAGGAGACAAATATAAATTGTATACAAGGATGCCTCGAGAGTGACAACATGGATACATATTGTCAAGAGTATAAGCAGTTGTCTTAAAAGAGAAAATAAAGTAATACGGAACCCAATGTAGAAAATTCATGATGATTTGGAAACTATATTTTTCTTTTCCCTTATATTTCATAATATGATAGTAACACATTCGTCTGTTGGTTGCTGAATAATTTGATGTTTGAAAATTGATGTATGGTAAGTCAAAGAAGATCTTTGAAGAATAAATATATATATAAAATAATATTTCTAGGGAAGAGTTCACAAAAAAAAAAGCAAAAAAAAAAATACTGTATTGACAGAAAAGAAGGAATGATTAGAAATAACTGACTAATGGACAGGATCACCACCAGACGCACGGATATTGGAGACAAACATCACATATTTTGAAAAAAAAAAAAAAAATGTAATATAGAACATTTTCTACAGTGACGGACTTAGAACGAATTTATACACTTACCATTTGGAAAATGTCAATAACAAGGAAACATTCAGATAAATAAATAAGGATAAGCCATGAGGTTTTAATGCTTTTATTGTGAAAAATGATTACTTATAAAAATGATGCTGGTTGTATTATCGTCTGATAAATATGCATATTATGTCTAGAGATGTTTTCTACATGTAATAATGAGCAAGTGGCTCATTCACTAGAAAAAAAAAAAGAAGAAGAAGATGATGAGTACCCATGAAAACATTGGCTATTCTATGAAAGTGGATTGCCATTACCATAGGAATTAGAGATTTTGGACATTTCTTGGAATATTGCAGAGTACTTGGGAAATAGAATAAATAAGTACGCCAGAAAAAAAAAAAAAAAAAAAAAGATTTTTTTTTTAGTACTTGCAGGCTTTTAATATGGAGCAAATAACAGTACAGAAAAGAGATAACACCCCCTACCACATCCAAGAGAATGTAATCAACTATATTTTTGAATGAAATGTAATAGATTATGATAATCCAGCCAAGTTCTGCAAATAAGATAGTTTATTGTTCATTCCCCAGTGTTGCCACTCGTCACATTTTTTTAGTGATGACCTTATGAGTGTTTTGCAGATTTTGTTGGGCAGTGTTGCCAATTTGTAAATTTGGTGAAAAATATTATGATGTGATGAATAAGTTACACTTTTTGAAGTTGATGTCCACTACTAGTTTTTTTTTACATAGCAGACGACCTCATATAGACATAGGACCCCAGTATAGGAATTAAATTAAATTTTTTTGAAATATTTTTGGACTTAGAAAAATTTTTGAACTTTAAATTTTTCTGAAAATTTTTTTGAACTTAGAAATTTTTGGGGATGGATTTTTGTTATTGATAGTACTCAAATGTCTCCCTACGGGATACATTTGCGGAGCCCCGGGATCTATATGTGGCCGTGTACATAGTTGTCCTTTGGAAACAGACTATATTCTTACAAGACAGAGGAAGCACAGACCACCCCATAATTTTATATTTTATGAGAAACAGAAAATAATAAATAGTGTCACATATTTAGGGTAGAGTCGCTTCTACACGCCATTTCTAATAATTGGGTGATTTCCCCTGACCAATCGGATAGCTCAGATTTACCCCGGGGAAAGTGGAACAACGACGCCATTTGGCAGTAGAATGAAAGAGCGCAACTCAAGAGGTCGTATCTGGTCCAGCTCTACATATTTCTTAGTTTGAGGAAATCAAACTTCAACATTTATTATAAAATGTGTATTTCAGGACATTGAGTGGTTTTATATTTCTTACTGGCGTAAGTAGTGTCAATCATTCAATATGTATTTTGAATAGAGCTCCCAACCCTAGTCGCAGCAGAACTAGGTTCGAGGATTTGAGTCAATTTGCAAAAAATAGTCTTACACCTCAAACCATGTAGAGTAGAAAATATTCTTGTGTTGGAAAGCATTTAACTCAAGGAATGCTTATGATGATAAAGAAATCAAGGACAAATCTGAAGAGATGGGTAAATGTCGTCGAACCTAAAATAAGACTGTAACTTAAAGGAAGGAACACGGTGGAATGAGAAGGTTCGCCATATTTGACAATTGAGTAGGCCTATGAGACAAAGATGCAAAAAGGGATTTTTGCATCGATGAAAGCATCTGATGAGATGATAGAACTTTATTATGCTTATTATTGTAAAAATGTTCTGAATTCCAGACTTTGTTGAAATTTTAAGTTTCATGCTGAAAGATATTAAAAGTTTTGCATGAAATCGAACGCTGTTGAAAAGGTGAATTACTACAGTTTTGAGATTTAGATAAGAAATCTATCCATTTCAATTAAATTCGCTACATCAACACCTAAGAGAAGAAAATCGAACCTGGTAACACAAATTTAAGAGAGAAATCTAAATCTCTGGTGATTAGGCCAGTTAAACATCTGCTCTCTGTAAAGTAAACTGAAAATACTGCATATACCGGCACTGCCACATGATGGTAATATGGTGCCGTTTCAGTCCTAAGGAACACCTGCCCCGGCTACATGATGGTAATATGGTGCCGTTCCAGTCCTAAGGAATACCTGCCCCGGCCACATAACAACCTGGTCATTGGAGGAACACTTTTGCCACACAAAGAAATTCACAAATTAACATGGGAATCACCAAATGGTCGGAACAGAAACCAGATAGACCACATTATGATTAATGGTAGATGGAGACATGCATTACAAGATGTGAAGGTAAGAAGAGGTGCGGATGTGGGAAGTGATCACCATTTAGTAGTAGCAAAACTGAAAGTGAAACTCAGAACGGCTGGACCAACTGTAACTACACAGAAAAGGTTTGACATCAGCAAATTGAAGGACCCCCTTACCAGAAAAGCTTTTGCGGCTGATATAAAGAAGCGATATCAATTTGCCAAAAGTCAGGAAAAGACATTGACTGATGATTTAGACCAGAAATTAAAAACCATTTCAACAATATATAAGGAAAGCAGCAAATCATGCTTGTGATTCCAGGAAAGGAAGAAGCAAGACTGGATAACACCAGAAACATTAAACACCATAACTATGAGAAAGGAAATGAAAAGAAAGAAAACATAAGCGAAGTCCCCCAGGTTAAAGCAACTATATAGCGAACAGTACAGTCAGCTGGACAAGGAAGTTACACGCCAAACCCGAGCCAACAAAAGGAATTTCCTAGACGATCTTGCAAAACAGGCAGAAGAGGCAGCACTGAGAAATGAACAAAGCACAGTATACAAAATAACTAAAATCATCAGCGAAAAACGAGGTGCTAACAATATTACATTCGTAAGAGATATGCAAGGAAATCTCATCACGACAGCAGAGGAACAGGAAACAAGATGGGCAGAGCATTTCAGAGAAACTCTTAACAAGGAACCACCAGAGATACAATTGAATGTTCCAGAGGCTGAAAACGATCTAGATATTAATACAGACATTCCACGAAAAGAAGAAATCATCACAGCAATCAAAGGGTTAAAGAATAGAAAAGCTCCTGGCAATGATAACTTAAATGCAGAGCTATTTAAGGCAGACCCTGAGCTAGCAGCAGAACTATTAGAACCACTATTTGCACAAGTCTGGAAAACAAGGACAACACAAACGTAGTGGAACAAAGGAATAATTGTCAAATTGCCCAAGAAGGGAGATCTTGCAGACTGCAATAATTGGAGAGGAATCACTCTTCTCTCAGTTCCCAGCAAAATACTAGGCAGGATAATTATACAGAGAATTTCATAAGCAGTAGACCACAAACTGAGCAAAGAACAAGCAGGATTTAGAAAGAATAGAAGATGTGTAGATCATATATTCACTCTCAGGAACATTATAAAGCAGTGCTCAGAATGGCAAAGACAGCTGTACATTAATTTCGTTGATTTTGAAAAGGCTTTTGACAGCATACATAGGGACAGTTTATGGAAAATACTGAGATCGATTACTACTGAGATTTGTAGATCAGACAGTTTCCCTATAAATATATAGATGTATATTCAACCACTCACTTCTATACACACTCAGATACGTGACGACAATTAGACGCACATACGTGAAACTGTATCTATGGAATTGGGATCTTTTGGGACAAGCTGACCGACACACGTAAATAAAGTTTATGTAAATTTTATTTATCATAAAGAATTTACAACACAACAATATCTTTGAAAATCAAAATCAAATACAATGAACATAGGTTAATGAGTTAATTACAGCGTTAGACTCATAAGTTTAATCATCCCTCCCTCTATTGACACAAGATCCCGTTAGAGCAAAGTTATTAACCCCCGAAAGAGTCAAAGGTGTTTACGCTATGGTCTAAAATTCCCTCTACAGTAAAGAACAGAGTTATAAGTTAATCTATTCTGTAATGAAATAAAGGAGCAGCTTTAGCAAAACTTGCATAAGCAAATACAAAATAAGTACATGGGTTATATCTAAGTAGAATTATACTTCCCACGCTTTCTCTCGCTCTGACAAACCTGTGATCACAAATTCAGTCTCTCTTACCTACAAGGGAGCTTTCACCACATCTGGAACAATTGTTAATGGCACCCTCAGCCCATCCACGGTTGGTTGTTTGGCGAATCAAGCCCCAGTTTCTCCAACGACTAGTTAATCAAATGTTTGGAAACGCTTGATTTACTCTTGTAAGTAGGATGCTGATAAAGGTCACTTCAATTTTTGTCCAGGTAGTAAAATAATTAGAGATCTAAATGTCACAGTGTACGTTAGCTTTTGATCTTCAATCGTTACATCAAATGTCAGGTAAACAAATCGGTTCAGGATCAATCTTCTCCACAACACGTGGTCGTTATAAAGGTATTGTCAATGTTAGATTTGGTAGCCACAACCGGCAGAATGTTTATGAAATTGGGAAAAGAACTCTGGATATTCTATAAGTCCAGTTATCATTTATTCTTAATATTATTTGGGTTGGTACTCTGTCTATTTCTGGGTGTACCACGAGACTAGACAAGTCACCTTGAAAAACCCGATATTATATCAGAATGTTCTTTGATAAAGTTTATTTCCAGTTTCGTGTGCAATGGAAGCCGCTGGTAAGGTTTAAGGTTTGACCCAAATACTGTATAGGAAGAAAATACAAATACTTAACAGAATATAGTATAATTCACAATCCTATCCTTACCCCGCGTAACATAGAAGATATATTGTCCACTTCGGTTATTTAACTTAAATTAGAAACTATAGGCTTAGAGCTAGTCTCATCGTTTAAAAAAACTTCCGTGAAATAAATTCTAGTCATTTAAAAAGAATCCATCATCATGAATTAGAAATAAATACATATTTCATCAATACTCATGATGAATCAGTGCCTTTACTTAGTTGGTTAAAATATTCACTGACTGGTTACTAGCAGTTAATAAAATTTATTTATTATAGCTTGAGGAGTTTAGCTAGAAAGATTTATATGTTCTGCTGTCCATTGTAACACAGTAAAACTTAGAGAAATACCGTTTACGGACCTATTAGTAAATCACTCTGCACAGAAAATAACTAGTAAAATATAATTGACGATTTAAAAAGATTAAATCACTCAAACTACTAGTATAGTATTTACCTCAACACCGAACTACTAAGACTTATCTCCAACGACTACTAAGAAATTCACTTTTGCAAGTATTCTAGAATCGAAGCTAGTTTGTCTAGAGGAATCTGTGAGGTACTGGATGAATTGAGTTAGATTTCTGTGGTATATATATTAAAAGATGAAAGGAGATAGTTAATTATCCCCCCAAAAACCAGACCCTACCAGATGTTCTCACCTACGGGAAGTTCTACGTTCAGTTTTCGGCTTATACGTAATTCAAAGCCGAAAACCCAGGATCTTCGTTCTCGCTTAGATCAGACATCGGCAATGCGCTAATCAGTGTGAGTTTCCTTCGTCTCTCTGCTCGTATTCAAGCGAGCAATGTCTTTAGATCTCCCTATTCGTCGTGTTAATTACTTATCACGAACGGATTCAGGGAAAGGTAATAAAGATTTCTCACTTAGGTTCACAATATCTACTCAAATTTATTCAAATCTGGTCGCTGTCTGATCTCTACAACGATTTGATCTCTGGCGCTGGTGTTAGAATTACAGCTCACGTTAGCTAATAGGTCTCTGGTAGACTCATCAAAGAAATATAGCGACCAGCATTAAATGCTTGCTAAATGAGAAAGAGAGACAGATCTATTCTGAGTAATAGGAGGTTTTATTTTAACCCACCAGGCGTAGGTGAAGCTAGGTAAAAAGAAAAATGAAGATAAAGAAAGTAGATATATGAAATCAATTATCATAATCGGCCACACACATCAACACATCCAGGAAAAAATGAATACACTTAATAAGCATAGCCAGCAGGTGGACTTAAACATCAGTCTAAAGAAGACAGAGGTCATGACGCTCAATGTGAGCAACCTTGAGCCCATATCAGCAAGGAATCAGCAACTGGAACAGACAGACACCTTCACATAACTAGGATGCATAGTAACACCAGACGGCGGAGCAAGCAAAGACATCAACAACAGAATGAACAAAGCAAGAACAGCCTTTTATAGTCTAAACAACATCTGTAAGTCCTCTCAGTACAGCACAAGCACAAAATTAAGATTATATCAGAGCTGTGAGCTTTCTGTGCTTCTCTATGGTTCGGAATGCTGGAGAGTTACAGAGAAGGAAATATCGAAATTGTCCTCTTTTTACACAACATGCCTAAGAAAAATGTTCCTTATCTTTTGGCCGAATACCATCACCAACCGAGATCTGCTTACTCGGAGCAAGCAAGAGGACATGCACACCATCATAGCTGGCAGACGCTGGAGCTGGGTTGGCCATGTCCTCAGAAGAGACCCCGATGCCATCACAAGAACAGCTATGCTATGGACCCCTGAAGGAAAACGAAAGAGAGGCCGACCAAACACAACTTGGCGGAGGACTGTGGAGGCTGAGATGCAAAGAATGAACTAGAGTTCGGGCACTGTACGAAGGATGGCCGCCGACCGATCAAAGTGGAATCAATTTGTTGTTGCCCTACAAGACGCCACTAGGCGTGATGGCCACTGACTGCTTTGACGGTCGCCGGCTAAGGATCAAAGAAGAAGAAGACTCTTTGAAAACAATCCACGCACTTTCACGCGAAATGTTGTCATCAAAGAACTTTTAAATTGAATCTAAAATAACATAATTCTCGCCGTGTGTACGTTTGTCACAGCTGAGGAATGCAACCGTGTTGAAAAATTGTATCGTTTCTATTATATATACTCTCCCGAAAGTAGTTACAATCAACAAAGAAAAGCGTTCAAATGACGGTGTTCATGAACAGTTTGATTACACTGTATAATGGAAAGAAACCAAAAACACTCTAAGAATGTACTTCTATCTGCTCATCCGGGAACAGAAACAGCACACTATAATTAAAAACGCCCAATGGGCTGATCACCCGTTGGCTTGTCACACCGATTACGGAAACAACGGCAGATGGATCTATTTGGTGTTGCCCTAAAGACGCTGCTAGGCGTGATGGGAAACTACAACAGAGAAAATCAATCTGCTGTTGCCCTTAAGACGCCACAAGGCGTGATGGCTTCTGACTGCTTGGTCGGTCTTTGGCTAAGGACGGAAGAAGAGAAAATAATTAAAAACCCGTCACGTTTGACGAGTTAGTGCTAGTTTTCTCATAATTCAAAAATATGGAGGGATGGAGTAATCTTTATTATTCAAATTATGGGAAGCGCTTCAATAACAGGAAGAACGTGTCAAATTAAGGAACAAGCCGCGGAAATAGATATATCAAATAAAGCTTGATGTGCAAATAGCAAGACAAGATAGAGAAACCTGATAGACCGACCGACAGACAAGATAGACGGAAGGATGGAAGAACAAACCTATAGATAGATAGATTTTTTTTTATTTCCAATCCAGCTGCACTTGGGCGTCAGCCCTTCGGCTCAATGACATGAAACAAATTTCATGGCATTGCGAAGCTGGGGAGCCTGTGGACTTTCCTTCCCACCCGGTCAGGAGCAAGATGTCCGTGTCATCTCCGCTCCTTCCCATGCAAAGAGGGTTTGTGCTCAGGAGCCGCCCAGGCTACTCCAGTTCCCGGTCGAAGAGATAAATAAATAAATAAATAAATAAATAAATAAATAAATAAATAAATATATATATATATATATATATATATATATATATATATATATATATATATATATATATATATATATATATATATATATATATATATATATATATATATATATATATATATATAGAGAGAGAGAGAGAGAGAGAGAGAGAGAGAGAGAGAGAGAGAGAGAGACCGGCCGGCAGACAGACAGACAGACAGACAGATAGATAGATAGATAGTCAGACAGACATGTTTTTCTCACTTTGCAGAAAGTCTGCACCAAACATTCATATTCTCCTGCTGGGGAACTATAGCGGCCTCTTTTATATGAATTTACATGCGCCGTTTCATATCAGTCGCCTTCTACGACATGCCTCAGGGTTCAGTATTCATATTCTTTCTTTGTCTCATCAGAAATCCCCGGAAACCACACTTGGCTGTCATAGAAATTACCTGACTGATTTTTTATTTAAAAAATGCTGAATTTCTTTTTTTTAATCGCACAGGATACTTTATTTCCCATCAACATTCCCTTCTCTTCACGAGCTTTTATTCCAATCCTAAATTATTTATTCTTATCATTTCCTGGCTAACTGTATACCGTCACAAGAAGTCCATGAACGCCTTACATTCTTTGTACCGCAGTTTGAAGTGTTACATTGATGTATCCCAAATGATGATGACGTTTTAAGGAAGTAATAACCTCCAAAGAAGCAGAGCAGAATACATTAATTCCTCATTATACCTTCCTTATTATTCTTTCCGGGGCACAAGTGCAAGCAAAAAGGAGTGAATTGTTGGGAAACCGCAGAATCGCGTCTGCAGTTATTGCAAAAATAGTATCTTGATGGGTTTTTTACACGTCGTAATGCCATTTTCTTGTTATTACTTTTCTTTCATGTCTGTAGTTTGACTTGTTCGCGTCTATATAATTATCTTTCCCTTATATATCGCACTTCTTATAACACTGGTATACACACATTTTGGTGCCTTAAATTGTATAGCTGTTCTAGGGTAATTTTGGGTTGCTGATTCCAAAAATGTAATCAGATTTTTTCTATCAGCTCTAGTTTTTGAGATAACTTAGAATGACCATGCTCAGTAGGGCAATTGTTATGTACAATCCTAGAGTTAGGTGCTATCAGTGGCATTTTGACTTTAGACTGCATTCATATTATATGTAACTACTGTGCATACATTACCAAAAATGTAATAAAACTTTATCACTAGCACTTGTTTAGTCAACACGCAAAAAAGGATCTTTTCGAGGACTTCCTGGAATGTGATATGCCCGGACAGTCACCTCAGGGTTCAACAGTAATCTGCCATCATGTGGGCATCCCAAAGTCCCTGGTATCTCTCTTCCATTATTTTTATATCTTGGTGAAATCTTTCACCTTGCTCCTCACTAAAGTCGCCAAGATTCTCCGGAAATAAATGTAAATGGTTATGGAGGTAGTGCAATTTTATGCTCATGTTGCATCCAAGTTCACAAAAACTCGACAGCATGTTTCCAACTAATTCAGAATAATTGTCTGCTTTAAAGTTATCCAGAAAATTTTGCACAACTAAAACAAATGATGACCAGGCTGTGGACTCTGTTTTGTTCATGGAATCAATAAAATTTGGATCGTTTATTAACTTTCTAATTTGAGGTCCATCAAAAATTCCAGCTTTAATTTTGTCTATGCTCAATTCTGGAAACTTTCTGCATAAGTAATTAACACAGGTACCATCTTTGTTCAGTGCCTTAACAAATTGCTTCATCAAGCCAAGCTTTATATGTAATGGTGGCAGTAGAACTCTTTTTCGATCAATGAGAGGCTTATTGACAATATTTTTTTCTCCAACTTTAAATTCATCCCTCAACGGCCACTGTTTCTTTGTCCAGTGCATATCTTTTGCCCTGCTATCCCACAAACATATAAAGCATGGATATTTGGGGAATCCCATTTGCTGGCCAAGCAAGAAGTTCATCATTTTAAGATCTACACAAACTATCCAGTTATGTTCTAAATACTTCAATTTTTCCAGAACTGTGCTTATTGTAGCATACTCCTCCTTCATTGTAGTAGAATGAGCAATTGGAATTGAGCCATATTTGTTACCATTGTGTAAGAGAACACCCTTCAAACTTCTTTTAGAGCTGTCAATGAAAAGTCGCCACTCATCTGGTGTATAACTTACACCCATTTTGTTAACAAGACCTCCTACATTAGTACAAAACACAAGGTTGTTTTCTTTACAAAAGAATGGAATAAAACCTTGCTCTCTGCTGCGATAAAGTGTAACCTTTGTGTCAGCAGTCAGTAATTTTTTTTCTTTCAATCTTGAAGCCAAAAGTTCTGAAGATTCCTTGGAGAGATATAGATCTCGGATTAGATCATTTAGTTCAAGCTGGTCGAAGCGTTGAGCATCTGAAAAATCATCTTCGAAATCACTATCACTGTCACTTGTCGTTCCACATGCCACTGCTGTCTCATCTTCTAGCAGGGAATCCGAAATCTGACTGAAAGTTGGAATTGGTATGTCATCTCCGTGTGGAACAGGTCGCCTAGCAGAATCTAAATCTGGATATTTCCACTTTTTGTGATTTTTTTCCATTAATTCCCTTAATATTCACAACACAGAAATAACAGTCATCATAGTGGTTCTTGGGCTCTCTCCAAACCATTGGAATTCCAAATTTTAAACATTTTCTTTTCCCACAAGTCCACTGTCGCAGGTGTTCAACACATGTTTTGCAAATAATATGAGGAGCCCAAGACTTGTCCTGGTCACCTAGTTTTACTTTAAAGTAAGCAAAGTATGCCTTTTTCACAAAAACAGTAATATGCTTCCTATGTTCTTCTTTGAAAGTGTACTCTCCACAAATATAACAAAATAAATGCGGTGAAAGAAAACATGCTCTTCTTGAAGATGATGCCATTCTCTGGTAGAAGTGTAATAAAATAAGTAGCATACTAACATGCATGCAGTGGCTTAAAATCTAAAAAAAGGCAATTCTGGGAAGATTCTTGGAAAACTGAAACTGAGAGTAAACAAGCAGTTTTCTTTTGTAAAGGACTAGACAGCAATAGTTTTTTTACATAGCCTTATATAGAAAATATTGTAATAATACAGGGTGACCCAAAAAAACGGGCCCGCGCGCGCACAAATAGAACGCGCGCGGGCCCGTTTTTTTTTTGGGGGGTCACCCTGTATTAATGAAATACAAAAATGTCTGTATCTCAAAAACTAGAGCAGCTACAGACAATTAAATGTGATATTTGGATTAAGCAGGCCTCATTTATGTACAATCAAGAGTAAAATGTTTGGCACCAAAAAAAATCTTTTTTTTTGTAGGGCTGTGTAATCGATTTTCACAACTCCAGTGATTTTCAAGTACAACTGGTGTAATTGTCTAGTGAAACCTCTGAGCTCTTCCAGTTCACCTGGTGTGGTTGTCTAGTGAAACCATGTGATCCTACAGCTCAACTCGTGTGATTGTCTATTAAAACCTCAGTGATCTTTCAACTGGTGTTCCTGTCCAGTCAGCAAAGATCTGTGATCTTACTACAACTGGTGTACTTGTCCAGTAAAATTTTTGATCATACTACAATTGGTGTACATGTCCAGTAAAAATATGTGATCTTACAATACAACTGGTTTACCTGTCCATAAAATATATGTGATCTTACACTACAACTGGTGTGATTGTCCTGTAAAGATCTGTAATCTTCGATTACATCTGGTGTGATTTTCCAGTAAAGGTCTGTAATCTTCCAGTACATTTGGTATGATTGTTCAATAAAGGTCTTTGACTTTCCCTTACAACTGGTGTGATTGTCCAGTAAAACTTCGTGATATTAGGGTACAACTGGTGTGATTGTCCAGAAAAACCTCTTTGACCTTCCAGTACAACTTGTTTGACCTTCCAGTACAACTGATGTGACTGTCCAGAAAAACCTCTTTGACTTTCCAGTACAACTGGTGTGACTGTCCAGAAAAACCTCTTTGACCTTCCAGTAAAACTGGTGTGACTGTCCAGAAAAACTTCTATGACCTTCCAGTACAACTGGTGTGACTATCCAGAAAAAGTTCGATGATCTTCCCTTACAACTGGTGTGATTGTCCAGTAAAACCTCGTGATATTAGGGTACAACTGGGGTGATTGTCCAGAAAAACCTCTTTGACCTACCAGTACAACTTGTTTTACCTTCCAGTACAACTGGTGTGACTGTCCAGAAAAACCTCTTTGACTTTCCAGTACAACTGGTGTGACTGTCCAGAAAAACCTCTTTGACCTTCCAGTACAACTGGTGTGATTGTCCAGAAAAACCTCTCTGACCTTCCAGTAAAATTGGTGTGGCTGTCCAGAAAAACTTGTATGACCTTCCAGTACAACTGGTGTGATTGTCTAGAAAAATCTCTATGTCCTTCCAGTACAACTGGTGTGACTGTTCAGAAAAAGTTCGGTGACCTTCCAGTACAACTGGTGTGATTGTCCAGAAAAACCTCTATGACCTTCCAGTACAACTGGTGTGACTGTCTAGAAAAGGTTCTATGACCTTCCAGTACAACTAGTGTGATTGTCCAGAAAAAGTTATATGACCTTCCAGTACAACTAGTGTGATTGTCCAGAAAAACCTCTTTGACCTTCCAGTTAAACTTGTGTGATTGTCCAGAAAAACCTCTTTGACCTTCCAGTACAACTTGTGTGACTGTCCAGAAAAACCTCTTTGACCTTCCAGTACAACTGGTGTGATTGTCCACTAAAACATGTTTGACCTTCCAGTACAACTGGTGTGACTGTCCAGAAAAAGTTCTATGACCTTCCAGTACAACTGTGTGACTGTCCAGAAAAACCTGTTTGACCGCCCATTACATCTGGTGTGATTGTCCAGTAAAACCTGTTTGACCTTCCAGTACAACTGGTATGATTGTCCAGGAAAAAAAACCTGTTTGACCTTCCAGTACAACTGGTGCGATTGTCCAGAAAAACTGGTGTGTTTGTCCAGTAAAATGTCTGTAATCTTCCAGTACAACTGGTGTGATTGTCCAGTAAAACCTCTGTAATCTTCCAGTACAACTGATGTGACTGTCCAGAAAAACCTCTGTGATCTTCCAGTACAACTGGTTAGAGTGGTCAAAGCGCTCGTGTTTTCGAGGCAAGGTTAACGAGTTTGACACCTGGTAGCGTCACGTTCCAGTCTGTATGTGGGTATCTGACGTCTCTGTTTACTTATGAAGGCAAAAGCCGGTCACCCTACCTCATTAAGCTGAGTCCTAGTATAGGTGAAGTCTCTAACACTTCCCTCTCCTACGGCAGTGTCTGGTAAATGACTAACTTTTTATATGCAATGTATAACAAGGGGAGGAAGAGAGAGAGAGAGAGAGAGAGAGAGAGAGAGAGAGAGAGAGAGAGAGAGAGAGAGAGAGAGAGAGAGAACCATCATTGGCCTGCGCTATAGGAAGAATACTGTTGTGAATGTTATCAGACCTAAAGGTATTTTATATTTGGACATGCGTCCTAATATAACCGACAAGGTTGAACAGGACGCGCCTCGCTAAAATGAGGCAAAATTGTATTTCAAAATAGGATACTGCTGCTCTGTATCTTCTATTCAGACATCTTGTCGTAACCTTTTGTCAAGTCTATGGGTAATAAACTGAACGAGAAATGACCCAGTGAGAGACGCACCTGAATAAATATTGTAATTAAAAAAATTCATGGGCCACATGGCGTTAGCTCGCCTACGCCTGTGGAACTAGGTCAGCCATTAGCATTAAACAGTCTTTGCGGGAAGTGTGAACCGCTGGTAGACAATTTCACGGGCGGGCGCACTTAATCAGCCTTCGTTTGTATCAGACATCGTCACTAAGCGGGGGAAAAATTCCCATATTTTGGGAATTTACCGAAAGTTGCAAAGAATATTATATAAAGCTCTGGGAGCCGCGCTGGTGTAATGGTTACCACACTGCGCTGGCGATCGGGTGATCCAGGTTCAAGCCCGGTGGGCATTTGAACGAGTGTCGTCGACTGGGACTTGGACTGGATTAGGGACCCAAAGATGCAGCAATAGAGAATGCAGTCAGCGACCCATAGCTTGACTGCTTGCATCAGGATCAGCGAACCAGAGCTAGTCAAGACCGTACTCCACCTCCACGTGGTGGTCCTGGAAGTTTTATTACATTTTTGGTAATGTATGCACAGTAATTACATATAATATGAATGCAGTCTAAAGTCAAAATGCCACTGATAGCACCTAACTCTAGGATTGTACATAACAATTGCCCTACTGAGCATGGTCATTCTTAGTTATCTCAAAAACTAGAGCTGATAGAAAAAATCTGATTACATTTTTGGAATCAGCAACCCAAAATTACCCTAGAGCAGCTATACAATTTAAGGCATCAAAATGTGTGTATACCAGTGTTATAAGAAGTGCGATATATAAGCAGTGCAGTCTGGCTGAGCGAGAACGGATCGAAGAGGGAAGGCAAACCCGGTCCCAAAAAATGCTGTGCAGAAGTCGGATGTGTCGACCGAAAGGTGCAGATATCACAGCTACGGCGTAAACAGACACAACGCAACCAACGTCCTTTTCAGGGCGAACGAGGAAGAAGAAGAAGAAGAAGGGCTGGATTAATTCGAGCCCTGGCGAAGACATGTGAAGAAGTGTCGTCGACCAAGGGACTGGCAGCTCCTGAGCCGACCCAGCTCTAATGGGTACCCTCCGAAGACGGCGTGTATCGGCCTGAATGGCGAGTGGACACCTGTCAGTGTACAGGGAAAAAAGGGATACTCACGTAAAAATCAGTCTCAGGTTAGATACTGTAACCGGAGATTCTCGCCTCGAGTAATAGCGGGCATGCGTTTAAAAAATATATATATATATAAAGCTCTGAGACGATGTTGGTGCCTTTGAATATATCTGAGACTCAGAATGGTCGATCCTATGTGGGTGTGTCCAGTGTGCGTTAAAAACAAGCCTTAAACCAGCGTTAACAAAAAGACATAATAAATGACTAAATAATAAAAAAGAACATCAAGTTAAAAAATGCTTAAAACAAGATGAACTGAAAAGACCAGTTATGAAAAAAACTTCCCTGGTCAGTTTAGAAACTGGATACTTAAGAATAGAGGAACCCACGTAGGAAGAATGTAAAGAAGTTAAATGCGATTAAAAACGTCCTGCTGGAATACAAGAAATATGACCAACACAGACAAAACATAAAATGTGCTGCAAAAATTACATAATAGAAATGAATGTAGATAATGTAATTGGCACCAAAATAATTTGATCGGCACCAATATAATTTGAATGCCACCAATATAATTTGAATGCCACCAATATAATTTGATTGCGCCAAAATCCCGACAAGTATTAATAACAGTATTGAAGCAATTCATCATAAAAACAAAGGCGACCGTTTAAAAGACGACAGGATTTTAAAAAAAAATGTGTGCCCAAGACTTCTAATGTTCATACATGATCTCCGAGAACACCAGCTAAAGTAACAAAGGGCCATCATTGAGGAGTAATACAGAACATCATTAAAAGCCTGCACAATCAGAATATATCTAACACTGTAAAGGCGCGTACAAGCAGAAAATATATAATTATCATCATCTCAACCCGTAACCCGTCATGGGTCGTAGGGGTGCTATGGTGGAAGCATCAGCAGACAGGGTCCTCCACTGCTCTCTATCCTCAGCAATGCGTACAAGTGTGGAAAAACCGTGCCCTGAATAAATAATATTCTATACAAAAACTCTTACTTACTTTGTCGTTCCTCTTCAATCCTTGAGTGTAGAGATTTGCCAGAGAGAACGCCATACTATCCTATCGGCTGTCTTCCTCCTGGCTTGGTTCCAGTCTAGTCCTCAGTCCTTCAGAGATTATCTAATGTTGTCCTCCCAGCGGAATCTGGGTCATCCTGAAGGTCTGGGTCTCTGGCTCTTAGTTTCCCATACTTGTCGTTGTAGCCGATCTTCTCCCATTCTGGAGACATGGCCAAAGCATCGTAGTTGGGACTGTTCTACATGAGTCTGCAGGGGTTGGGTATTGAGGCCTTGTCGTATCGTCTGGTTGCCGATCATGTCTCTTTTTGTTACTTCAACCACCTTCCTTAGATACCTCATTTTTGAGTTTTGGAGCTGGCTTTTGTGGGTTGTAGTCATTTCCGATGCCTCGCATCCGTAGGTATAAAAACTCCTGTTAAGAAATTCATTTAGGAATTTTTAAACTCCACCTTTATGAAAGGTGGTACCCCTATTTCGCCTGCGGTTAAATCAACTATTTAAAAAAAAACAAAGCAGACGTATTTTCAGGTCGATTCTGACCCGAATCTTTCTTCTGGCAAACGATACCCACATCTGGTTCATGCCTTATACGATTCTTCCAATGATAACACGTTTTCGTTCTCATTTTCCTGGGCTGAAATGGGTCGACTTCGAACAAGGCAGACCTGTATGATTTAATTTCCCGTTTCCACGTGAAGTTCCCGGTGGTTTTGGTGTGATTTGGTTGTTAAGGACCATCTTCATTGCACACGGACAACGCCATCAGTGCTCCGATCTCCTCCTTTAGATCACACAAGGAAGATCTCAGCACAGTGCACGAACTACGTAGCGCCGGCGAGAATCCAGATGTGTGTATATACTGTAATGTAAGAGTATAAGAATCACTTACTTAGTCGTTCCCCTTCTACCGTGAGGTGTAGAGGTAAAGGTAAAGGATACCGTTATACGCCTATTGAAGCATATTGGGAATACGGTGTTAGGCCCATATTTTCTTGACCATCGGCACAATAGGTGTGATGTGGTAAGCATCACGCCGGCCGCCTTAACCTTTCCAGAGTTGCTCTGGTACCCAATTCAGTGACTTTTCTCTTGACCAGGTACTATAGAGAAATCGCCTTCCAATTTTCCTCCTGATATATATTTCTGTTACTATAAGACGGGAGATGGTCAAACATTTTCTCAAACGTGCGATTTCTTCCCCGAACAAAGTAACGGGTGGCATCCCCCCATTTCGGAGATCAGGTTCGCTTAACTTTCCTTGGTTTATGTCACATGAAAATATAATTAATAGTAGGTAAAGCTTGACAGCTGTATAGGCGTGAGGGACAATAGTGCACACGGACGTGTGATAGTGATGCGCAAGAGAGAAAGGCAGAAGGCACAGGCTGAGTCAGTGAGTTCTTCACTAAGAAAACCACACACACACAGCTCTTCTTGTTTTCTCTGGCGACAATATTACTCTTTTGCACACACTGTGTCACTCACAAATAGTAAGGTAAAGAAGTAAAGTTAGATTGAGGATTTGGTAGTCTGAACTGAACAAACAATCCTATCGAGGTTAACTCAATTTATTTCAATTTAGAAATGTAAATAAATCAATAAAGATTTTACAGCAAATAAAAAATAAAGATTATCACGAGAAAATAAACTCACATCAATTTGATGATTTTATAGAAGAAAAAAATATTACACAAATGGTGAGGAAAAAAAATGATTATGAATGAATTGTGTTAGTAAAGTTCCCGGCAGGCCTGATAAGCTTTTGCTGGAAAATATGTGAAATACTGTTTGTGTGAGAATGAATCTTTGTTCCTTTGGTGTGAATGTTGGACATAACTTATATCCTTGTGTTCTCTTGGGAAAAAAAATATAACGTAATCCAATGCTTTGAAATTAACTTCACTGCTCGAATAAGGTATCCACAAAGGGCACAGAATCTGAACACGATTTTATAAATCCAAGATTGGTGTAACGTATCCACAACTGATGAGATATCCACAGATAACGAATTTGCTTCCAAAGGTGGGATGGAGGGTTATAATGTGTGGAGTATGGTACGGGTGATGGTTGTTAAGGGTGATGTCTGGTGTTGAGAATCTTTGAAATAATTGCAGTAATTGAAGGGACGAGGACTATATGGCCACTGGAAGGGCTAGGTAACCTCTTTTCAGCAATAAGAGACAAGACTTGCACTGAGTAAATCTGTTATACAAAAACAAAAATACATGTGTAACTACACTTCTGCTGCAACATGCAGATTACAACAGAAACAATTTAAGCAGTGTCCAGCGTCGGCATGTTGATATCCATGCATGCGTCTCGTTCCTAAAATAGGTCAGTCCAATCTTAAACATTCCTGTCTGCTGTGAATGAATTAGCTGGCCAGTCCGTGTACATACACAATAACAAGACTGCTGTTTTGCTTCCTCCCCGGTCAGACAAGGTCACATGAGGGTCCGCTAGAGAATCCTTCTGTGCTTTCCACCGTTCATTCCTTCCAGCATTCATAATAATATGCTCATACATTAATGTTACAAACATTGAAAAGTAAAATGATCATTGAAATTATGAATGATACGAACATTGTAACATAACATCGCTTTAAAATACAAGCAGTGAAAATAAATGAATTTTTGTAAGCATTTATGATACATACATGGTAAAGGAAACCCATTTATATAATACACTTAGACTTTCACCATGATAGTAATATATTTCATATCTATATATTTGAGCTAATTGTCTATATACTGGAAAAGCAAATACATACCCGCTCCGGAATTTATAGTCTGTAAGTTAAACTAGAGGGCACTTTGTTTGTTTAACGCAAATCTCCATATGCACAGTTTTACTTTACAAGACTAAGAAGTGCGTCTTTCTCCTTCAGTATGCTGTCACCAAGTGAAGTCTAAAACTAGTTTCTTAAAGAAAGAAAGAATTATTTTCCATTTACCCGCTACATTTTAAAAGTTCTCACGATATCTTTATTTCAACGATTCCGATTTTTTAAATAACACCAGATTTTTTAAGAAAGTACATTAAGAATTTTGATTATTCTCGGTTAAGATCATAACAATATTTTCTATTTGTCTAGTTTATTATTATTCTTGATCCTGAAAACGGAAGCAGCGCAGAAATAAATCTTTGTCACGTGTTAAGTGCTCAACACCGTGACATATTTTTACGAGCTCAACATATGGGTAGGGCCATTAATCGAAGATGGTGTCGCTTCACAGCGTGTTAACTTTGAACATCGCTGTAATGTCACATTTTTAGTCAAAGACAGAGCAAAATCGGCAGAAATTCTGAACAAGCAGATTGCACGATATGGAGAAGTAACCCTTTCAAAATCAAGTATATATAATTGGTGTAGTAAGTTGTCTGACGATTAAGAATGTTCCAATCTCTGGCATACTCATGTTCAAGGAACAGACAAAAGTGACGTGAATGTTAAATGAGCAGACACAAGCGACGTGAATGTTCAAAGAACAGGCACAAGCGACGCGAATGTTTAAAGAACAGATATAAGCGACGTGAATGTTCAAAGAACAGACGCAAGAGACGTGAATGTTCAAAGAACAGACAAGCGACGTGAATGTTCAAAGAACAGACAAGCGTCGTGAATGTTCAAAGAACAGACACAAGCGACGTGAGTGTACAAAGAACAGACATAGGCAGCGTGAGTATACAAAGAACAGACACAAGCGACGCGAGTGTACAAAGAACAGATACAAGCGACGTGAGTGTACAAAGAACAGACATAAGCAGCGTGAGTATACAAAGAACAGACACAAGCGACGAGAGTGTACAAAGAACAGATACAAGCGACGTGAATGTTCAAAGAACAGACACACAGTGACGTGAAAACTCAACAATCTGATACGCTGCTTTAAGGAAGGAGACGAAAAGCAGCGCGTTATGGGACACCTATACGTGAAATAATTGTGACAAGTGGGCGCCAAAGATGTTAACGTTTGCCAAGAGAACCTAAAGATCCAACCTGGGAAAATGTCGATGTAAATCATCTTGCTCATGGCTACACTCATTAACATATTACGTGTCATTACAGAGACACTGGCACCTTTCTTACGGTACTGATGTAGTTCCCAACAGATTTTCCCGAGTTTTCACTGCTGCATCTAGGAAGGCAACGATACTACAGTGACAACGATACCAGTACTTACACTAGCCGATGGTCACATTAAATATTTCTACAGCGGCGGCACACTTAATATTTCTGTACTGCCGGTATCGAAGACGCCAGGGCTGTGGCAAAGGTTTCTTAGCTTTCATGGAGAAATACCTTTAAAAGGATTCACGTTTTGGTGATTTTGCAAAATTGACAATTACAGATCAACCTCCAACTATCGTCATTTACATACAGAGAGAGAGAGAGAGAGAGAGAGAGAGAGAACGAACGAATTTTATTTTCGAAGGGTTGAGAATTGGGCGCGCAGACCCGTCTAACATTCTGCCCTTTCAGAGAGAGAGAGAGAGAGAGAGAGAGAGAGATGTCCCCTACAAGCTGTGAACTCTTATTTATACCGTGGCATCATTATAGACAAAATTGGAGGAACTAACAGTGATATGAAAATAAGAATACAAAGACAAAGCGGAGCTTTTATTGCACTAGGAAATATATAAAAATGAAAAGAAATCAAATCCAACATTAAAAAAGAATGAGAATCGTCAACTCAAATATCAAGTCAGTACTATTGTATGGCTCTGAAACATGGAGAACAACAAACAAAACAACCCAGGGCGTTACAGGCGTTCATAAACAGGTGCTTGTTTAAAACAGAAGGTACGACAAGGTGACGAGTGTCGAACTGATACCAACTACTAGACATGTGTCAGTGGAGAAGATGCTGGTGTTTGATATGATACACACTGAGGAATGTTAATAGCATTAGAAGGCAGTCTTTGTTCTGGAATCCCCAGGTTAAGAGAGGTAGACGGAGAAGGAAAAGAACACAAAGAAGGGACTAGCAACCATGCATAAAAGGGATAAAGCAGACACTGAAAGAACTTTAACGGATGGCACTGGACAAGGAAGGTGCTATATATATATATATAGTGGTAATATCTATTTTTAAACTTAATCTGTGTTTGTTGCTTGCGAGAAGAAGAGAATGTGTAAAGGATTTAACCAACGTTATGTTTGCAACAGTGCTCCGTCGATTTCTCCAAACATTCTTCTTTCTCTCTCACAGTCTCCATGTCTCTCCCTCTAGTCCGTTCTGTGGGCTCTTTTTAACCCTTGTCTCAGTAATCTCAAAATCTGTTGTCTTTTTACATCCGGGTGTTCACTTTATAGTGTATATAGGTAAATGCCACGTACCACTCGATGCGCGCGGGTTCCCACTCTGTTGATAATGTAGATTACATCTGCTCGTGCGCCTGGAGCATTAGCCTCTACTTGAAGGAAACCCACACGCAAGGGCTGCTCCTTTTTTCATCTAAACCTTCTCACGTCTGCCTCACAAATCAACTAATAAAGACGGCGTATTCTCGACCTAACAGTGCTCCCATAAGATCTAACAAATAAACAGTGAGGCCACTGATCTCTCTGCTTAAAGCTGAAACCTACCAGAACTTTCTTATACTATATTGAAACATGTGCCAGTGGAACAAGAGATGAGAAGAAGACGCTAGAGATGAATAGGACACACATAGAGGAAACCTGTTGATAGTATCAACAGGCAGTCCTTGATCTGGAATTCCCGGGGTAAAATAGCCAGAGGAGACCAAGGAACACATGGAGAAGAGAACTGGAGACAGACGTGAGGGGTATGAAGAAGATATAGAAAGACCTTGAGCTGATGGCACGTGACAGGAAGACTTGGCAGAAGTATGTTGAAAGCGTATGCTCCTTGGGGAGGTGAAAGGTCATGATGATGATGATGATGATATTGAAACAAACAACATACAACAAACTCAAACCTACGAGAATTTTCTCATACTATTCTGAAAGAGTCAACATACAACAAACTCAAAGAGAATTTTTCATATTATCTTGAGAGATAATACGCAGAAAAATGTTGCGGAAAAGGGAGGGGGGCACACAAAATAAACGAAGAAGCAAGTGTAAAAACTACAGATCTGCCTGTCTCCGATGTTAGACATAACATTTTTTTTTTAAATTGAGAAGCCATCTTCTAGACCATGGATTCTCAACTGGGGTTCCGCGAGAAGTCGCTAGGGGTTCCGCGAGAAGTCGCTAGGGGTTCCGCGAGAAGTCGCTAGGGGTTCCGCGAGAAGTCGCTAGGGGTTCCGCGAGAAGTCGCTAAGGGTTCCACGAGAAGTCGCTAGGGGTTCCGCGAGAGGTCGTTAGGGGTTCCGCGAGAAGTCGTTAGGGGTTCCGCGAGAAGTCGTTAGGGGTTCCGCGAGAAGTCGGTAGGGGTTCCGCGAGAAGTCGCTAGGGGTTCCGCGAGAAGTCGCTAGGGGTTCCGCGAGAGGTCGGTAGGGGTTCCGCGAGAAGTCGCTAGGTGTTCCGCGAGAAGTCGTTAGGGGTTCCGCGAGAAGTCGCTAGGGGTTCCGCGAGAAGTCGCTAGGGGTTCCGCGAGAGATCGTGATTGAAAAAAAAAATAAACTGGTTTTTTTTCAAAGTCTTATATTTGTATTCATACTCTGCTTTGGTCTATGGTTTTTAGTAGCTCTACTATACAACACTGTCAATAAACTGCCATGCTGTAAATAGCATTAATTAAAATTACTATTGGATTATTATATTTATAACTATCTTTTTTTTAAAAATAAAATTTGGCCTCGTTTTGGTGACGCGCGTCCCGTTCAACCTAGCCGGTTATATTAGGGCGAATGTCCAAATATAAAAGACCTTTAGGACTGGAGAATTGATTCATTTATTTACAACTACTGATCACGCTAACAGACCATGAGCTGTAGATGAAATAACTTTTATGCAGTGGTTCCCAGAGACCTGAAAATTATTTCAAGGGTTCCTCTAATGTAAAAAGGTTGAGAAAGGCTGCTATAGAAAAAAGTGACAGCAAAAAGATACAGTTATGGTTCTGTATTCATATGATTGCAGTGAAGGTCAAGTTGTCGGGGTTCAAATCTCTTTCCTTTTTTATTTTTAAATGCAACAATACACAATACTATAAATTTGAAGAATAGACTATTGTGGGGTCAAGATGGCGGGAAATTATTTATAAGAGGCGTCGATTCGAAGATTTGAGCTGCGCTGTGAATTTTCAGTAGAAGATAAATAGTTTAAATCTAGCGAAAAAATGTGCAACTAAGATGATTTGGCCATGTCTGCAGAATGGGAAAAGATCGGCTACCACGACAAGTATGGGAAACTAAGAGCCAGGGATCCAGACCTCCTGGACGACCCAGAGTCCGCTGGGAGGACAGCATTAGACACAATCCCTGAATGACCGAGGACTAGAATGGAACCAGGCCAGGAGGAAGACAGCTGATAGAATAGTATGGCGCTCATTCTTCCAAACCTCTACACCTTGTCGTAGATTTTTGATAGGAGAATTAAGACTTGGGTTGGTCCCTTCTGAATAGATTAGAATGAGTGATAGCCACAGTGAGAGGTGATGGTAGAAATATATTTCCACGAGTGAGATGGTACAATGTGATAGAGGCTGTCTCTGAGATCGAGAAATCTTCTCTCTCTCTCTCTCTCTCTCTCTCACCTATCTTCTACGACAGATTTAGAGTAGTCAGACAGTCTAACACCTATACATATATTACATATGTAGTTCTATCCACACACGTGCACGCACATACAAGACGACAGTTAGACGTACCGACGTGGGAAAACTATAACAAATGATTATACAGATAATTTGGAACGAGCTGACCAACGCGCTGATTAAGTTAGAGAGAAATTTTAATTATCATCTAAAATTTCATCACAACACATAAAAATTACATCAAAGCATATACAAATAGTCATAAAGTCAATAAAAATGCTACAAGAATGATAGACCCACAGTATGATCCCTTCCCTCGATGTATGCACACAGTCCTGTTAGAAGAAAGTGATAGCCCCAAGGAATCAAGGATACGTTAGCGGTAATCTAATGATTTTCCCCTTTTGAAGGTATGAACAGACTTAGATATTAGTATGATCTATCCTGAGGAAAATATTGGTAGCAACAAAAAGAAACTTGCATAAAGAAAGTTAAGACAGCAAAATGGGTGCTAAAATACAACAATAAAGGAAACACTCAGTCCTGCATTCACAGGTCTATTCATTCAGCCGTGTGGTCACCGTGCTTCTTGTGTACTTACAGTTTTGGTGCATTCATCTGGAAACATAATTTTTAGGCCATTCTACATACAGAATTCTTCAAGTTGTAGTCTCTTGGCCAAGAAACCCCAAGTTCCAAAAAGACGGGTTGAATTCACGGCTTCAGGGAACGGTTCCTTGGGTGTTCTTCTTTTGAATATCTGGTTATGTCACATTAAAATTGTCCAGACACTAACGTTACCCGCGACCACAGTGTCACTAGCTTAGATTTCTAGAAATGAGGAATGTCAGGTCGGTGTCTTCTTTCAGGATAGGATTTTATTTGGTCACACCACCTCTAGTCACAACTCCGTCGGAATGTTACTGACGTTAATATGTTACTTGCCGCATGGGCTGAACTGTACTTAAGTTTTCTCAGGAAGAATAAAATCTGGCTCACTAGGCCCGTTATGTCATTTCCCTTTTAAAGTTCTTGTAAAGATTTTACACCAAGTCCTTTAAGGAAAATGTTTTAGTTCTTCTCAGATATTACTCATCAGTACTTAACGCTGGCAAAGTTTGGGTCACCCTACTATTCACTGAATAAAGGAAACACCACATATAAAATAATTATACATACTATGTACTTGTTATAACTTTACATTTTAAACTGCAAGCGTAGAGCTTGACTTATCGTTTAAAACTTCCCGTGAAATAAGATATATACATAAAATCAATCACCATGAATTAGGAATACATACGTATCCCGCCAATACTCACTGATGTAGCATTTCAGTTATAAGTTAATTTTAAAATATATTCTCGTCTGATTATTTAGCAGTAAAATCAAATTCATTTATAGCTGCATGATTTTAAGCTAGAAATATAATTTATTCCGCTTTCCACTGAAACACGTCACTAGAAAATAATACAGACTATATTTTAATTCTCTCTGCACAAAAGAACTAACTAGTGAAATATGAAATAAGCGATTTAACACTTTAAACACTTCACAAAATACTAGATATCTAATATAATATTTACCTCCGCACAGAACTACAGATTAATACCACGAACTAGAATCATTCAATATAATAGTAGTCTAGAACTTGGCAAATGTTGCCCAGAAACTAAAGACTTTTCAATACACAAGATATTTTTCTAGCCTGGCGATCTGTCTACTGCAGATTTAGGAGTAAGAATGAAAATCTAGTTTGAAACTCTGGTTAATATCTTAAACCAGACAAAGGATGCGCTCTATTTCCAAAACCACGCAATAGCCTCCCCTTTCCTTAACACCTACGTACCTTAGACGCTGGCAATAACATGCCAAACGCGTCTTAGACACCTCTTTGCTAGCGAAACTGGCCCCGAGTGCCGTGACAGAGGAAACTACCAGACAAATGTCTCATTCTGCCCCGTGCAGATGTCAGGTTTCACACCTCACCTGAGCACTCAGCCGATGAAACTACGTTGTGACAGGTGAAAATGCAGACGATATGTCGGCCCTATGTCTGTTATAGATGAATATTCACAGTTTTGCGTCTACAACGCAATAACCTCCAGAGCCTGATATTTACGTAATAGAATGCGTATCAGTATGAGAAAGAAAAACGGTAAAGTGAGAATGGGAAAGAAAATATTTTTCGCAAACGAACGAATGCAAAAAGTACAGGAAAAGGATAAAGAGCGATAATACAATAGAGGACACGGGTAGAAAAAGAAGAGAATGTAGAAAATTTATTGATCATAATCTCTATGCGACACAACTCACGGCAGAAGAGGAACGACTAAGTAAGTAAGAAAACTGTGCAACAGGTTTTAGCATGTGCTCTTGTTGAAAATGGCAGATTTAGTGCACAAATTAAAATTCAGACATTACGGAAAGAGTGGGTAATCCCGAAACTTCGGGTGTTCCTGGTGAATATATATGGTATATATAATTAAAGTCAAACTATATACTGTATTTTGAAATAATGGAAGTAAGAGAGAATAGCATCTGTGAGACACCGAGGCATCGAACAAACAAACACAAATCAATGGGAGACAAAGAGACTGAACGTTGAGGAGCATCAGAGACAGCTGCAACAGGATTGACACGCGACCACGTGAAGAAATGGCAAGAGGTAAAAACTATTTATATGTGAGAAAAACAACGGTACATTCTGGAATGATTCTCAAGCTGTTGAAGTCACGCGTGGTGACGAGTCGTATGTGAGTGATCATGTTCTCCACGGTTCAAGTTTTTACAAAAATGATCGTCATCAGTTATAATGTTGAGATTTTTAATTCTCTCCGATGATCTCCTACTGTGCCACAAAGATATGCTATGCGTTATCTCGTCTCTCTGTCTTCCTCTTTTTCTCTTTCCCTCAATGTTTCCCGTAGTCACGACGTTGTCGAGTGTACCTCAATTGATCACTCGTTCTATGAAGGTTTATTCTCTTCTCAATATCTTTTTTTAAATTATACTTCTTTATTCATTAGTTTTTTTTGTCCAGCAGTTTTCATTAGTTATTTTAGCTGCTAACCGTCTTATAAATATACTTCTGGGAAGCCACTTATTCGCTCCCTTCAGATTTATGTCCATATTTGTTTGCCCAGTGTCCACGGTTCACTTCTATACAATTAAACTGGTTCGGTGAAACTCTTTTTCTTGTGTTCAGTGACAAGGACGTACTGTGGGAGATGTTCCTTAATGTATGAATTCTGCATTTGGCTTGGTACATTCTGTTCTTCATATAAGTTACGCATTTTCTTGCGATGTTATCGTTGTACCAAAGTATTGGATACTGTGCGTATTTTTATTTATCATTTTTATTTACTGTTGTGCCTTTGATAATTACTCTGGATTCCGGTGCGGTGATTTGTGATTTGCTTGGAACTAACCATTGTTACTGCGTTCTGTACTTTCCCATCTTGCAAGTTATTTATACAGTAACCGCCAACTCGTATTCCCAGATCATCTCTCTGTTCTTTCTTGTAATTAGTAGCTGTCCACAATATCATTAATTGCCTCCTTTCCTCGTTCATTCATTTATTACACTGGTTTGGTTTTAGTTTTAAATACCATCTTCATTACACACGGACAACCCCATCAGTGCTCCGATCTCCTCTCTTAAATCACACAAGGAAGATCTTGGCACAGTGCACGAACTCCGTAGCACTAGCGATGAACCCAATGTGTGTATACAGGAATCACACAATCTATAAATATTTTTGTGATGGGTAGGTTTCCTCAATTTTACATTTTTGCCAGGACAGCGGCATATGGCCTACTCTTTACGATTGCCAACTGCCGAGGGATTTTTTAACGTGCGCAACTCTCTATCCGAATGCGCAACTCCCTATCCGAGAAGGCTAGGTATCCGATCTCACCACCCAGGAGATCAGGGGGAGTATGGCATCACTATGAACCACTGATTCCGAAAAAAAATGTCCATCAATTATATTCACAGTACTGGGAGCGAATCCGGTACCTCTTAGCAACTCTGACCCTATTTTTTTTACCTTACATTTGTGAACCATAGACTTTCTACAAGTTTTTTTCTTACATTTGTGAACCATAGACTTTCTACAAGTTTTTATCTTACAATTGTGAACCATAGACTTTCTACAAGTATTTACCTTACATTTGTGAACCATAGGCTTTCTACACGTTTTTACCTTACATTTGTGAACCATAGACTTTCAACAAGTTTTTATCTTACATTTGTGAACCATAGACTTTCTACAAGTTTTTACCTTACATTTGTGAACCATAGGCTTTCTACAAGTTTTTACCTTACATTTGTGAACCATAGACTTTCAACAAGTTTTTATCTTACATTTGTGAACCATAGACTTTCTCCAAGTTTTTACCTTACATTTGTGAACCATAGACTTTCAACAAGTTTTTATCCAGACTTCATATCCCGACGAGCAAGAGGAAGGAAGAATGCAAGAGGGAACTGTGTGCCCGATTTTCAACCCTTGGAAAATTAATTTCTTTCGTATATGTCTGTCTAACTATCTACCTAGTCTGTCTAACTATCTACCTAGTCTGTCTAACTATCTACCTAGTTTGTCTCTGCTCTTGAGTTAGGGAAGGCAAAGAGAGAAGGAGAGGAACTGGTTACCCCACAACATATTGATGGACCTAGTATTGTGAAGGCTTAAACAATTCACTCCCTACGGCAGTATCTGCTATGCGACTCAAAGCTGCTCACGTCTGGTCAAATCTCTCACATACACTGGAAAACACACCGAGTCCCTAGTCATTCAGTAGCAGACTGTTCGAATGTTTCACGAGTTCTTATAACACACCATCTGATTATGTCTCAAATCACTGTCTAATTTACTGTAAGAGGAGTTCGATGTTTGTCAGTCTTATTGTTTGTTTGTTTTGGTTTTTTTTTTTTTTTTCCTCATTTAATTTTTTTTAAAATTTATTTTAAAAACATACTTTGATTATGATAAATATTGCAAATGTATGATGTTATATTACTTTTTAATGATAAATACCCAAATAATGCTTGCAGTAAATTTGGGGGTGGGGGGGGGGGGGGGGGGGGAGGAAAGGAAACAGTATACATGATAAGAAAGAGAGGAAGGGCAGAATGTCAGACGGGCCTGCGTGCCCAATTCTTAACCCTTTGAAAATAAAGTTCGTTCTTTCCCGTATCATTAGTTCAATATAAGTTGCCTGTTCCCGGGACTTTATGTGGAGACAAAGACAGAACAGGTATGTCGCTATCTCAGACATGTCCTTGAAGGCGACAGATGAGGTTGTGCATTGGGGTTGCGACCTCACAATGTAAAATATATTGTTACCGCGGCATATGCTTGAGCTCAGGCGTTAGTTTCTTCGGGGAGGGGGGGGGGGGGGCGGGGCGGGGGGCCTCAACTGTAGTAGTGGTTCCACGCTTCCAAGACAGCGAAAAGGAACTGATGTTTATGATGAAGATGATATTATAAAAGCACCGCAGTACATCCTTTATAGAGTTTACCCTAATTTTGTTATAAACTGACTGCTCCGGCGTGTCTCGAGACCCCACTAATAAGATGGCCTTGACAACGAATAACAGTATTATGTTATATTATATATCGGATGAAATATAACTATATCTTCATTACATTTATCATCCAACATCAAAGGGGAAATTATCCTGTTTAACAAAATTATCTTTCTGTCTAACTACAAGCCTTCAACGCTGCACTAATATTTATCTAGATTGCGTATCGCAGACAATTTCCTGCAAGTTTCTGGTGCACCATCAGATACTGCTCATAAAAACGGAGCCAGGTTATCTACTGAGGTAAACATTTCCCAGTTCTAATTAATGGTGCAGGTTTTTTTTTTTTAAATATAGGAGTATTGCTTTACACACCAGACCTAATTTGGAACACAGAAGTAACAGCCGTGAAAATGTAAACCTTGTTGTAAAGGAAAACTTTCAGTTTTGTGCAATGAATGGAACAGAAGAACAGTCAACGTGTCAGTCAAACATGGCTGCGTCAGGGAAAACAAACATTAAAATCAAATTGAGGAAACAGAACAAATAACCCATCAAGATGTGAGAGAAAAGAACTATGGTATGCGATTTTTTGTCATATCCTAATAACCAGAATCATTTATCCTGTATTCAGTGTCTTGCTTTCTATTTCTTTCCACCTTTCACTTTCTACTGAGCTAGTAAACCCGCCAACACATACACGTAAAACTATAATTAACAAAAGCTCACTTATTAAAAACTGAAGATGACTGAACTAAAAATGAATAAAAACGTAGAAATCTCGGAATCGAACACAGAACGCTTGTTCAGAAGGCAAACATCGTAACCATTTAACCACCGACAGGCCTTAGTATGTGGTTTTTTATTCTTATGTTTTTTAATGATTGACACAATCAGTCAGTACACGTAACATGCAAATTATTAGAGAACACAGTTGCAATACGGGTAGGAACTGTGATAATAACATGATTTCAAATACTTTCAGTCAAACTTCTCACAAATGCATACTGAAGACTATAGCTTTTACCAAATATGTATTGCATGATTAATAATTTCAGCTATATTGCCCATTCTATTTCTACTGACGTCCAAATTTACAATCAGCTCCGGAATCTCATTTCTCATATTGTAATCTCCTATCATGTGTTTATAAAATGTATGAAGCTGTCACTCGTTACTCAGAAGGCTACAAGTCGACACCACATTCCACCGAATGATGGACGTTGTAAAACTTCAGATTAATAACTGTTATTTGCAGACTCCGAAAACGCGACTTATCTCATTGTAGTCGGATGTGTAACTCTATGCGGCATAAACCTTTCCTAGAAAATCAGGTGATGGTATCAATGGCTCCCGAGGTCAGATGGCGCTGAAATGGTAACTGTTCCTAGACAGAGAGGTCAGATGACGCTCAAATGGTAAGTGTTCCTAGACAGAGAGGTCAGATGGGGCTCTAATGGTAAGAGTTCCTAGACAGAGAGCTCAGATGGCGCTCTAATGGCAACTGTTCCTAGACAGAGAGGACAGATGGCGCTCAAATGGTAAATGTTCCTAGACTGATAAGTCAGATGGGGCTCTAATGGTAAGAGTTCCTAAACAGAGAGCTCAGATGGCGCTCTAATGGCAACTGTTCCTAAACAGAGAGGTCAGATGGCGCTCAAATGGTAACCGTTCCTTGACAGAGAGGTCAGATGGCGCTCTAGTGGTAAATGTTCCTAGACAGAG
The DNA here is from genome assembly GCA_024509875.1 of Oreohelix idahoensis. Taxonomy (NCBI): domain Eukaryota; kingdom Metazoa; phylum Mollusca; class Gastropoda; order Stylommatophora; family Oreohelicidae; genus Oreohelix; species Oreohelix idahoensis. The sequence goes on along the minus strand of JAMPIV010007819.1, from coordinate 80,862 downwards.
AGGTCAGATGGCGCTCAAATGGTAACTGTTCCTTGACAGAGAGATCAGATGGCGCTCTAATGGTAAATGTTCCTAAACAGAGAGGTCAGATGGCGCTCTAATGGTAAATGTTCCTAGACAGAGAGGTCAGATGGCGCTCTAATGGTAAATGTTCCTAGACAGAGAGGTCAGATGGCGCTCTAATGGTAACTGTTCCTAGACAGAGAGCTCAGATGGCGCTCTAATGGTAAGTGTTCCTAGATATAGAAGTCAGATGGCGTTCTAATGGCAACTGTTCCTAGATAGAAAGGTCAGCTGGCGTTAATGGTAAATGTTCCTAGATAGAGAGGTCAGATGGCGCTCTAATGGTAAGTGTTCCTAGATAGAGAGGTCAGATGGCGCTCTAATGGTAAGTGTTCTTAGAGAGGTCAGATGACGCTCTAATGGTAAGTGTTCCTAGATAAAGAGGTCAGATGGCGCTCTAATGGTAAGTGTTCTTAGATAGAGAGGTCAGATGGCGCTATAATGGCAACTGTTCCTAGACAGAGAGGTCAGATTGCGCTCTAATGGAAACTGTTTCTAGATAGAGAGTTCAGATGGTGCTTTAATAGTTACTGTTCCTAAATAGAGAGGTCAGATGGCGCTATAATGGTTACTGTTTCTAAACAGAAAGGTTAGATGGCGCTCTAATGGCAACTGTTCCTAGACAGAGAGGTCAGATGGCGCTCAAATGGTAATTGTTCCTAAACAGAGAGGTCAGCTGGCGTTGATGGTAACTGTTCCTAGATTAAGACGTCAGCTGGCGCCTTAATAGCAACTGTTCCTAAAAAGAGAGTTCAGATGGCGCTATAATGGTAATTGTTCCTAGATAGAGAGTTCAGATGGCGCTCTAATGGTAACTGTCATAAATTATGCCAGCTTGCCCAGAGTATTGACATACATATATAAATACACAGCTGTGAGATAGAGAATGCATGAAACAAACTAGTAAGTGAGTATAACAATCTAGTTTCTTTCCTTCTCAAGAAGCAGGAAGTTTGATAACAGATAACACCGTCTGACACATATAACTTATGGGGCATATTGCAAGATAACAAGATGGTTTATGTCATTATTTTATGCTCTGTAAAAGGTCAGGCGCTTAAGCTTCCTGATATACGTTTTAACTGGGTTAACTGACGCCGCCATGTTCTTCTATGGACTGTATCATTCATTCTTGTCAATAACTAGTGTGACGTTTCACTTTCTCACCAGCTCTTTCTTTTTCTAAAATGTTATACTTCATCTATTATCTCTAGAAATGAAACTATTTTTCTTCAGAATTTCTTTCAGTCTTGTAATGAGATGCTTTTATTCTTCAAGTATTCTCTCCATAAGCACTTGCTACCACCGCGATTTCTTATGTTGCTTTATTTTCTGTCTATCCTAAGTTTCTGAAAAAAATGTTTCTCACGCACTAGCCTTTCCCACCTTAACACAGGTGAAGCTTCGGTCAACCAACGTCCATGTCTGTTAGGATTTTCCAGACTCGGCTTCCTAGATATTTATGGTTTGTCTTCTTTCCCATTGTTAATACTTTGAGCTCGGAACCACAGCACGTACAATCGTGACATTCAATTTGCAAACTAATTTGCGGCGATAAGCCTAACGTGGAAGAAAAAAATTTGGAAAAACCTGCTTAGGGAATAACGCGTAACAGGTATAAAATAAGTGAGAAAGTGAGTGATGTTATTTCGATTTAGTGCACCATCACAACAACAAGAATGAATGATATGAACACTGAAATAAAAATGAGGGGAACCTGAGGTCTGTGAATTTGAAATAAATAAAACATATCAACGGGTAGGTTGTAGACAATCGTTAAGACAATCACATCTGTTGATGTCCAGTAGTCTACTTCTTCACCTTCTTACGAGTACCTGCAGTGTACTCATTTATGTGTGTTATTTGTTTACAGTGAAGGATACCGTGTGTTTTTTTTAAATATTGCGCTGTTCTTTATCAGCAATATGAGGTGGGGGTGGGGACCAGTTCCCTTCCTTGCTATCTTTGCCCTCCTCAACCCTAGAGCAGAGTTAGGTACCCTTTTACAGCTGGGTAGAGTGGAGCGCGACGTTACCAGATTTCATCCTGGAACCTGGTAACTCCGTTGCGAGAGATCGATGCTCTAACCACTCTTCCAGTCGGGTTGTGTCTTGCGAAGTAAATAATAATAATAATAATACAGTAGTAGTGATAAAAAGAATAAGTATAATTTTAATAAAGATCAAACACAGGTAAGTTAATAAACACCGTTTTAGAAATGACACCTTGTTCCAAAAAAGTATAATAGTAATAAGAGACTACAGAAAATAAAGAAAAAGAATGTTTCCAGAGAAGAAAAGATCTATTATCGGTAGAGAATGATCTTTGTCTTTTTTTTTTTCTCTCTCTCTCTCTCTCTCTCTGTCTACCTCTCTCTCTCTCTCTCTCTTTCTCTCTCTTTCACTCGCTCGCTGGTTCTCTCTGACGAATTTATTTACAATATTTCCTATATTTACTTCTCAGTGTAAAGAGGATATAGCGTTGACGTACATTATGATCCTCATCCGGTCTCGTGTCCTCATACCATTCCCTCTGATTCTTCCCTCGTTTTACTCTGACAACAAACGTATAATATTTGTTAGTACACCTTCCTCCCTCTAGTAGTGTCCTTGACGTTTTGTCCCCTAAACTAGCTGCTAACTTTTACCTTTGTTAAAGATATTCAGGCGTTGTTTGATAAATGGGTGGCCTTGCCTGTGAGAATAATCAACTTCTTTTGCGAACCTCACTCGATTCCTCAGTCCATCTATGTTTGTTTGTTTGATAGATCTATATAGTCTAATGTTCTCATGTTTTTATTCCCGAGCAGAGAGTTCCATTTTCTGTTTTGTGTACAGAGCTAAAATACTGTGCTCTGGCTCTGGGCTCTCCCAAGGAATTGTCACATCCTGCACAGAGCCACTTCTCAGCTTCCCCTGCCTATCACTTGGCCCATAGTGAGTTCCTTCTGCATGCAGTCAACCAAGTCAAAGCCAAAGAATTAAGCCTGGGGCTCAAGTGGCTTCTCCAAGCTTAGTGTGCAATGCTGGGTTCTCAACAAGTTTCACTATAGGGGGAGTCCATGGAAGTGTGTGGATGATTTCAAGAGTCAATGAGGATGTAATTAGCCTCACAAACATAGGTTCACATCCACGTACGTATATTGAAGCATTGTGCATAGCTGGTGGTCATATAAGGATGACTCCAGATATGTCTCCATGCATAGATCTGTGTAGTAAAACTTATCTGGATGCATTGAATGGGGCAATCTTTCAAAAATGATATGGGGAGAAGTAATATAGATCTAATGGAATGAAATTTGATAAATTTGGTCAAAAGTTTAGAAGAAGTAAGGTCTCATACCGCCAATATATCGATCTGTCATGGGCAGTATATTCTCTCTTGTCTATTTTGATGCTTCTTCTTACTTCTTTGTTTGCTTCTGTATACACTTCTTGAGCCTTGGCTTTGGAACTTCTGGCTTTGCATCTGTTTAATTCTGCTTTATTTTTTTTTCTGTATTTTATCTTATTGATAGTTTCTATTGTTATCCATGCTTTTTTGTTTTCGTACTCTTTTCCCCATTGTTTCTTCACGTCTCATTCAATATAGTTTTTATTTGCTGCCAGTGGTCTTCTGTATTTGCTACATCTTCCAGCTGTTTGAGCACTTGGTATTTGTTGGATATTATGACCGTAAATTTGTCTCTTGTTTCTTGATTTCTTAGAAGTCCTACATTAAATTGTTGTCTATAGCTATGTATTGTTGTATATCTCTTGAGTTTTGTGTTTACTTTAGCTATCAGAAGATGGTAATCTGATACCACATCTGCGCCTCTATATACTTTATATCATGCAATGATAACTTAAACTTCTTGTTTATACATATATGATCAATCTGATTTTCTGTTCAATGGTCCAGTGATATCCACGTTGCCTTGTGTATTATCTTATGTGGAAACATGCTTCTTCCTATAGCCAGTTGATTATAATACATGACTTATAACAAATGAAAGTCATTAAAATATCCAACTAAAGACACCAGGCCTAAACACCTCTCTCCCTGTTTATTATTTGTGTTTGGTCTTTGCCTTTCATTTGTTTTGTTTTGTTATATCTCTCTTCTTTTTTTTGCATGTTTGTTTAGTTTTTTTTTTCCTTTTATCATGCACACAAAATTGGTATTTTGATTTGCCCTATTTACAATGATTGGACAGGAGATGTGACGTACCGATTTGCAATTGACAACAATATATATCCTAATTATAACCGCTCAGAAGTTGAACAGGATATTTCTCATCATCAAATTTAAAAATAAAAATTTTCTGCGCTTCACTTATGAGATGCCCAGGTATTTGAATCTATTGACCTGCTTTAAACCTGTTCCATTTACGTCACCAATATTTTTGCAAGAAAAAACGTGCTATTGATTGCAGTTTAGTGAGAAACTATGGCCAGAATGAACAGTACTTGGGTATGTAACTGGACAAGACTGCAAAATTCCTGGTGGGAAAATGGATTAATGCTAGCAGATGTGTAATTTATTCTTAAGTTCAACAATCAAGCAATCCCAAAAGCAATAACAAATATTGTATATTTTTGTGACATCTCTCGTGTTAAAATTTTGTTATCCACAATATAATGCCTTTGGTAGGGAAAAAGCTATGAACTTTTCTAACACTATATTATGCATCTTGCAACGTTAGTGCAAAGGTACAGAAAGTGCAAGTTTTTAATTTTTAGAGTGCAGTAAAAATATTATGAACGCACGGATGGGACACAACAGAGATTATATATATGCATACTGTGAATTGCATTTGGCAGCTAGCGCTTCATTACTCAGATCAGCTGGACAGATCGGAAATTACGATCAATGAATATACATACTTGGGCAAGCTTCGTCTGGGTTTCACGGGTTCAAATGTTATTCTACTGTTAATATACGGCTCTCAAATTTTTTCCCCAAATCATAATACAAAATACATTGGAGGAAGAAGCACGAATACATTCGAGAAGCTTAAATGTCTTAGAAAAAAACTCAAAATGACATCAGTTGGAAAGAATCAAGACTAATGAAATCAAAATTAAGAATGAAGACTCGGCAGAAAGATTTGGAGGCCAAAGAATATAAGGAAAAGTTGGTGGTCAAGAAATCGGTCAATGTCCTTATCGGAATGTCAAAGAACAACCAAAATAAAATTACTGGGAACGCTCACTTGGGTTCCTGAGGGTAAGCGGAAAAAAGGAAGACCAAAAGAAACACTCAGAAGAACAATAATAAGAGAAGGAAGAACGTGGGCCTAAATAATGTGCAAGAGCTAAGAGGAGTGGCGTCACAACGAACAACCTGGAGAGCACTGGTTTCTGCCTTATGCGCCGTGTTTGGCGCTTAAAGAATTTATTATTATTATTATTATTTACGTTGAAGAATATTAGCAAGAAAAACGTGCTATTTCAGGGGTCGTGCAGTTTAGTGCAATGGCCAGAGGCACAGTACTTTTATGTAACTTCCAGACTGCAACTTTGGTGGGAAAATGTTAATGCTAGCCTTTTTTAGATGTGTAATTTATCCTCTGTCAAAGAGAAACAATCAAGCGGCCCAAAAAATAACAAATATTGTATATTTTTGACACTTTACTATGTGTTTTCTTTTTGTTATTTACAATATAACTACAACTTTGGTAGGGAAAAAGATGCGCACTATATTATGCATCGTGCAGTTAGTGCAAAGGTCAGAAGTGCATGCTTTTTAATTTCCAGAGTGCATCAAAAATATTATGAACGCACGGGACGGGACACTTTTAGAGTATTATATAGTATGCATGTAATGTGAATAACATTATCCTCCTATCTTCATCACTCAGGGTCAGCCTGGACAGATCGGACCTCCGGGCTCAATCGGACCTGCAGGGCCACATGGTCTCACGGGTCCTCCGGTAAGTGGAGATTCTACTTTTGATATCTCTCTCAAATTTTTTCCCCACACGATCACCTGTAATAACAAACATACACTAGTGGAGGAAGACCAGGCACGGCCTGATGTAGGTGAAGCTTAGAGAGAGAAAAATGAAAATTGACATGGCTTCAGAAACAATCAACGGATGAAATCAGTTTAACTTATAGAATGGAAGTTACCGGGAAAGAGAAGAGTTTGGAGGCCAAAGAATACGGAGAAAGTTGGTAGACAAGAACGCCATCGTTATCGGAATGTCTAAAGAAGACAGCCAAATATAAAATTACTGGTGAACGCCTGATGCCTTTATACGCTCTAAGGAAAATACAATTTAGATGAGTGGATGGATAGATTGGCAGATGGATGGATGGGTGAGCGGGTGGATGGATGGATGTATTGGTAGATTGATGGATGGATGGGTGGGTGAGTAGGTAGATGATAGAAATGATGCACGGATGTGTTTGTGATTGAACGGATGAATGGGTGGGTGGATCGATAGAATGATGGGTGAATGGTTGTGTAAGTGAGTGGGTGGATAGATGGATGGGTGGGGGAGTGAATGTTGATGTTGATAATGATGACGATGTGAATTGTTGTATCTGCTTGTGATGAAGATAATAAATAGGCTACGACAATTATTGTAGTGACGAAGGTGAAGAGAGATGAGTGCAACCGAGCTTCAGGTGTTACATAATAAATACATGTACTGAAAGAAATGTGATCGATTTTGTCATTACCTTGTTATACTTGCTTTGCAGGGACCACCGGGACCTCCCGGGGAGAAGGGTTCAGTGGTGAGTTACTTAGAATAGAGTGTGTTCGTTTGGTTGGTTGGTTAAGATTAGAACAGGATGAGTTCTCGTTTGCACTGAAGTATGTAGATCTGATGTAGCATGCTTAAAAAGAACAACAATATAGATTTACTAAAACAATACATAGTACACGTCAGATGTATATACAGACTTTAACAGCGGTTAGGAAACTGTTTTAAAAAAACAGCCAACAAACGCTTATCCGCACAAAATGTAAGATAACAGAAGCTGAGGCAGGATGTCACGATAAAGACGAGTTTACATCTCAAAAATTATTTGTTAAATTGGCCAACAAAAGAATTAGAACCAGTAGAATTATTACTTTCGTAGTGGCGGGGTAAAAAGGGAAATACAATGATAAGCTGGCAAGATAGGCAAAGACCGGTGCACTCAAATGGAACATGAAGGATATGCACAATGTTACAAAGTTGCTAACAGGGAAGTGTAAGTAATCAGATTGCCTTATCAAGGACAAGAAAGAAAAGTAATCAACAGCATAAAAGAGCAGGTCAGGAGGTAGATGGAACATTTAAATTGACCAGCTTCACCAGATCGTCCGAAAAATCAGCCAGCAGAAATAGAATTACAAGTTACTTGTGGAAACACAAATAAGGAAGAAATTTAAACACAGAGGAAAACACGAGACCTGTGAGTAGTAAATAGTTTAACGAGAACAGGTCATGGGTAGGCACACGTAAGAAAGAGAGCAAACTACTAGACAGCACAAAAGTAATATAAATGAGGTGCACTTCGGGAATTCGAACAAGAGATGAGTCGAACGGCTCTATTGCTTAGAATGCAGAAATGAATAGTGACAGGACACATATCTAATGTGCAAATTATAGGGGGGTGGGGGCGGGGGTAGATACCAAAACAAGTGCCAATGAAACAAAAAGTAAAGACAAAACTCTGGCGTTGGATAGGACACACAGTGAAAGCTCATTGAAAGGGAAATTAGCGACAACTTCAAAAGGATTTTTAAAAAAACGAAAGAAATAACTTGAACTGATGGCACAAAACGGGAAACTTTGACGTGAGCTAATTGATGGCCTATTCTCCCCAGGGAGCTAGAGGGTAATGATAGTAATGCAATGTTTACTGTAGTATATTTTTTTGTTGAAATGAATACGCTACTGAATCAGATTTAGTCTTTTCTGTGTTGTGTCTTCTTTAGGAAAATTGTACAGGTAGCCCTCAATTTGTGCCGGTGCCAATGTTGTTTTCACAGTTTCACAAAGAAAGGTAACGCCGATTTTGACGGACACCACAAAGTATATATCATATGGGTGCAATTTCATATGACAATGATATAGCATATAGCTATATACCAAATATATATATATGCAATAGAAGAATGTATATATATAGTGGCCCATTCAATAGTCCCGACCTATAACCCAATTATGAAAACGTATTTATATATACTCAAGAATATTTAAAAATATTATATGGATATATATGAATAATTGAAGAAGGTATATAAAAATACTATATAGTCTGACTCATAATATACTACTATAAACACTTGCGGGAAGTATGCCTCGCTATATCCAGGCTATGCTATATATAAGGCATATATATATATTGTATATAAACACATAATATTATATATATAGGTGTATATATAAATGTATCCTCTGTACATATATATTTATACTGTTTATATTATATATATTGCTTAATATGATGTGCTATATATATGCAATATAATATATATGATATATATATTTTTATTTGCAAAGTACATAATACATATACATATACATATATATATATATATATATATATATATATATATATATATATATATATAATATATATATATATATATATATATATATATATATATATATATATATATATATATATATATATATATATATATATACAAGGGGATTGACATAAGTCTTGGGCCTGACCATGAAGGAGTCACAGGAGGAAGATGAAACTTGGCACATTTAAAGTTCATCATATTTGCACTGAATGTGTGAGGTGCGCGTTTGTTTCTTCAATGGGTTTTCCCGCTACGGTGCACGGCGCAATGTTCCCTATTGACCGGATCTGCTGCTCCAAAGATTTGACAAAACAATGGAAAAGAAGGAGACCAGAGCTGTGATAAAATTTCTGATGTTTCAAGGAAAAACACCTACAGAAATACACAGGGAGATGGAACCAGTGTTTCGTGATTCTTGTCCTTCATATACTTCGGTAAAAAAACTGGTGTCAACAGTTTAAGTGCGGCCGCTCAAATGTTGGTGATCTGCCAAGATCTGGTAGACCAGCCTCAGAGTGCAACGATGAAAATACAACAAGAGTGAAGAAAATCATTGACCAGGATCGAAAAATGACAATTGTGGAGATAGCTAGTAGAGTAAAACTGAATGAAAGAACAGTTTATAGAATTTTACACAAGAGACTGAACATGAGAAAAGTGTGTGCACGCTGGATTCCGCGACTGTTGACACGTGAACAGAAGCAAACGAGGGTAAATTGCTGTCAACAGTTGCTCAAAAAGTGTCAGTCAAAAAATTTTGTGGAGACCATGGTGACAGTAGATGAGACTTGGGTACACCATTATGACCCCGAATCCAAAATTGCCAGCATGCAATGGAAAACCCCGGGCTCCCCAACACATGTCAAGCCGAGGGAGCAGGAATCTGTAGGAAAAGGGATGCTGACTTTTTTTTGGGGATGGCAAAGGTGTCCTTTTGAAAGATTATCTGCCTCGTGGCAACACAGTTAATGGACAGTACTATGCAGATCTTCTCACCAAACTAAGAAAGGTTGTGACCAGAAAACGAGGGATAACGCGCACGCAAAATCTTCCTTTGCTTCAAGACAACGCGCCCTCTCACAAAGCACGGCCTGTGCAGCTAGCAGCCAACGATTTGAATATTGAAATTCTTCCACACCCACCATATTCTTCAGATTTGGCTTCATCAGACTTTTTTCTATTCCCAAATCTTTAAAAACAGCTAACAGGAAATCATTTTGACAGCGATGAAGAGGTTATACTGGCATGTGATGACTGGTTTAGTTTGAAAAATAGGGCGTTCTACTCCCAAGGTCTTTTCAAGGTCAAGCAGAGATGGCAGAAGTGTGTCAATTCAGACGGTGGCTACATTGAAAAGGAATAAACACTGTACAAAATTTCAGCTCTCTGAGACATGTCCTTCATGGTCAGGCCCAAGACTTATGTCAATCCCCTTGTATATATATATATATATATATATATATATATATATATATATATATATATATATATATATATATATATATTATATATATATATATATATATATATATATATATATATATATATATATATTCCATTCATCCATGGGCCGCCATTATAGCGTTAATCGGGATTGTCGTAAATTTGGATAGGTATTTAAGATAGATTCTGGTCCCGTGTGAATAGAACTGAAAAAGTGGTAACTCAGTGAGAGATAAGGTAAAGAAATATATTTCACGAGTAAATAGTTTAATGGTAGAATCTGTCCCTGGATTGAGAAGATACTCTAGTCCAGCCTATCTTTACGACTGTAGTTTGTTATCAGACAATTCTACTTTCAGTACATATTAACATATATACTATTAACCACTCACATACACACACACAGTTAAGTGACGACAAACAGACGCACAAACGTGAAACTATAATAAATGGAGTATGGATAATGGGCTGAGCTGACCAACACCAGTAATTAAGTTTTGCTAAAGTTTATTATCATATAAAAACTCTTCACAATTGTAGCGAAAGGTTTTCCTAGTATGATAATAGTGGTAGAGCAGAAGTAGAATCTCTCTCCAGAAAGTATGAAGTTCCAGTGCCCGAGAAGTACACTGGTATCACAAGTGAGTTACAGCTGTGAATACTCTGAGCTGGGCAATAGATTTAGGCTTCAGAAGTATAAGTTGCTACTTTCGCTATAGTAACCCAATGTGATAATATAATTAAATTAGAAAAAGTAACTCAAAATTTAACAGTTAAAAATTTACCAAGTCAAATGAGTACGATTTCATAATTTATTATGTACATCTATATATTCTTGTAATGAGAAATGGGTGTTGGAAGATGGTAAAATGTATGATTATTTACAGTTACAAATCAAAATAACAAGCGAAAAAGTCTTGGATTTATCTTTCACTGAAATTACAACAAAAGGATTGTCACCTTATCTCTTGCCATCTAGTTGTCATCATTAGACAGTCGTTTTAGAAACTGCTCACAGGATTTGGTGGATTGTATACACATAACTCATCTGAATTTAGTTCGAGGTTCCTGAGACACACTTGAATCCGGAAGACTTTCCTTCAGCCCGCCCTATAACTACGGGGGACTAAGGTATTGAAGATTGGTTGACCTCTAGGCTTCATTTAGCAGGATCAACGGTCTTCACGTCTTTTGGGTAAATTCGGTCAGGAATGATCATAATCTTGATCAGCAATGATCATAAAAACTGATCATAAAACCTGAAACAAAAGGTAATAGGTGGCCATGGTGTTCCAACAATCTCACCACCCACTGCTGTTCATGATGCGACCATGTCTTCAGTGTTTGTATATAAATGAATGAATCATGGTAGTATGTTACAGAGATAGCATGATAAGATAATGTATACTGTGCAGAATTAACAAAATACATGAATAAATCACATGTTATGATACATGGGTACGATATAACCTTTGCCTTCCACTTATGGATGTCAAGTCACTTATGTACTTGCTGGTATGTCGTAAGCTTCCAGGCAAGAACTAGCCATGATATATTTGGCTAACCAATTAATGGTTATGCTTCCTGACAATGCCGATGAAGGTTATCTCTGGTTAGCGTCATTCCCTTTTTATCATGTCTGATACAATAAAATCGTAAATAACATCTGAAATAAAATGATATTAGTCATACATATATCTTTAATAAACTTACATACCCTCTTAGGATTTATAAGCTCACGGTGAGACTATTTTGGCTGAATTTAATCTGCCCTGCATGCAGCGTGAAAATAGAACTTTTCTTGCAGATGCTGTCTTCCAGTTTCTCACTCTGGCTTCTGGATTTGGTGTGTGTGATTTTCAACGCGCCGCTCTGTCCTTATATTTCAGTCTCTCGCCCGTACGAGAAAGCACCTCCTAAGGTCCAAAAAGATTTTCGTTTAATCTCTCGGTTTGAGGTGATTTGAGGCAATCTGTGCTTTTCCTGTACTTGTTTTCTCTTCTGTTCACTTACACACTTATATCCTTCCTTCCTTCCTAGGTATCCTTTCATTTTCCCCATACGAGGCTTTCATTCTATCCAATTTATATTTAAATCCGTTTAGGCATGTAGTTATAAAAAATTTTTAAAGATTATTAGCTAACTTTTAGCAGATGTGATGAAGGTGAAAAATATTAATTATCTTTAAAACTATTTATATTTGAATAATATCCTTTTGGATATAATTCCTAGTCTATCTCCTTTGTTGAGTTATTTTTTTTAAAATTGTATTCCAACCAGGCGTTTTCTTGTAGTTCTAAATTTAATTTCCTGTAAATGCAAACTTTGAAAGTCCGCCATACATTCCTATATTAGCTATTTCCTCATTCTTCAGTACCGCCTGGCTTAAACATATTTCACATTTCTTCCACCTACTACAAACTTCAAAGAAAGACCGCCGCGTTGTCCTTGCGCTGTGTGTGTGTGCGCTGTGGGTGTGCGTGTCGCTCTACAACCAAGCAAGTGGTACCAAATCTCGCTACAGAGCCCTCTTCTTTAAAACAGTGCATGCACGGTTAACTTTTTGGTAACACATGCTGCAGTTCCTCCTTACTTTTCTGTTCCTCTATATCTGCTTTGATAGGATGACGACTTAAAAAATCGGGTCCAAGATTGTCCCGTCCTGGAGTGTATCTCACATTGAACGAATATGGAGATAACAGTAAACTCCACCTTAAAAGTCGTGAATTTAATTTTTTAGACACTGCTAAAAACATCAAAGGCTGGTGATCACTTTCCACAATGAAGTGTTTCCCGTAAAGAAAAGGTGCGAATTTATTGATCGACCAGATTAATGCGAGGCATTCACGTTCAACGGTAGAATAATTTCTTTCAGCTGCATTTAACTTTCTGCTGACAAAAGCTACTAGTAATAGCATATGTGGCGGTGTGTCTGCCCGCTGTAGTAATGTTGCTCCGATGCCTACATTGCTAGCATCCGTTCTTAGTACGAATTCTTGTGTGAGATCGGGAAGGGCAAGTATAGGTTTATTTTTCAGCTCTTTTTTAACTCTGTATAAGCCTGTTCACACTCCGCAGTCCATTGTATTTTATCCGGCTGACCTTTTTTGGTTAAGTCGGTTAATGGCGCGCATAATGAGTAGAAATGGGGTATATATTTCTGATAAAACCCGAACAGTGACACAAATGATCTTACATCCTTCTTAGTTTGTGGTCTTGGTGCTTTTCTCATTTTCTCTACATTCTTTGTTCAGGAGACATTTGCTCTGTAGAGATAGTGTGCCCTAAAAATTCCAATTTCTCACATCCAATATGACACTTAGTTGGACGTGCTGTCAATCCCGTTTTTCTCAGTCTATCTAACAGCATAGAGAGTGCTACTACGTGTTCCTCGAATGTAGTGGTAGCAATCAGAATATCATCCATGAAGTTGGTGATATGAGGATTTTGTAATGGTTCCAACAATTTCCTCATCATTCTGGAGAAGATACTTGGAGCATTCTTTAAACCAAATGGGAGTACATTGAACTTGTAATGTCCATCCGGTGTACTAAAGGCTAACAGTTTCCTATAGTCAATGCCTAACCTGTGTTCACCACTAGGCTTCCTTAATAACACCACACTTGAGCTGTAGGGAGATTCAGACTTTGAAATGATTTTCTCTTTTAAGAGATAGTCAATCTCATCCTTGAGTGCTTGTCCTTTTGCATAAGGTATGGGGTATGTCCGCATACACACTGGTGTAGGGTCATTAATCGTCATGTCATACTCTAACAGATTGGTACACCCCGGCTTATCTGTGAGTACCTCAGCATGGATTTCTAACACCTCCTGAACCTTTTCCTCTGCTCCAGAGTTAAATGTTCACTCACATTAACCTGAACATAGCTTTCCGTAGTTTTTAGGGGGTATTCCATGGAGGAAATTGGTTCATCTTGCATTTCTGTTGCAATGGCCAGGGTCATGATATGTGCAACTTCTGATGCTTCCCTGTCATAATACTTTTTAAGAAGGTTGACATGATACACCTTCTCCTTTCCTTTCTTGTCAATCTTATAGTTGGTCCTGGAAAGTTTTTTCCAATATGACGTAGGGACCCTGCCATCCAATTTGCAATTTATTATTGCTGCTGGGCAACAGTAACAGAACCTTTTCTCCCACCTCAAGTTCCCTATCTTTTGCTGTTTTATTGTAGTAAGCAGCCTGCTTCCTCCTGGCCTGTCTCAAGTTATCATTTGCCAGTTTCCAACTTGTTTTCAATCGAGATGTCAACTCGTTGACGTATTGGTTTGAAGAAGTCACGGTTTCTTCTGCTTTTTCATCAGTCCATGTCCGCAACAATGCTTCCAGTGGACCTTTGATTGGTCGTCCAAACAACAACGTAGCTGGAGCCAATCATGTGGAGTTATGTGGGACTTCCCCATAGGCAAATAGTGCTGAGAGTAAGTATGTGTCCCAAGTTTCAGGTTTCTCACTAGCCAACTTTCTAAGGATTGAAATGAGCGTGCCATTGAACCGCTCTACTTGACCATTCCCTTGGGCGTAGTACGGGCTACAGTGATAATGTCTAGCTTGAAATAACCTGAATACTTCTTGGGTTAGCTTTCCCCTAAACTGAGAACCATTGTCAGTCAATATTTGATGTGGGAAACCTAATCGGGTGAATATTGTTAACAGTGCCTCTGCCACATGTTTCGAATCTATCGATGACATTGCTACTGCCTCTCCCCACATAGAGCAAGTATCGACCAAGGTTAAGATATAGGCATTTCTCTTCTTGGTCCTACTGAGGGGTCCAACAATATCACAGACACGGGGATGATGGAGGTCATTCTGACTAACTGCCAGTTCCTTCCTTCCCTTGTTCCCTGTTGTAAGACATGCAGCGTGATAAGGAGGGTTGTTCCGTCTGCATTCTGCAGTATTGTGGTTACTCATTTGGCAAGATTTACACCACTTTCCTTCCTTTCTTGAAGGTCTATTATCTGATCCTGGAGGGTTTTTGTCTTTATAATAAGTTCTGTGTTTGTTCTTGTTGGAATTGTCCCTGTGTTCATAGTTGGTAAAGTTTTGTGAAGGGTTGAAGTTCTCACCCTGCTTCTTCTTATTTCCTGATACTTCTGACTGAGCTGCTTGATATCTTTCAGCCATAGTTAAAATATCTTCCAATCTCTCTGCTCCTTGCTCCATAAGAAATTTTCTCATTACCTGAGGCATGGATTCTCTCAGTTGTTCCATCATGACCATTTCTTTTATATCTTGACATTTTCCTAAGCTAATCCATTTTGTCAGATAAGTTTCCAATCTGGCAGAAAACTGGTGATAGTTTTCTCCTGGAAGTAGCTTAGCAGTTCGGAATCTCTTTCTGTAAGATTCAGAATTCTTTTCGTACCTGACCAATAAAGCTTGTTTTAAGATTTCAAAATCTTCCTGGTCTTCTTTTGAGAGTTTTAAATAAACATCGTATGAAACTCCCCTCAGCCCCTGAGATAATTTAAGGCTCCATTTTTCCTTTTCCAATCCATAGGTAGAGGCCAGTCTCTCATATCTATCCAGGTACGACTCAATGGCGTCCTCTTTTTCAATAAATGGATCCAGGTGGAAACTCATGGCTCCATTTGCCGTGCTCTGGTTGGAGCTACTCTCAGAGTGAGGTGAGCTAGCACCATGATTGCTAGCTGCTCCCTGGAGTTCAAGTTCCTTTAAACTTAACTCATGAGCTCTTTGTAACCTTCTTTCTTCAGCCTCAGCTTCCAACATTTGTCTCTTTTCTTCTCTTTCCAGTCTTTTGACTTCTCTTTCTGCCTCTAACCTTTTGGCTTCTCTCTCTGCTTCTAATTTCTTATCCTCTGCTTCCATTCTTTTGGCTTCTCTCTCTGCTTCTATTCTTTTGGCTTCTCTTTCTGCCTCTAATTTCTTAGCTTCAGCCTCAACATCCATTCTTTTAGTCTCTCTTTCAGCTTCAGCTTCCATTCTTTTAGTCTCTCTATCTAAATATTTATCCACTTCAGTTGTGATATGTCGAATTAGAGCATCTCCTGTCATACCCAAGTCTTTTCCTTCCTGCATAATCGCAGCTCTAAACTTCACCAATTCAGCCATGATGCTTACTTACCAGAGGGTATATAATTTTATCTTCACTAACCAACTAACTTAATTAAAATCAATTAATTACTTTGAACAAGACAAAACCTTAAAACCTTGTGAGCGTTTCCTATTTACTTCGTACTCAATGGTACTACTATTACGAAACAATTTCTAAGTTTTAGAATTTAAAAAAAAAAAATTATTTTTACAAACTATTTGTGTCTCAAGATAGAAGAATACATAGATAGTGGCTCAGGATACAAAATAATATCCCGCGAAAGAGCCCCCAATGTAGCGAAAGGTTTTCCTAGTATGATAATAGTGGTAGAGCAGAAGTAGAATTTCTCTCCAGAAAGTGTGAAGTTCCAGTGCCCGAGAAGTACACTGGTATCACAAGTGAGTTACAGCTGTGAATACTCTGAGCTGGACAATAGATTTAGGCTTCAGAAGTATAAGTTGCTACATTCGCTATAGTAACCCTATGTGATAATATAATTAAATTAGAAAAAGTAACTCAAAATTTAACAGTTAAAAATTTACCAAGTCAAATGAGTACAATTTCATAATTTATTATGTACATCTATATATTCTTGTAATGAGAAATGGGTGTTGGAAGATGGTAAAATGTATGATTATTTACAGTTACAAATCAAAATAACAAGCAAAAAAGTCTTGGATTTATCTTCCACTGAAATTACAACAAAAGGATTGTCACCTTATCTCTTGTCATCTAGTTGTCATCATTAGACAGTCGTTTTAGAAACTGCTCACAGGATTTGGTGGATTGTATACACATAACTCATCTGAATTTAGTTCGAGGTTCCTGAGACACACTTGAATCCGGAAGACTTTCCTTCAGCCCGCCCTATAACTACAGGGGACTAAGGTATTGAAGATTGGTTGACCACTAGGCTTCAGTTAGCAGGATCAACGGTCTTCACGTCTTTTGGGTAAATTCGGTCAGGAATGATCATAATCTTGATCAGCAATGATCATAAAAACTGATCATAAAACCTGGAACAAAAGGTAATAGGTGGCCATGGTGTTCCAACAATCTCACCACCCACTGCTGTTCATGATGCGACCATGTCTTCAGTGTTTGTATATAAATGAATGAATCATGGTAGTATGTTACAGAGATAGCATGATAAGATAATGTATACTGTGCAGAATTAACAAAATACATGAATAAATCACATGTTATGATACATGGGTACGATATAACCTTTGCCTTCCACTTATGGATGTCAAGTCACTTATGTACTTGCTGGTATGTCGTAAGCTTCCAGGCAAGAACTAGCCATGATATATTTGGCTAACCAATTAATGGTTATGCTTCCTGACAATGCCGGTGAAGGTTATCTCTGGTTAGCGTCATTCCCTTTTTATCATGTCTGATACAATCAAATCGTAAATAACACCTGAAATAAAATGATATTAGTCATACATATATCTTTAATAAACTTACATACCCTCTTAGGATTTATAAGCTCACGGTGAGACTGTTTTGGCTGAATTTAATCTGCCCTGCATGCAGCGTGAAAATAGAACTTTTCTTGCAGATGCTGTCTTCCAGTTTCTCACTCTGGCTTCTGGATTTGGTGTGTGTGATTTTCAACGCGCCGCTCTGTCCTTATATTTCAGTCTCTCGCCCGTACGAGAAAGCACCTCCTAAGGTCCAAAAAGATTTTCGTTTAATCTCTCGGTTTGAGGCGATTTGAGGCAATCTGTGCTTTTCCTGTACTTGTTTTCTCTTCTGTTCACTTACACACTTATATCCTTCCTTCCTTCCTAGGTATCCTTTCATTTTCCCCATATGAGGCTTTCATTCTATCCAATTTATATTTAAATCCGTTTAGGCATGTAGTTATAATAAATTTTTAAAGATTATTAGCTAACTTTTAGCAGATGTGATGAAGGTGAAAAATATTAATTATCTTTAAAACTATTTATATTTGAATAATATCCTTTTGGATATAATTCCTAGTCTATCTCCTTTGTTGAGTTATTTTTATTTAATTGTATTCCAACCAGGCGTTTTCTTGTAGTTCTAAATTTAATTTCCTGTAAATGCAAACTTTGAAAGTCCGCCATACATTCCTATATTAGCTATTTCCTCATTCTTCAGTACCGCCTGGCTTAAACATATTTCACATTTCTTCCGCCTACTACAAACTTCAAAGAAAGACCGCCGCGTTGTCCTTGCGCTGTGTGTGTGTGTGTGCGCTGTGGGCGTGCGTGTCGCTCTACAACCAAGCAAGCGGTACCAAATCTCGCTACAACAATATCCGACATATATCAATAAAAAAAGGAAATCATAGGTTACAGAATTTGACAAATAAACCCATAATTGCAATCCCCTCTGTTGAGACAAGATCCCGCAAGAAAGTTAATAACCCAAAAGGTCAAAATATTTGCACTATGGTAGAAAAGTAGACGATAACGTAGAGAACAGAGTTCCTAGTTAATCTATCTCCGAAAAAGATAACAGTATTTGCGAACAAATCAAGAAGTGCTTACAATGAGTATACAAATAGACTTATTCACTCCTCTGATTCATACTCCTGTCAATCTGTGGCCACATTCAATCTCGCTTACCTACTAGTTGTTTAACAACATCTTGACCATATCTCTATGATACATTGTAACAATATCCAGTGTTGTGTTTCGCCGAAGTGAGCCCAAGTTCCTCCACGAATAATTAATCCTCCTAATTGGGGAACGCTTTCTTTGGTGGGGATAATTGGATATGTTAATGTCACGTATATTAGTTCAGGTAGCAAAATAATTAACAAGATCTAGTGTTCACAGTGTACAGCCGTTAGTACTTCCAATAGTTAAAGAGAATGTCTGGTGGGTAAATCTTTCTGGATAAATCCTCGCCACAACACAGTGGTCAGTAGTCGGGATGGTGTTATGTTTTGATATTTCGCCACAGCGGGCTGAATATAATGAAAATGAAAAAAAATCTGGGTAGCTATAGGTCCAGTTATCGTTATTCTTATTGTTCATAGGTTCGTACTCTCTCTCTCTCTCTCTCTCTCTCTCTCTCTCTCTCTGGATGAAACAAGAGGACCGAACAGGTCAACATCGAAGACCCGATATTACATAATAATGTTTTTGGTACTGTTTGACTTAGACTTAGCTCAGATTTAGGCCGCTGGTAGGCTGGTTTGTGATCAGTACTAGATTTAGGAAGAAATATAAATTATTTAACCATAATATCAGTATTCTATCCTAACACGCGTAAAGGTAAGATCTCGTATCCACTCTGTTATTAAATTAGATTATAAACCACAAGTGTCTAGCTTATCTTACCGTTTTTAACGCGTGAAATAAGCGCTAGTCATTTATAAAATTACACATGATGAATTAGAAATAAATATATATTCCGTCAGTAGCCAGTCGCCTAGTGCATTTACTAGTCAATTAAAACCTCTCTTTCTGGGTGATAGCGAGTACTTAAATTTGCGTTACAGCTGGAAAAAATAGCTATATGTTATTTAATACGCTAGTCAATTAACACAGAAAATCCCAGTGAAATATAATGAAGAACTTTAACACATTAAATCACTTAAATGCTAGTATATATATTTACCGCAAAACAGAAAAATGAAACTATCTCCACGAAATCTAAGTAATCCACTTTGTACAAAGGCTTTATGATGTCGAGCTAGATATTTCAAAAATTTCCTGAAGCGACTAGATAACTGATTTTAAGGGATGGAGTATTTATACACGAAAAGTGTTGTTTTCGCTGAGAGATGACGAAAGTCACGCCTTGGGCGATCAGGGGAAATGAACGGGGTTTTCTTCCGAGATAGAGAGTTTCCTCCGTTCGCTCTGTTCGCCGTTGCATCGACAACAAAGGCTTCTGATCTCGGCGATTGTCTCCCTGTATTTTACAATATCACAGGGTTCGCTCGAGCTTGTAGGGAACTTCAAAGCGGTTTACTTTCCACGTGTATTGGGCCCGTGCATTCTGTCAGTTGTCGTAAGGCTGACGGCTCTGCTTGCATGCGGGCTTCAGGTAAACGCACTTAGTTCGTCCCCTTGAAAGGAATGCCAGTTGCAAATCTAGATAGTCGCTCCTCAGCGCGTGAAACAAGAAAAATAGGCGTGGCTAAAATATGAGTTAGACAGATATCGAAGTGCCTGGGTTCTGCGTTAACAAAACGTGAATACTAATGAGGAAACAAAGGTGGGAAGCAAAGACGGACGAATTCATGTAGTCTATTTACATAACATGTCACACGGGATCTAAAAATAGAACACCAATCAGGCCACTGACGGAACACCAGAACTCACTGATGAGATCTGCAAGATTGACCGCAACTTTCGAGCGGAGTGCTACAGCGAAGAAGAGTCTTATGGCATCCGTGAGCACTTACTATTAGATTTTTACAGAACGTAAGTTACCACTGCATGCTTTCTTTAAAATACAAAAAGAAAAACAAAAGAACGATCTTCAACCAGGGACTACGTCAGAGAATTAAAACCGTTGCGTTACGCCATTGCAAGCTATAGGTGTACAAAATATTATTTTTTAAATTTAATCTACTTAATTTAATTTAATTACTTATTCTAAAAAAAAAAAATAATTGAGTATATTTTATTTGCTTTATTTCAGAGATTTAAATATAACAGCCTAATATTGCTGGTCAATTAGTGGGTGCTGGAACGTAAATCATTAACCTCCCACTGACTTACATTATAAAATGGTTTCAATTTACACAGATTCTAATTGCGTCAGTTGGTCCAGGAATGTATCCTCGGCGGAAATCCGTAAATCGAGGGCTACTTGTGCTGGAAAACTGTTTTTCCAATGAATAAGAAGGTCAGAAAGTGTAGGATGCGTTGATTAATGACGACTGGTTGGTCCGAATGATGGAGTAGGTCAATATACGAAAATGGAAGCATTTGTAGAACTAGATGGAGCATATAATCTATCTCTTCACTAATTGAGTGATGGGCGACTTAACTGATTCAGTACGTAATTATTTTCAGCTCTGGACGGAATTATTTTTAAGCCCCAAAAATTTACACATACATAATTTACGTTTACTGACAATGTGTGTCTAATCATGAGTTAAGTATAACATATTATATATCAAATTAAAGTACATTGGATGAACAATATAAATCCATATGCCTTTCTAGCTAATTTTATGTTATTTTTATGTTATAACAGATAACATGTACACGGAAAAAAAGATAACTTGTAATTTTGAACAAAAATCTTCGACTTACGTAAGGCTTGTAACATAAATTGTTATCACAATACAGTTTCACTGCTCTCTTTGTGCAGGTAATCCATTTAGAAACACAGAAAAAGTAAGAAAGTTATGGTTGATCACACAGTTTGTTCACTGTTCACATATTAGTAACATATACTGTGTGTTTTCGGCCATTATGGCGATACGACAAAACACGATTAAAGATGAAGATAAATGTGAAAATATCCCTTCAACCGCAAATAAAAGACATTAAAGCTTGTTGAAATTTGCCCAGTTTTGTGTTTACTTCCGTTCGAGATAAATTCCTTTCTTACTTTTGAACTGGTTTTACGTTAATCAGTGTTAATAGTAACTTTTGTTTCAGTAAATCAGTAATGTTTTTTTTTTTAATTTGCCAAGTCCATTTCTGATATTATATTTATGTGGGAAATAAATGTCTATGTATTAGGTTTCGTTCTTGCTGTTGTATGTTGCTGTATATTTTCTAGCCTTTTTTTATAAAGGTTTTTCTTTTTAAAAAAAGTTACCCTTCTTCGACCTCGACAAAGTATGTTTGTAAGTATTATGTTTTGTGTGTAATACGTGTATGTTTAAGTATGTATTATGTTGATCACCAGTGTAAAACTGATAACAAGAACCAGACCAATACCAGTGAAATATGAGGTGAAGAAAAGAACGTTGGCATTGGATAGGATACACATTGAAGAAATCAGTGGATAGGATACAAACTGAAGAAATCAGTTGATAGGATACACACTGAAGAAATCAGTGTATAGGATACACAATGAAGAAATCAGTGGATAGGATACACACTGAAGAAATCAGTGGATAGGATACACATTGAAGAAATCAGTGGATAGGATACACACTGAAGAAATCAGTGGATAGGATACACACTGAAGAAATCAGTGGATAGGATACACACTGAAGAAATCAGTGGATAGGACACACTGAAGAAATCAGTTGATAGGACACACATTGAAGAAATCAGTTGATAGGACACTGAAGAAATCCGTTGATATGACACACATTGAAGAAATCAGTTGATAGGACACACATTGAAGAAATCATTTGATAGGACACACATTGAAGAAATCAGTTGATAGGACACACATTGAAGAAATCAGTTGATAGGACACACATTGAAGAAATCAGTTGATAGGACACACATTGAAGAAATCAGTTGATAGGATACACATTGAAGAAATCAGTTGATAGGATACACATTGAAGAAATCAGTTGATAGGACACACATTGAAGAAGTCAGTTGATAGGACACACATTGAAGAAATCAGTTGATAGGACACACATTGAAGAAATCAGTTGATAGGATACACATTGAAGAAATCAGTTGATAGGATACACATTGAAGAAATCAGTTGATAGGACACACATTGAAGAAATCAGTTGATAGGACACACATTGAAGAAATCCGTTGATAGGATACACATTGAAGAAATCCGTTGATAGGACACACATTGAAGAAATCAGTTGATAGGACACACATTGAAGAAATCAGTTGATAGGACATACATTGAAGAAATCAGTTGATAGGACACACATTGATGAAATCAGTTGATAGGACACACATTGAAGAAATCAGTTGATAGGATACACATTGAAGAAATCAGTTGTTAGGACACACATTGAAGAAATCAGTTGTTAGGACACACATTGAAGAAATCAGTTGATAGGACACACATTGAAGAAATCAGTTGATAGGACACACATTGAAGAAATCAGTTGTTAGGACACACATTGAAGAAATCAGTTGTTAGGACACACATTGAAGAAATCAGTTGATAGGACACACATTGAAGAAATCAGTTGATAGCAGTGCATGGCAGTCCTTGCTCTAGAATCCACAGAGTAGTAGAAATAGAAGAAGATCGAAGAACATATAAAGAATGGAGACAGATTTGAGAGGGATAAATAAGACATTAAAAGAACTTGAGTGGATGGCACAGGCTAGAAAGGCTTTGCGTGAGCTTTTAGAAGGCCCCACAGAGAGTTAATGTGTAATGAATGGATGGGTGTATCTGTGCATGTCTATATGTGCGCATGTAAGTGTGTATGTGTATGTACGCATGTAGATTTGCACATAAGTATATGTTATTAAGCATGTGTGTATTTCAAAGTGTGCGGAAATACTGATGTATGTTTACTTGAGTGAATTATTGATTAATCAGTAAGTCAGTGAATGAGTGAATGAATAGATGGATGGGTTAATGAATTATTAAATGAGTTTGTTTGTTTGTTTGTTTTATATTTATTTCATTAGTAATTGAACGAATGAGTAATTGGGTCAGAAAATAATGGTTTGTCGTGGTGGATGAATGAACGAAGTAAGATCTGTTTAAAACTGCACTGTACCATGGTTGTTTGTCTGGCCTTGTTTCTGCTAACGTGTGCCTGCCTCTGCTTGTGTTTGTATGGTCTACTAACTATATTATGTTTACAACACTTTTACATTCTTGTCACTTAGTCATATATTGTGTTAATTCCCTTTGACCGATTTCTGCATCAGATTTTTCCACATCCTTTTCTAGGGCTCACCAGGTACCCAGGGTGCACAGGGCATGGTTAGTGAATACTTCTTTCTCTTCTTCTCCTTTCCTCCTTCTATCACTTCTCTCTCTCTCTGTCTCTCTCTGTGTCTATCTCTGTCTTTCTCTCCCTCCTTCTCTTTAGTATTCTCGCATACTCCATAGAGAACTAGCCTAACAGACTTGCTAAAAGAAAGTTTCATTCATAAAATAACAGGAGATATATAAAATAAGATTAATAACAACTCCATCTTTTATTTAGTAACAAATTGTTGTTTTTAAACGTCTGAATAAGTCAAGCATAAAAGAGACCTTACACCTTTTTCTCTGTATGGCTAAGAATTGTCTGCTGTTTGCTGAATATTTTTCTTTTTCTTACGCATAGCCAGGAGAACGGGGCGCAGTAGGTAAGCCCGGGTTACAAGGCCCTCAGGGAGTTCCAGGGGTCCCAGGACTACCTGGCCCGCCTGGTTCGGTGGGCCAACGAGGTCTGACGGGTCAGCCTGGAATGCCAGGAATGCCCGGACTTCCGGTAAGTGTGACAGCATTTCAGTTGTGATGTAACTAAACAAAGACGAAAAAAATTCGGTTGTGATGAAACTGAACGAAGACCAAAACCTGTTCAATTTTAATATAAGTGGACGAAGACCAGAACATTTCAATTGGGATGTTACTGGACAAACACGACAACTATTCCGTCGATTAGCTTCAAGACTGAGATTTCCAGAATTCGAAGTGGGAAGTCTATATAAAATTTAATAAATGTCTGAATTGTTTAATGAGTAGAGAAATGTAAGCGTTTCTAATGGGTCAGTGATGCATTATTGATGAGTGCAGGTGAAGGGGTGATTGGAATAAATAATTTATGACTGAGTGGGTAGTGCAGATAAGTAGACGTTTTCAGTAAGTGGTGTATGACTGAGGGAGTAACTGCAGGTGGTAGGAAGAGTGAGTAGGGGATTTGTCATTAAGTGTTTAAGCACAGGTGAGATGTTTGAAGTAATGTACAGGGTGTTTATAAAGTCGCTGTGCAGTGAAATTTACGCCCGGGCGAGACTACGTCACCAGAAATGTGGTTTTCAATTGGGGCTTGTTGTGTAATGCTGCACACGGGATTGTGGAACACATAAATAACACATAAGGAAGGGAAACCCGAGGCCTGTAAACAGTAAATTAATATTAGACAAACATAAAGGTATGTTTTCAGGCACTCGTAAGAAATAAAGAAGTAGAACACTTGGACAACAGAAAAACAACAGACGTGAGTGGCTTACCCAGGGTTCGAACCCCGTACCTTCCGTACGACAACTCCGCCTAGCTATCAAGCGAATCACACTGACCCCACGGCCAGCTAGGCATCCCCAAAAAAGGATGCTTTGCTGGCTATATATCAGTACGAAACACACAAGATAACACCGGAAGTATACAGTGGGCAACTCAGCCCTTTAATGACGCAATCACTTCTGTTGTTCTCCTATTAACAGTATGTGTCAGTCCAAACAAGACAAAGACCTTGATACTGGGTCCAGTAAATAGTAGAAGACTTAAAGACAGTAGTATAGAACAGAGGGTAGGTTTCTGGTACTGTATACACATAAATAACACATAAGGAAGGGAAACCCGAGGCCTGTAAACAGTAAATTAATATTAGACAAACATAAAGGTATGTTTTCAGGCACTCGTAAGAAATAAAGAAGTAGAACACTTGGACAACAGAAAAACAACAGACGTGAGTGGCTTACCCAGGGTTCGAACCCCGTACCTTCCGTACGACAACTCCGCCTAGCTATCAAGCGAATCACACTGACCCCACGGCCAGCTAGGCATCCCCAAAAAAGGATGCTTTGCTGGCTATATATCAGTACGAAACACACAAGATAACACCGGAAGTATACAGTGGGCAACTCAGCCCTTTAATGACGCAATCACTACTGTTGTTCTCCTATTAACAGTATGTGTCAGTCCAAACAAGACAAAGACCTTGATACTGGGTCCAGTAAATAGTAGAAGACTTAAAGACAGTAGTATCCACTGTATACTTCCGGTGTTATCTTGTGTGTTTCGTACTGATATATAGCCAGCAAAGCATCCTTTTTTGGGGATGCCTAGCTGGCCGTGGGGTCAGTGTGATTCGCTTGATAGCTAGGCGGAGTTGTCGTACGGAAGGTACGGGGTTCGAACCCTGGGTAAGCCACTCACGTCTGTTGTTTTTCTGTTGTCCAAGTGTTCTACTTCTTTATTTCTTACGAGTGCCTGAAAACATACCTTTATGTTTGTCTAATATTAATTTACTGTTTACAGGCCTCGGGTTTCCCTTCCTTATGTGTTATTTATGTGTATACAATACCAGAAACCTACCCTCTGTTCTATACTACTGTCTTTAAGTCTTCTACTATTTACTGGACCCAGTATCAAGGTCTTTGTCTTGTTTGGACTGACACATACTGTTAATAGGAGAACAACAGAAGTGATTGCGTCATTAAAGGGCTGAGTTGCCCACTGTATACTTCCGGTGTTATCTTGTGTGTTTCGTACTGATATATAGCCAGCAAAGCATCCTTTTTTGGGGATGCCTAGCTGGCCGTGGGGTCAGTGTGATTCGCTTGATAGCTAGGCGGAGTTGTCGTACGGAAGGTACGGGGTTCGAACCCTGGGTAAGCCACTCACGTCTGTTGTTTTTCTGTTGTCCAAGTGTTCTACTTCTTTATTTCTTACGAGTGCCTGAAAACATACCTTTATGTTTGTCTAATATTAATTTACTGTTTACAGGCCTCGGGTTTCCCTTCCTTATGTGTTATTTATGTGTATACAATACCAGAAACCTACCCTCTGTTCTATACTACTGTCTTTAAGTCTTCTACTATTTACTGGACCCAGTATCAAGGTCTTTGTCTTGTTTGGACTGACACATACTGTTAATAGGAGAACAACAGAAGTGATTGCGTCATTAAAGGGCTGAGTTGCCCACTGTATACTTCCGGTGTTATCTTGTGTGTTTCGTACTGATATATAGCCAGCAAAGCATCCTTTTTTTGGGGATGCCTAGCTGGCCGTGGGGTCAGTGTGATTCGCTTGATAGCTAGGCGGAGTTGTCGTACGGAAGGTACGGGGTTCGAACCCTGGGTAAGCCACTCACGTCTGTTGTTTTTCTGTTGTCCAAGTGTTCTACTTCTTTATTTCTTACGAGTGCCTGAAAACATACCTTTATGTTTGTCTAATATTAATTTATTGTGGAACACAGCATTGGAACACAGAATATCATGACGTAAATTTGCATCATTCGTGACGTAATTTCTAAAATATTTTTCAAATTCACTGCACAGCGACTTTATAAACACCCTGTATAAATACGTTGGTGATGCATGACTAAGTGAGTAAGTACCATTGAGAACAATTTAGGAATTAAATTATATATGACAGAGCAGGTAAGCACAATATTACTTAATCTGGAGTGAGTCAGTAATTAATCTGGTAGGTAAGCAAAATATTACTTAATCTGGAGTGAGTCAGTAATTAATCTTGTAGGTAAGGAAAATATTACGTAATCTGGAGTGAGTCAATAATCAATCTGCGTAAATGCAAGCATGGCAGACCTCTGGAGTAAGTCAGAGACGTGTCATCGAATGAGTAAGTAGAAATAAGGAGATATCCGATGTGAGTGGTGTATTACTGAGTGAGTAAAGGAAATTATGAAGATATCTGGAGTGAATGATGCATCACTGAATGGGTTAGTAGAAGTAACGAGACATTTGAAGCGACTGACGTATCGATGAGAGCGTGAGTGAACGTAACAAGACATTTGAAGTGACTGATAAATAGATGAATGCGTGAGTTAAAGTAACGAGACATTTGAAGTGACTGATAAATAGATGCGTGAGTGAAAGTAACGAGACATTTGAAATGACTGATGTATCGATGAGAGCGTGAGTGAACGTAACGAGACATTTGAAATGACTGATAAATAGATGAGTGCGTGAGTTAAAGTAACGAGACATTTGAAGTGACTGATCAATAGATGAGTGCGTGAGTGAAAGTATCGAGACATTTGAAGTGACTGATCAATAGATGAGTGCGTGAGTGACAGTATCGAGACATTTGAAGTGACTGATAAATAGATGAGATGAGTGCGTGAGTGAGTGAAAGTATCGAGACATTTGAAGTGACTGATAAATATGTGACAGGGGCTAGGTGTGGTTGAGGCGAACTTATGTGGACGTGGCTACCTCACACGCAAAACCCATTCACTAAGAAAATTTAATTAAGGATCGTTTGACAGGGGTTGCAATTATTGGTTGTTTGCAACCCTCTCAGCGCACAGACTTAGTAATTCAAGCAACATAAAGCTTTATGTAGAACGACATTTAATTCTACCGAACACCCAGACAGTATTCGTGACGTTGAGTCCTAGGCATGTTCTTGCTTGAACTAGACTTCAGATCTCAAACACGTTTGAGTCTCTCCGCGACTGGCGATAGGAATGACAAAGAATTTCAACTGACTCGGCCAGTCTGCGCGCTTCTCTTCTCTGATTGGCTGCTACTCCAGCAGCGGTATTACTAGTGTTCTATTTTTAGATCCTGACTGAGTAACGCTAAAATGGCTACCAAATCGCTATGTTGTGGTAAAAATGTAGAGAACGACAGACAAAATAGCGATGACAAGATGGCGCTGTCACAAATAGATGAGTGCGTGAGTGAAAGTAACGAGACATTTGAAGTGACTCATGAAAAGATGAGTGCGTGAGTTAAAGTAACGAGACTTTTGAAGTGACTGATAAATAGATGAGTGCCTGAGTGAAAGTAACGAGACATTTGAAGTGACTGATAAATAGATGAGTGCATGAGTGAATGTAACGAATCATCTAGAATGACTGATGTATCGATGAGTGCGTGAGTGAAAGTATCGAGACATCTAGAGAGACCGATGTGTCGAAGAGTGCGTGAGTGAAAGTAACGAAGCATCTGTAGTGACTGATGTATCGATGAGTGCGTGAGTGAAATTAATGAGACAACTGGAGACACGGATGTATCTACCGAGTGGGTAAGTGAAAGTAACGAGACATCTGCAGTGACTGATGTATCCATCGAGCGAGCAAGTGAAAGTAATGAGACATCTGTAATGACTGATGTATCACAGAGTAGGTAATTACCTGTAGGAAGACTAACAAATCAGTATTGTATGACTGATTGGCAAAAGAAGGTGGGACGCTAACACAAGCTGATACAAGGATAACTTTCGAAGAGGCAAAGAGTTTTATTAGAGGCAGATACAGAAAAAATGGGACGAAGAGCATCCAGCCCTCAAAAAAAAAAAAAAAAAGAAAGATGCGTATTATCAGCTCAACAGAAGAGAATATGTGGTAATCTTCAGACTTCGCACGGACCACAACAGATTAGGATACTATTCAACAAACTAAAGATAGAAACTTACAATGAATGTAACTGTGACACGATAAAATGACTGTTGAAGATCTGTTTTAAAGATACCAACATATGAAGAACAGAGAAAGCACATTTGGCCATCACCAGAACCATTCCTCAAGCTGATCACTGCTTTCTTTGAAAATTTGCAAGTAGACGTCTGTGAATGTACGCACAAGAAGAAGTATGACTGAGTCAGAAAATCGAAACGCTAAGTATGTGTGTTAGCGAAAATGCGGAAAGTGTGCGAAAAAAATATAACGTGCTTTGTGAAGTTAACGCAATGGTTTGTCGTTAAAAATGTTCATATTTCTCCAGGGCCGGAGCATATCAGATTCAGAAGTCAGAGATATATGCTACAAGATTCTTAGGGGTAGGCATGTTCTCTGTTAGACTAAGGTGTATATGCGTGAGAAATATATGCTAACATATGCTTAAAAGTATGCATTTTGTTTGTTTGATCAAGATACGTATATAAATTGTCAGAAATGTATATAATAAATGTATGGCAATATTTTATTAAAAACAAACAAACAAAACAAAACCAGTGCGATTAAAGACTTTCTATTTTAAAAGTGAGTCTGTTAACAGTAATAAAAGCGGATCCCTAAAAATGTGATTTCCTTTACATGTTTTCAAATGTTCTGTTTCCCGTTCATAGAACAACTTGAGGAACTAACTGCGAGTTTAATGGGACCCCCAGGTCCACCTGGTCTTGGTCGACCTGGCAAGCATGGACGTGTCGGACCACCTGGATCTCCAGGTAAAAGCCACCACATTTGTCTTCCATTTTCCTTTTTTATTAAATTTTTCCCTCCTTTTCGCTTTGCACCAACACTTACCAACAGCCAATGCAAATTCGCAAATTGGTTTAATCTATAGGAAATAGTTATATCGATGTGGGATTGTTTAATTTAAAAAAAAATGTGCATGTTACTTAGAAACACTTTAATTTTCAATCCGTCAAGATTACAAATGTGTGTGTGTTATTGCCCAAATGCCTGCCAGAAATTAATGTTTGACTAGGAAAACGTTAAAACTCTTGCAAAAATTCCAGCTCAGGTAATGGTCAAAAATGTATTTGAAGACAGATGAAGTTTTTTTTTACAGATTCATTAGTGGGAGCAAAAAAAAAAGAAAAAGAATTCTGATAGCTTTTTTTGATCATAAACAAGAGTAACTGTTAGCATACATATATTTGCGCGTGCTTTGAAATACATCTCACAACCCCCTCCCTCGCCTGCTATGTTAGTTAGTTGGTGTGCATAGGTGGATCTACTTTCACTTTTCAAATGTTCCTTGAAATTGCCATGCGTTTTTTGAAGTAAACTACTGAATGAAAAAAATTGCCTAGAAAAATCACAAACAGCCAATAAAAGCTGGGGTTGATTGCCACGTCCTGTAAAGGATAAGCAACTAACTTTTTTTTGAAGTATGCTAATGACTTTCTTAAAGCGTAAATGTGAACAATAATCGAAAAAGGTAAGTCGTAGGCGCTTCTCTAAGAGAAAGAAGAAAGAAAGGAAGAAAGAAGGATTAGAAAGAAAGAAAAACAGACAGGTTGGCAGACAGACAGAAGTAATGACTTTCCTAAAGTATAAATGTGACCAAATAATCAAAATAGGTTAGTCGTAGGACTCCTACGAGAGAAAGAAATAACAAAGAATGTTTGCTACATAGATAGATAGATAGATAGATAGATAGATAGATAGATAGATAGATAGATAGATAGATAGATAGATAGATAGATAGATAGATAGATAGATAGATAGATAGATAGATAGATAGATAGATAGATAGATAGATAGATAGATAGAAAGATAGATAGATAGATAGATAGGCGGACGGACAGACAGATAAGACAAGGAGAAGAACAAAGACTGGCAAACAGAAAAAAAAAATAGAAAGAAAGAAAGAAAGATATGCACACAGGCTGGCAGGAAGAAAGAAAGTAAAGAGGAGGACAGCAGAAAAGTAATAGAAATTATAGACACCATCTTTCGATCCGGTTGAGGCCATTGTCTGCCTAGCTGCTAGTGTCTTCCCTCTCTCTTGCTTCCTTAATTTTTTTCCTAATCGTACCTGCCAATTTATTGTTTTCGGTGGTTTTGTTTACGATTCACAGATCTATGGTTTCCATCTTGATTTACTTCTAAAAGCATAATCATAAAGTATGTGTAAGCAAGGTTACTGGCCTGTTTGTTTATTTTTGTTTTAGAGAAGAAAAAAAATTAACGGACACATGGGGATAATTCCCAGACTTGCTGTAGTAAACTATCAAAAGTGCGAATCTTTCATGTTTCAAGGTGCCAGGTACTCATTTAAGCGCTAAAGCACATCAAAGACTGTTACTTTCTGTGTTCTGATATCTATCAGGAACAATATGAAAGAGAGCTCATTATCGGGTAATTTTCCAACCCACAACCAGGCCTTTTTCTTTTCATTTTGTATGTCATTAATGTGCCAGCCACCTTGTTCGTCGCCCTTATTGTTATCATAGGTTATGTTGCTTTTTTTTTTAATACCTCCCCTAGTACTTTTTTTTCATCTCCCCTGGCTCTTTCCATTATCGATATGTAGGGTCTGCTGCCTGGTGGGAATCCATCCTTGCTGTGTCCAGGACACGTTGTTTCAGCGTTCCTCTTGGATCTCGTCCTGACATGACATCACGATTCTTCCTCTAATCTTATCTGCGGTTATCGTCTGCTTTCTACGCACATTTTGTTTTTATATGCATTAAAGTTGCACTTTTGATTTCTTCGCTAGAGGTTAGCTACTTGGTGTGGATGGTATCTGTCTGCTCCGATGTGGAATGTTGGAGCTCTGAATGGAGAATCCCAGGGAGATGTTCAGACAGTCTGCTTGATTTGAGGGTGAAGAGATGCTCAGTTTAAAAAAAGGGGGGGGGCGTTGCTGGAGAAAAAAGGGGGAGGAGAGTGTAAGCAGGTTGAGGAAAGCACATTTAAGTCATACTTGTCTTATGAGTTGTCAG
The DNA here is from genome assembly GCA_024509875.1 of Oreohelix idahoensis. Lineage (NCBI taxonomy): Eukaryota > Metazoa > Mollusca > Gastropoda > Stylommatophora > Oreohelicidae > Oreohelix > Oreohelix idahoensis. Next base: position 48,557 of record JAMPIV010007819.1, on the reverse strand, counting down.
CGAAATAAAATTTAAATTTCTGAAGACATAAAATACACATCCTCATGCACGTTCAATTCAGCGTACCCTTAATCCAGAGCACCAAAACTACCTCAGTTATCCATTGCTGGTACTTCTGTTTACCTTTTTTTAATCGATGAAAATAAATTCTGGCACGTGTAACCGTCTTTATGTACTTAATTTTGGCGAAGCTATTAGTCTGAAGCGTATTATTCAATTCATAAATTGCTTGCCCATCCACTCTGCACACCTCCAAACTGTAGTCTGCATTATCACACTTCACTTCTGCTTCACTCGTAATTTTCTTGTCGCTTTGCACGTTATTATCTGCCCATTGTTCCCTCTCTGTATTAGTTCTTTCCTATTTGCATTACTTCTGTCAATCACAGGTGAAAGAGGGCTTCCGGGACCTCCTGGGGACAGAGGTTTTTTTGGACTACACGGCCTTCCAGGTCCTCAAGGTCCACCCGGGCCCGAAGGTAAATGTTCTACTTAAAGACAATTAATTAACACTCCTATTAGAGCATTCGTTTTGGTGTTTGGTTGAATTTTTTTGTTAACGGTGCGATGTCGCAGTCTTGTAGCGAACAAGGTTTGAGTTTAAGGTTAGTAGTCGTGTAATAAATTAAGAGTTTATTTAAACAGAACATGGCTAGGGGTTTAGGGTCAGGGTTAGACATAAATATCCGCTAACCCAGACCCTGTTTGCGGCAAGATTGAGCTATTTCGCAGTAAACTATAATTCATTTCGATTTTTGTTCCAAGGCAGTTGTGTATTGTTTTAGTTTGTTTTGTTTTGTATGCTTCTTTACCAACTAACCTTAAAACTTAAACGGCTTTGCATGTACTGAAAGAAATGCTTTCCCACTTGTATTCTCATTTGTTGTGTTGTATCATGAGTTACATCTAAAACGACCCGTATTATCTCACGAATGGTTATATTCGCGCTGTGTTGTCCATCAACGTTTTGCTCCGGTCAGTTAAGCAAAAAGAAAACAAAAGAAAAAGAAAATCTAACACCTAAAGCATCACCAGGCCAGTCCTAGTTCTAGGGAGTTAGAGGAAGACCAAATACGTCACAGAGAAGAGACCTGGAGACAGAAATAAAGGGAAGGGAGAAGTCATGGAAAGACCCTGAGCTGATAGAACATGGACAGGAAGACTTGGCATACGATTTTTAGTGGCCTGTGCTCCTCGGGGAGCTGAAGGATGGTGATGATGATGATCATGATGATGGTGATGATGATGGTGATGATGATGATGACGATGGGGATGGTGATGATGATGATGATGATCGTGATGATGATGATGGTGATGATGGTGATGATGATGGTGATGATAATGGTGATGATGATGGGGATGGTGATGATGATGGTGATGATGGTGATGATGAAGGTGATGATGATGGTGATGATGATGATGATGGTGATGATGATGATGGTGATGATGATGGTGATGATGATGAGGGTGATGATGATGATGATTATGGTGATGATGATGGTGATGATGATGATGATGATGGTGATGATGATGGTGATGATGGTGATGATGATGATAATGATGGTGATGGTGATGATGGTGATGATAATGATGATGGTGATGATAATGATGATGGTGATGGTGGTGATGATGATGGTGATGATGGTGATGATGGTGATGATGATAATGATGATGGTGATGATGATGGTGATGATGTTGATGATGGTGATGATGGTGATGATGATGGTAATGATGATGGTGATGATGATGGTGATGATAATGTTGATGATGATGGTGATGATGATGATGATGGTGATGATGATGATGATGATGGTGATGATGAGGATGAGGATGATGATGGTGATGATGGTGATGGTGCTGAATATGATGATGGTGATGATGATGATGGTGATGATGATGGTGATGATGATGATGGTGATGATGATGATGATGATGGTGATGATGATAGTGATGATGATGATGATGATGATGATGATGGTGATGATGGTGATGGTGCTGAATATGATGATGATGGTGATGATGATGGTGATGATGATGATGGTGATGATGATGGTGATGAGGATGGTGATGATGATAGTGATGATGATGATGATGATGATGGTGATGATGATGATGGTGATGATGATGATGGTGATGACGATGATGATGGTGATGATGATGGTGATGATGATGATGATGGTGATGATGATGATGGTGATGATGATGATGATGATGATGATGATGATGATGATGATGATGATGATGATGGTGATGGTGATGATGTATCTAAGGCTTTTTCATTAGTCTGTAGTTGCCAGGTCCTCACTATCAGCATGTGGAATAGGAATTCATTTTTATGGTCGCTTTCTTCAAATATATAATTTTTTTTTATTGCCTGCATCTTGTTCCCAAATGAAGTAAATATGGTGACTACAGTCATTTAGTTCTGTCTTCTCCTAACAGGTTAAGGTAGTCCCATAGCCGAGACTGCCGTAGGGGAGTAAAGTGTTAGAGACTTCACTATAACTAGGTCTCAGCTTTATTTTTCTCAGGACATACTCCACAGTTGTGTTTCTCTATCGTACAATATCCTATTCCTAGTTGTAATCTAATAAGTTTTTTATTGCATGGAATTTTTGGCTGTCTATTTATCTGACATGTTCGTGTTGGATCTTTCAGCAGCTTATAAGCATAACTACTTATAAGCATGTCTACCTTTCTGGCTTTGTTTCCAATCATCTGTCCATTCCGTTGCTATTAGACTTTTTATTATGCTTTTGATCTCTGTTGAGCCCAAACTGGTGTTTATGTGGTCTAGACGGCTTCTTCTTGTTTTCGCTTCCTTGTCCGCTACCTCATTTCCTTCTATTCCCACGCGTGAAGATATTCATGCTAATAGTACTGTGCAGCCTCTGGTTGTTTAGGTATGTGCTAAGCTGAAATATTTCTTGTGCTATGTCTGGTCGACTACATTCATGTGCATTGCTTAGTGCTTCTATTGCCGACAGTGAGTCAGTTAGGATCGTTAGTTTAATTGGGGGCATGTCAGTAATTATTCTATAATTTTGCTATTGTCACCTTTTCTGCTGTGAAGATAGATGTATTTTCAGTTATACTAAAATTTGTCTTCAGCCTTCTTGCTGGGATATGTATTTCTATACCTAGTTCTTCATTTTTTAATTTGAATCAATCAATGTATACTTGTACTTTTAAGGTTACCCTTAGTTATTTGATCTATATACTCCTTGGCTATGTTTTTGATACAGCTTTTTCCTGCTTTTTTCATTAATTATTTCTGCTAGATGCTAGTTATTATCTTGTTTCTTGAGCTCATATGGTGGTATCACTGGTGCGTATTTGCTATTACAGTTTATTGCATTTATAGTTTGTTATAATTTCTCCATGCACTCCTACTAGAGAAACGTTTTCAACGAGTTGGAAAATCGGATTGAACGATATGTAACGAAAGATGGAGACTATGTTGAATGCTAAATAATGTGAACTGTATTTTGTTAAAATTAATCAGTTATGATTTCAAATACTGTTTACAGTGTGCTTCTATCGTGTGTAACATGCAAAGTTAGTACAGTTCAACATGGCATAATGATTTTATAAACACCACGTATAAATAGGTATATATATATATATATATATATATAGTGGTCATAAAGTCTTTCCCTGATTTCAAATTGTTTTTGCAAAAAAAGTGTCATGCGCAGAAACATTGGGTTTTTTGGAAATTTCCACCAAAGAGCATTAATTTTTTTTGGCTACCTTTGTAGGTTGCGCACAAAATCATTCAATTTAAGGAGAAGCGCAGTGTGTTTTTATGGTACAGTTTTTTTTTCCAGAAAAAAAAAAAAAAATCAGATTCACGTTTCCAAAATTCTGTCTTGATGCGGCAAACTTCAGTTGTGCGAACAATTTGTATAGAATGTAATGGTCGGCTCGCTTACGTACAGAAGTCAGTTAGATCATAAAGTCAGTTTATATGGTTTAGACCAATCCAAATACTGTGCGTTTCTAGTAGAACACTGGCTTGTTAAAATAATTGTGTCTGCTACTACAGCAGAATAATTTTGGTGTACAAGTAGGCCTAAAGCATATAAAAGGAACCGCAATGTTTTGTCAATTGAAACGAAAACAGAAATTATCAAGAGACTAGGACAAGGTGAAACTGTGTCTTCACTTGCGAGGATTTTCAATGTGGGAAAGCTACCGTCTCTGACATCAAAAGTAACAAGGATAAAATTATGAGTTTTGCATCGAAATTTGATAGTGAAAATGGGTCGAAGAAACGTAAAACCATGAGAAATGCGAAAGATGTGAACTTGGAAGAGGCTTTGTATATATGGTTTGTGCAAAGAAGAAGCAAAGGGGAACCTATCTCTGGTTCTCTGTTGTGTGAAAAGGCACTTCAGTTCAACAATCAACTTGACGGTCCTCCTGACTTTAAGGCTAGCCAGGGATGGTTAAGAAACTTTAAATCTCGTCATGGCATACGAGAATTGGAGATATTTATCTAGCGATGCAACTGCCGCTAAAAATTTTAAAGAAACATTCTTGGCTTTTTTGGAAGAAGAAGGTTATTCACTCGATGATTTATAATGCGATGAGACTGGCTTATACTGGAAATCATTGCCTCAAAAATCACTAGGATATGTTACTTGCATCTCAGCGCGAAGCAGCTGCCCCTGGGTTTAAAAAGTGCAAAGAGAGAGTAACAATTTTGGTAGCCGCGAATGCCAGTGGAAGTCATCGTTTACCGGTGCTAATGATCGGCAAAGCCAAAAAACCACGTTGTTTAAAGAATGTGACATGTCTCCCATTGTGTTACAAAGCACAGAAGAGTGCTTGGATGAATAGTGAAATATTTCTTGATTGGTATACAAATCAGTTCATCCCAAATGTGAGAGGTTGAGAGAACAAGAAAAGAAAACTGGAAAAGTAATTCTTCTACTGGACAATGCACCATCTCATCCAGAGACGGATACATTGAATGCAGTTGATGCAAATTTTAAAGTAATTTTTCTGCCTCCCAATGTAACAGCACTGATTCAACCAATGGATCAGGGTGTTATAGCAAAGCTTAAAAAGATGTACAAGAAGGAAGTCCTGCGTCGTTTATTGTTGGCTGAAGATGAAGAAAGTGTGGTGGCGTTTTCCAAAAAGCTTAATCTCAAAGACTGCTGCTATATGTTAGCTGATGCTTGGACCACCCTGTCACAAGATAATCTCAACAAGGCTTGGAGTAGATTGCTTGGGAAAAAAGGAGGAAATGAAACTACTGCAGTGGACACAAATGATGATTGTATAATGAAGTTGTGGAACTGTTTCAAGCAATGCCCGGATTTTCGGACTGTGACAAAGATGATGCACACATGTGGCTAGAAGATGATAATGATTCTGGTTTTCAGTTTTTGAATGACGAAGAAATTTTGTCTTTTGTGCAAGAAGAAAACCAAATACATGTAGTGACCGATGATGAAGACTCCTCAGAAGTACACGATGTACTTGTAGATTATGAAGAAAAACCAAAACGTCGACCAAGTCCTGAAGAGGCCTTTATAGCACTAGAAACAGCGATGGCTTGGTACGAGCAAGAAGATGACAGCTGTCCTACACACCTTCTGCTGTTGAAGAGAATGCGGGACTTAGCAGCCAAAAGGAGACTATCCAGTTTGGTGCAAAAGAGGATTCCTCATTATTTTAAATAGTGGGCTACATCTGTGCAAGTACATGTATACGTAAGTTGCGCCTGGTTTTGAATCGTTTGTAATGTTATTTTGAAAACATTTCTCTTTCTTAACAAAAATAATTAATACAAGTAGTACATGCACTGCAGTGTAATAAAAGATTTTGGTGATACAGTGATCTAATACAGTGTGGGTATTATTATTACAGTACAAGTAAATATGTTTTATAGTGTATTTTCCTTGTGATGGTTAATTATTTTTAGAAATATGTGTACATGTACTCGATACATTATGTAATCCAATTATCCGCAGTGTTCGTTTTAATGGAGTTCTACTGTATCACGAAAGTAAATCGCCGTTGACAGTGCGAAGAAAGTTTAGAAGGGAGTATGGACGAGATCCTCCAGATGTTAAAAGCATCAAAGCTAGGTATATAAAGTTTAGGAACACTGGCAGCGTCGGTGACATGCCCAGAGCAGGTAGGCCTCGTGTGAGTGAAGAAACTGTGGACGGAGTGCGCACGGCGTTTCAACGCAGTCCTCAGAAATCAACCTATCGTGCCTCAAGAGACCTTGCAATCCCTCGAAGCACAGTGTTGAAAATCCTTCACAAACGGCGCAAATGTTGAAATCTACAAATAGCATTAAAAAACTGTTTTAGTTCTGGAATAATTTCCAAAAAAACCAAGTTTCTCTGCACAGACTACTTTTTTTTAATTAAATTTTTGAAATCAGGGAAAGACTTTGTGACCACCCTGTATATGTATATATATATATATATACATATATATATATATATATATATATAAATATATATATATATATATATATATATATATATATATATATATATATATATATATATATATATATATATATATATAATATAATATATATATATATATAGCTTTCTTATGAGCTAATTTTTTTAATGTTATATTTCAATCTCTGACTGCATAGCTTTTCCTTAAATTAAATGCAATCTTATTACCCATGCACTGTATTCATTAGGACATGCGTAATGATACAGACAAGCATGCAGTGTGCTTTTTATGCAAGCGCTTTAGCCACGTGCATTTTGGCGATAGATATATTGTGCTGTAGAATGTGGTACAGGTAGTCCTTGACTTACGACGGGGTTCCGTTCCGACAACGCCGTTGTAAGTCGAAGTTGATGTAAGTCGAATCACCACTTAAATGTATTGCTTTTATTACATATTTCCAAGTCCGTATTTGTCGTGCTTAGATAGGTTTTAAAGTTATGTAAGGTCCCGCCTTAATATAGGAGATGGTGATAATACGTGAGAAGTAAGGTGTAAGAAATAGATTTTCACGAGTGAATAGTTAAGGAGAAGATCTGTCTCTGGACTGAGTAGTTTCTCTAGTCCAGCCTATCTGTACAACTATAATTTAGTATCAGACAATCTTGCACCTACTTATATTGAGAAATATAAGTTTACTATACACACACATACACACACACACACACACAGCTATGTGACAACAAGACACACAAACGTGAAAAAACTATGGGTAAATTTGGGTATGGGTCTGACCAACACACAAAGTTTTAGTTCTTTTGTTGTTTATTATCATTAAACTTTACAACACCGAATATCTAAAAGAATCAAATAAATCAAAATTACATATATAGAGAAATGACAAAATACCCGTGCCCTCCCCTCCTTTGAGAAGATAAGAACCCAATAAGTTAACAACCCCAAAAAGGTAAAAGGTTTAGCACTAGGTTACAGTATAGACAGTAAAGAGAACAAAATTCCTAATACATGCTACTCCGTAACGTAAACAATTGTTAAAAGCAAAATAACTAGTTTGGTACAAGCTACCGTAACAAGAAAATATTCACTCTCTCTCTTTGACATACGTGGCCATGCTATCTCTCTCTCTCTCCTTACCTAATCTTAATGATATTTCCTGGAATGTACAGTTATCCTGAATATATTTATCGATATTGATAGTGTCAGGATTCAGTGCCGAATTTGGCCCCAGTCTAGCCTTGACAATAACTTTATAAGGTGGACGCCAAGTTTGGTGAAGTAATCCTGGATCGATAGTGTCACCTCGAATAGTTAATGGTAGAAAAAATCGAGATCTAGTGTTCACAGCAAAGAATGGGAAACCAAATACTTCTGGTATTTGGACACAGCTAGTTGCTAAAAATTGTTACTGATGATGGTAAGTAATTGATTGGTAAATCCTATCGGCTGGCTCTGTGGTGAGTGTTGATTTTGAAACAGCACAACTTTCTGAATAAATCTAGTGCTGCGTCTGTCAAACGTTAGATGTTGCTATTATTGCATATACCACTTCCGTGGGCTAATAAATTGGAAAAAATATCTGGGAATTGATAGTCCAGTTAAACTTAATAGTTAAATGTGTCTTTGTCTTTTAGCCAGTCCTGTTCACAGCATGGACTTTGGACTCGTAAGCCACGAAGAAGACAACATAAATCCCATCAGTAACTGGAGACAATAACAAAGAGAAAAAAAACCGCTGGCTGCTCTGTCAGGTCTGCGAGAAATAAACAAGACATTATGAAAAAGACATGCAACTATTCTATCTGTGCACGGACGGGGACGAGACGATCTCTTTCCCTCTCCGGCAGTCCTGCTTAAAGTTAAAAGGCACACGGTGACTTTATTTACAACTATACGGTCAGCTTTTCGCCCGCGCTGCGCTTTCAGGTTCGGACCAAGGCATGCACCTTCCCACCCCATCTGCGCATTAACGATCAACTTACACTGTCAACTATTGTTTTAATTACCCCTACGCACACTTACAAATATCGCCTGTCGTTAATAGTTATTTTATTGTCGGCGCCTGTTAGTTTAGTCATAAGGTATAACAATAGTCACTTACTATAAAACACAAAAATGAAATAAACGTGAATCCTATTCGGTCATTATAGTCACACTTAACACTTAATCAGTCAACTACCGTATCTTCTGGCAAAGAAAAATAGTAATTTATTTCGCTAGTTTTAACGCTATAAATCACAGTGAATTATAATGGTAAACTTAACACATTAAATCACGTAAATGCTAATTTCTATTACCACAGATCAGAAATGAAACAATCTCCACGAAATGCTAATAACGCACTTCCACAATGGTTCTAGAATAACGAGCTTAAATTATCCAAAATTCTGAGCGACAACTGATCAGTGAGTTTAAGGAACCGTTGTTTATAAACATTCATTTGCTCTCAGAATCCTAATGGTGTTAATTTCGCATGAACGTGCGGACTAATAATTGAGAAACTGTGGACCGGATAAAAGTCTTCTAAGCCGGCCACCGTTTTTCTCGTGGAACGCTGCTTGCCCGACATCAAAGGCACTCGCTTCGATAACGGGGTTTCTTTCAAAATCGCTCGCGTCTCGAGATGAAATGTTACTCAGCTCAGAGATTTCTCTGTATTTGAAGATCAATGGGTTAATGGTTTATCTCACGTGCGTCTGTCTGCTATCTTGATGATTGGCAGACCCGCTCGCGTGAGAAACTTAGGTAAACAAATCAGAGCTCGCTGCTTGTTATGCTGGCAGGTCACGGAAGTTGGTGATATGTCTGTGTTACGCACAGATCATTTTTTCTAAAGTCATTGTATGATCATTTTTTCTCAAGACATTGTATGATCATTTTTTGCTAAAGACATTGTATAATTAGATTGACTGAAATGTACACTTTAATTTTTTTCGGTCAAAGCTACATAACTCTGGATATTGAGATTATCATTTGATATGATGTTACCTCCTCTTGAGACGAGACACGGTTCGGTCCATAGTTTTTTTTTTTGAACGAAGTGTGACCATTCTCCTTATTTGGTAGTATCGGTCAACTGTTGTTGGAATGTCTGAAACCAGTGTTGAGGTCTCTGTTCGTGTCCATATAAGGCTAGATCTAGTTAAATCTGTATCTCGAATGTTCCTAGATCTAATTGTTTGATTGACTATTCAAGTGTATAGGTTCTGCTCATGTCCGGACGCGAGGCGTCTGGGAAGTTTCTTTATCTTGAGAGTCGATGGAAAGTTGTGAAGCAGAGAAGACGCGTTCCGGCGTCTCTGTGATTTTGTTAGGGAATTAGGAGCCTTTTTGTGAGTTAGTTAGCTTGCAAGGTCCTTCCCTTGAGTATTCAAATCGCCTGGAGGCGTATGTTTTCTGTGGTGTGGATTTTCGAACGAAGGTAATGCCTCATTTACATCCAATCTGTAACTTAACTTTATGTTTGACAATGGTCGATCTCTGCTCACGTATGCTTTACAGAAAGGAGGTGCTTTTATTAGAAGTCACGCCCCAGGTATCTTCATACCTGAGATCTATATGTACACGGGTCATACTCAGCCCGTAGAACAGCTCTATGTTCTATGAACGTCGCTGTGTGTCCGCGATTACGCCTACGTCAAGGTTAGACTTAGGAATGCCTGTAAAGGTCAGTTCGACCTGCACTCCTGGAATGCCATCCTCGTGCGACTTATGATTTGACTCATTTAGCACATCTGAACAGTAGGAGGATTTTTTGATGTACTTTTGTATTTGGAGCCAACAATATAATCCCTTGGCGCCATATCATCATTTTGAGAATATGCCAAATGCATTGATGAACTATGTATGCTGATATTCGTGAATGTCATGACTTTGCTCTATTGTGAACTGGATGTAACGTACCTGTGCTTGTGGCGTCAGAAATAAATGATGAAAACGTCAAGAGCAGTTTGCCCATTTATGACTTCACATGTTGTACCCTATGTGCTGTAACTCTGTGAACTACATCACTATTATACACAGCAACAACAACAACACAAAACCAGATAAGACACCCTACATCTTGAACTATAATACCAGGTGTCGATAGGGGTGGGTACTGTGACGGGGCTAAAGATTTCCCAACGAAATTGGACTTATACCTATAACGTCCATGGTGGTCAGTTCTGCCATTATCATTTATGAAGCAACACGATAGCGGCCTTATCACCAAAGAGGAGCAAGCCCTAAATCCATCCTTATCAGTCTGTTTGTTTACTTAACAAGAAAAAGAGGCGTGGATAAAAGTATGAGTAATGCAGTCTGTAAAATGTTTGACTTTGCGAACGAATCGTAGAACTACGGCGTGTCACGGAAGACTGTCGGATACAGCAGGCTTTATTTCCATTATACGTCACAGTATTCCATCATATCATCATTTGTTAAAGTCACACAATGTAAAATAAATGAAATGCTTAAAATAAAAGACGTTTTGACATTGCAATGTGTTTTACTGTACTAAAAACTTATAAAAACCATGTTAAAAATGTATAGTTAAGGGAAAAAAAAAAAAATACAGGTACAAAATGTGGTAAACGACAGCCGCAAACACGAATTAAAAATAATCTGTAACAGCCTGTACATAAACACACACACACACATCAGTCATGTTAACGACACAGCCATTAGTCGAATACTGGACATGATTGAGAAACAGTACACACTCTTAACAACGAACATAAACTATAGAGCCTTATGCTTGAAGTCTGAGGACATGATATAACGTCCAATGGAAATTAATGTGTGTTATCAAACCCATTGAATGTTTATAAACTTCGATGCATCAGAAGTCTATTGTGAGCATGCTTACATTATCCCAAGCCATAAATGACACTTAGAATATGAAAAATAAAATGTCTTACGTTGAAAACAGAATAGAAAAAAAATATGTTTGGAACATTTCCTCCACTTTTTTGTGGCCTTTCATGAGTCCGAGTCGTCGTGTACGACGTAAGTCGAGATCGTTGTAAGTCGTGTACGACGTAAGTCGAGGACTACCTGTATATATTTACTGGTCCAGTGTAGTTCCCGGGTGATCTCTGAGAAGACAAATAAAGAATATGGCGACTGCTCCTGAGACACATTTTAAGAAGCTGCTACCTGTAATATGAAACTATAACACATAAGGAAGGGAAACCCGAGGCCTGTTATGAAACTATGCAAGGAATGGCAACCCATCGTGTAACAAAAATAATTGCTACAAAAAACTACCGCTACAGGAGCACATAAATGCTTTCATACAAGGTGACCGGCTGCAAAGATAGCTCCACGCTCCTTGGAGAGGAGAAAGGGAAATAATGATGATGATGGTGATATGTTTGATAAATGCAGACAAAAAATACAACGATAAGCAGCTGTCTTTTGAAGTGTTATTATTTGATAGTAAAGCATCATCAGGTTCGGTCTCACTTATTCTGGAATGCTCTGAGTTCCTAAGTTTTTTTTCGCACTAAGATGATGTGTTCCCCTGCTAGTTCCTATTGGGGTCTCTGAGAGACTAAGAAATAATAAGTCTAGTGTTGCTTCATTAATATCTTAAAAGTTGATTAATGTGAAGTCATGCAAAGGGCTGGCAACTTTATCGTGTAAAAAGGGTGCTACAGAAACTGTCGCTGCAAAGCATAATAATGCATTGATGCAGGCTTCTTGGAAAGTGATACGCTGCAGTTGGAACAAACATGGGTACAAGAAGAAGAGGATGGTGTGTGAAAAGTCTTTAGAAGGTCTCAAGATGAGTGTGATAAATCAAATGAGGATGGTGTGGGAAAAGAAGGTCCCAAGATGAGTGTGATAGAACAAATGAGGATGGTGTGTTAAAAGAAGGTCCCAAGATGAGTGTGATAGAACAAATGAGGATGGTGTGTGAAAAGAAGGTCCCAAGATGAGTGTGATAGAACAAATGAGGATAGTGTGTGAAAAGAAGGTCCCAAGATGAGTGTGATAGAACAAATGAGGATGGTGTGTGAAAAGAAGGTCCCAAGATGAGTGTGATAGAACAAATGAGGATGGTGTGTGAAAAGAAGGTCCCAAGATGAGTGTGATAGAACAAATGAGGATGGTGTGTGAAAAGAAGGTCCCAAGATGAGTGTGATAGAACAAATGAGGATGGTGTGTGAACAAATGAGGATGGTGTGTGAAAAGAAGGTCCCAAGATGAGTGTGATAGAACAAATGAGGATGGTGTGTGAAAAGAAGATCTCAAGATGAGTGTGATAAATCAAATGAGGATGGTGTGTGAAAAGAAGGTCCCAAGATGAGTGTGACAGAACAAATGAGGATGAAAATTATACTGCAAATGCAGTAGGAAAACTGCTCGTAGACGACATGGTGAGAATGTGTGAGGAACTTTCTAAAAGACTGGAGTAGTGTACAACAAGAACTGATAATAAAGTCTCGGCAGTTTATACAACTAAGGAGAGACTGTTGTTGGCGATACGGTTGCTGCTGAAACAGAAGACGTGTGACTAAATACTAACTCTTGTCAGGCGTGATATTGTTCTATCATTTTCTGATACTCTGACGTATGTGACTTGTATTGTGCCTTGTTACATTTTAGTGAAAGTCTACCTTAGTGGGGGCCGTTCACAAATTACGTAACGCAATTGTTGACATTATCAGCTCCCCCCCCCCCCTTTTTCATATGCATAACATAGCCGGCGACTGTCAAAGCGGTCAGTGGCCATCACGACTGGTGGCGTCTTGTAGGGCAGCAACAAACTCTTCCACTTTGCTCAGTCGGCGGCTATACTTCGTGCAGTGCCCCAGCTCTGTTTCATTCTTTGCATCTCGGCCTTCACAGTTCTCCGCCAAATAGTTTTTGGTGGGCCTCTCTTTCACTTTCTTTCAGGGGCCCATAGCATAGCTGTTATTGTGAAGGCATCGGGGTCTCTTCTGAGGACGTGGTCAACCCAACTCCAGCGTCTGCCAGCTATGATGGTGCTCATGTGCACTTGGTTGCTCCGAGTAAGCAGTTCTTGATTGCTGATGGTATTTGACCAAAAGATTCGGAGAATTTTCCTTAAGCAGATTATGTGGAATAAGGAGAATTTCAACATTTCCTTCTCTATTACTCTCCAGCATTCCGCACCATAGAGAAGCACAGAAAGCGCACAGCTCTAATTTAATCTTAATTTGGTGTTTGTACGCAATAGATGAGTATACAAGGCTAAGACTGTTGCATCAAGCGTAAGACTAGCGACGGATAAAAGGATTCACCCTTCGTGTATACAACCAGCACGCTACAGGAACAATTAGCATTCGTACTCTTCAACATTTACTGAGGGAGATTAAGCATCTTTGAGTTTGCCCGGAGTTCAATGTTGTTGATTCTGATCAACAAGAAGAATAACCAAAGTCACATATTATTGTAGTTAGACCACTGTTAAGTCATATTTTAATTAAGGGGAGTTAAGTGTTTAAGACTCGTGTGTACGGGTCGGATTTTTGTACACACACTTTTTGAACACAGCTCTTTTGACTAGCTGTTAGTTCGCTTTTTAAAAATAGGATAAAGAAACTGTCGAACGTTCTATGAATTAGTTTTGGGGGGAAAGGCGGATGAATTCTGCTCACATCTCAAGCTGCGAGTTTGCGCTTGAATGAATTTGGTACTGAGCTGTTTTAAGCAGCTGATTTTTCGTGACAGTACTTGGCTGGTAGAGCTTGGAAATGGCCGTTTTTCCATTTCTCTAGTGTGTTCCAGTATATATTTCTTTTGTGAAAAGGGGAATTTAGGATATTTTGAAGATATGTTCAGGCCGTGGATTATACCGGCCATTATGATTATCATGATTGATATTTCCTCTGATGGATATTGTTCCCATGGATGTAATAGCACTGAGAGTTGCTGATGTTATAAGAATCATGATGTTGTTCCATTTTGATGGATTTAAGATGTTGGAAAGTTTGTTCCTGAAGGATATTTATTGTAACAAGTATACTGTGCTGAGGCCTGTGGTTTATGCAACCAATGTAATGGATATTTGATACTATGTTCTGCATCCACTTTTTCCATGGACATTTAGTACATATGCTTCGTGATTTGCCGTGTTCTGTAACCTGTGACAGTGTGCTATTACCATGATGTCTACGTGACCGTCTTGTCAATAAACTGTATAACGTTGCCAGGTCTTACAACATTTCCTGACTTCTACGTTGCTGTGGTGTGAGTGACTTATCATAGACATACTTAAAGAACCTATACACATTCGCGTATGTTATATTTCCATAGTCACACACCGGTCGGCCATCCATAAGCCCGACTTATGCTGATCGCCATTTATCAGCGAAAGTAATAATAACATTTATCTTCTTGATGACCCCACCAGTATCTCCCACCAAATAATCTTTAACAACCACTTCATTGTGAAAATGTTTGAGGAACTTTCTAAACAGCTTGAGCAGTGAGAACCAATGGAAGAACAATAATTCACGTCAGGTTATAAAACTAAGGACAGACTTCTGTTGGAGATGAAGTTGTTGCTAATGTAGAAGACGCTTGAAGAAATATTAAAGAAAAGCATCCAGCAATGTTCGTCGTCATCCCCGCAGCTTCCACTTCTAGCTATCACCGACTTCTTTGTTTTCAGCCTCACGACAACGATTTCAACATTTGTTTGCCATGTCTCACACCTCCACATTATTCACCCCTGAAATATTTTTTTAAAAAAATGTAATTACCACACCAATTTTTGTATAATGCAAAATAATCATCGTAACATTAATAATACAATATTTCTTTTTTTTTCCCCATACCTATTTTATGTGACAATGTAAGCAGTATAAAGATGTATATTATAGGCATTCCTACATCGAAATTATCCTAAATTCTTTAGGGCAAAGGCGTGTCCGATGAGTGATACCGAGCCTGTGCGTGCTTAGCTGGTCGAATTTCGTAGCACTGTCACTTTTGCAGCGAGACTATGGCCTCGCTTGGATGGACAAGGATCGAATCTGCAGAGTGTCTATTACTTCTCTTATTTCTATGTAGTCTGGTGAAATCTTTTTTTTTTTGTTCCTTCCTTTCTTCCTTTTGTGTTCCTTCCTTCCTTTTGTGTTCCTTCCTTCCTTCCGTACTTTCATTCTTTCTTACGTCCGTTTATTTTTTTCTTTCTTTCCCTTTTTTGTTCTTTCCATCCATTCATTGATGTTTTTCCTTCTTATTTGTTTCTTTCTTTCTTCTTTATTTGAATCTTCTTTGTGTCCTGTCTTTTTTTGCTGGGAATACCTTCTACTTACCCCTTTTCTTTATTTGTTTTACGACTCACAGGCCTTGGCTTTCCCTCGGTATTTCTGTACGTCTATACCTGTAGAGTGGATGCATAACCTGACGTCTGGTAATAATGTATATCCTTCAAACAGACGGACAGTTGTAAACATAAACATTGCCAGAGACATCAGAGCAACCTGCTCGATACACCTACTGACCTACATAAAGAGACGCCCTGATATTTACGCCGCTGTATTTCATAAAGTCTCTGTGATCATCCTTACAAGCAGTATCCATTACATTTCCTGCTACGTTTTATCTTAAACAATTTCCTTGACTAGAAAATCACATTCATCTCATATCGCTTTTGATTCCATCTCATATCGCTTTTGATTCCATCTCCTTTAACTTTTATTCCCTTTCCCAGGCACCCGGGGAGCTCAGGGAGAGAAAGGAGACGCCGGGGAAGGGCTTTTGGGACCACCCGGCTCATCAGGTCCACCAGGTAATGCTCTTGACTAATCTACACATCAGAATACAATCATTTTATTTTGGGAAAGCATAGTTTTATTGAGTGTTGATTGGCTTTAGCGGTCAGAGCGCTTTCCTGTTGTCGCACGGTTACCGGGTTCCTGGATGGAAACCTGGTAGGGCCACGGTCCAGTCGACTCATCTATAAACGGAAACCTGACTCTGCTCTTAGGAATATAACACATAATATACCCCAAATATAACCGATTGGTTGAACAGGGTGTTGCAGCAATATAATGGACGCAAACGAACGAAAATCTTAGGGCTAACATCAGCCTAGCTTAAAAAAAGATTCACAGAGTATACCCCAATTGTAACCAAAAGGTTTGAGAATAATAGTTGAACAAAGTCTGGAATGGAATTCACCACTATACATCGGATTTGTGGACTACGAAAAGGCATTTGACAGTGTAGACAGAGAATCACTTTGGAAATTGATGAGGCATTATGGAGTTCCCCTGAAGATCATTAATTTAATAAAGAAAACATATGAAGACATGACATGCAGAGTTCTTCACGAAGGACAGCTTACAGAACCATTTGGGATAAGAACAGGAGTGCGACAGGGATGCCTCTTGTCTCCATTTCTTTTCTTGCTGGCAATAGATTGGGTTATGAGATCATCGACAACACACAATAGAAATGGAATCCAGTGGACTCTGACTAAGCAGTTGGATGATCTGGATTTTGCTGATGACTTGGCTCTTCTGTCCCATAACCGTAATCAGATGCAGGACAAATTGAAAACACTCGATGAGAGGTCACAGCAATTGGGTCTGAAAATACACAGGGAAAAGACAAAAATAATGAGAATAAATGCAGGTAATGATAACAGGGTTGAACTTGAAGAAACACCAATTCAAGATGTAGAATCATACACATATCTTGGCAGTAATATAGACAAAGTTGGAGGGACAGACAGCGATATCAAAATAAGAATACAAAAGGCAAGAGGAGCTTTCATTGCATTGGGAAATATATGGAGATCAAGAGAAATCGGATCCAACACGAAAATAAGAATCTTCAATTCAAATGTGAAGTCAGTCCTATTGTATGGCTCGGAGACATGGAGAACAACAAAGACAACAACCAAAAAGCTACAGACTTTCATAAATGGGTGCTTGCGTAGAATAGAGGGATTAAAATGGTATGACAAGGTTACCAACGTGGAACTGATGACAAGAACTAGACAAGTGCCAGTGGAACAAGAGATGAGAAGAAGACGATGGCGATGGATAGGACACACACACTGAGGAAACCTGTTGATAGCATTACAAGGCAGTCCTTGTTCTGGAACCCCCAGGGCAAGAGAGGCAGAGGAAGACCAAGAAGTACATGGAGAAGAGAGTTGGAAACAGAGGTGATAATGATGAGGAGAACATGGAAAGAACTTGAGATGATGGCACGGGACAGGAGGACTTGGCATGTGTTTGTTGAAGGCCTATGCTCCTTTGGGAGTGGAGGGTTATGAAATAGAGGAAACACAAGACCACAATTTTGAGTTAGGAAAGGCAAAGGCAGCAAGGATTCCTGCAAGAGGACCTGCTGTTGTGGATGCTCCGTAAGGTTCGCGATGGGAAATGATGGTGAAGAAGAAAGGAGACGACGATTGAAGGATTTAGTTATATTGTTGTTACCATATTTTAAATGATTATTTATGAACACGAATTATCTATTAATAGCAACTGGCCATCCACTTGAATACTCTGAAGTACAGTGAACGCGCCGTGTTGTTCTTTGGGGGTCTATGAAGAGTGAAAGACAAAATAAGGCTACTGTACCTGTAGGCACGTCGTGGAAGGCGACTAAATATGAGCAGGTTGTGCTTGAAGCTGACAACATCATTATGTAAAAATAATAGCCACGGAAACCACTGCTGCAGGATCATGTGACTGCTTGGTGCAGGCTTCCTGGCTACAGTGCTGGCATCATTCTCCGCACGGAATGCCAAGGAAAATGATAATATGATGATGATGAATATAGTGTATTGAAAATTAATTTTGTGCGGGGGTAGGTGGGGTGGTGCATAGTAACAAGAATAAACGTGGATCTTTAACACTTGTTTATTTCCCTTTACTTGTTTTATGATTTTAAGTCATTACTGAATATAATTTTTCTCCATCAAGTGAAACTGATCTTGAATTAGAATACATAATTGTAAGTTTGCAGTGATTACAACCCATAAAATTCAGCTGCAAACATCAGAAATTAGGTATCTGGGGAAAGTGGTCAAAGTAACAAGAAGGGACATGGTTCGCAACCAGATGACCTCAAAGCCCACCCCCTACAGATCAGAGTGGAACAGCCCCAGTTACGATGGTTTGGCCATGTCTGTAGAATGGATCGGCTACCACGACAAATATGAGGAACCAAGAGCCCGGGATCCAGACCTCCAGGACGACCCAGAGCTCCCTGGGAGGACAACATCAGACAATCCCTGAAGGACCCAGGATTGGACTGGAAGCAGGCCAAATGGAAGACAGCTGATAGGATAGCATGGCACTCTCTCTGGCTAACCTCTACACCGCAAGGTAGAAGAGGAACGACTATGTAAGTCAGTAAGTAAATACGTTTAAGAACTTAATGTAAAGCTCACTAGAAAGTTATTTGCTATCTACAGCTGTGTTTAAAACACGAGCCTCGCTAGTTACTTTGCGTGACTTATTTAAAGAAACACCTTGATTAAATCGGCGCATCTGCTCACCATCCGACATCTGCCCCTTTCAATTACGAAACACTATCTATATTAGTAATTCATTATTTCCTTTACTTTGATGAAGTTCTTCTTCTTCTTAAATCCTTAGCCACCGGCTGTCAAAGCAGTCAATGGCCATCACGCCTGGTGATATCTTGTAAGGCAGCAATAAACTGCTTCCACATTATTCGGTCGGCGGTCATCCTTTGTGCAGTGGCCCAGTTCTGGTTCATGCTTTGCGTCTCAACCTCCACTGTTCTCCGCCAGGTTGTCTTTGGTCTGCCTCTCTTTCGCCTCCTTCTAGGGTCTATAGCATAGCAGTTCTGGTGAGGGTGTCAGGGTCCCTTCTGAGGGCTTACCCAACCCAGTTCCAGCGTCTGCCTACAATGATGGTGTGCATGCCTTTTTGACTGCAGTGTGTAAGCATTTTCTTTAGGCAGGTTGTGTGGAATGAGGATTATTTGGACATTTTCTTTTATGTTACTCTCCAGCACTCTGCGCCATACAAAAGTACAGAAAGTACGCAGCTCTGGTATATAATCTTCAATTGATGTTTGTGCTGTACTGAGAAGATTTCCAAATGTTTAGATTTACAAAGGCTGTTTTGGCTTTATTCATTCTGTTACTTATGTCTTGTTCCTGCGTCTGGTGTTACTAGACTTCCTAGGTATGTAAATGTATTGGTTTGTTCCAGCTTTTGGTTCCTTATTTTTATGGGCTCAGGATTTATTATATTGAGTGTCATGACCTCTGTCTTCTTCAGGTTGATGTTCAGTCCCACTTGTTGGCTATATTTATTTTCTGTCTGTTTTTTCTTGGATGTGCTGATGTGGGAGAAAGAGGAGAGAGAAATAACTCATTATCAGACTCGCTTCAGGGGTTCATGGGGCATGATGCGCAGCATAAGACTCACAATGTCTCAGCCTCTCATGCTCAAGCCTACCTCACCTACAAGCGGCGGACCCTTTTCTCCCCAGTAATCCAGCTGAAGGTTGGGGTTTCAATCCCTAGCGGGAAGCTGGATGGGACAGCAGACGAGGTTCAGGCGAAATCATTTTCCCAGACAGTTGGGACAGGGATGAGCCCACTCTCCCATTGAAGAGGTGCTGAAGTCGTTGATACTGGGCCAGAAGGCGCACCGGAAACCACAGTATCATGCAACTCACTCTTTTTTTATGGATGAGTACACCATCAAATAAATCTTGTGCTGGTGCTCGCCCTGTTGTGCTCCACCAGGCAGGTACAGTGCCGGGCTCTGAGCCTCGACAGAGCCCACCCTCAGCTACTGGAGGACCCTCTAGAATGTCTTGTGGAGTCAGGAGACGGCGGAGGAGAGCTTCTGAGCAAAACAAAACAGAAAGAGAGAAACCCATAGTGCCACTTGTCATAATGCACTGGAATGCAGAGGGAGTGAACAGCAAGCAAGCTGGATACAGCAAAAAGATGGAGCTGGAAAACATCTTGTATGAGAAGCAAGTCACGCGTTTGTTGTATCCAAGAGACTCACTTGAAAGTAGATCAAACCTTTAAAATAAGGGGATACCGATGCCTCAGATGCGATAGGCAAGATAGACGAAAAGGAGGAGTACTTACACTTGTAAGGAATAAAATTCATGCACATGAAAGGAAAACTTACATGGATGGAGCAGAATATCAGCTGTTGCAGCTAAAGGTAGACAAGATGGAAATAGAACTTATGAACTATTACTGCCCAAACAACAAACCCCTGAGTCTCAGCTCTATACAGGTACCAGCCACCAACTTTATAGCAGTTGGAGACTTTAACAGCCACTCCCAGAGCTGGGGCTATAACCATCTAGATCACAGAGGTGAAGAGGTTGAAACAATGCAAGATGACCACTCCCTAATCCTAGTCAATACTGCCACTTATACTCCTACCTTCTACTCCATAGGATGGCGCACAACTTCAACACCAGATCTTGCCTTCGCCACCCCAGATATAGCTGGATCTATTAGTAGAGAAGTAGGAGACCAACTAGGGGGAAGCGACCATCGCCCAATCTTTCTTACTGCCCAGAGTGTAACTCTCAATACAGGCCCAGCCATTACAAGATGGAATTACAAAAAAGCCAACTGGGGTTTATTCAGGCATCGGATGAATACACTGCTGTCTGACCTCAAGGTGCAGAACAGAGACATTAATGAAGTGATAAAAGACTTCAACAGATGCATACTTCAAGCTGCAAAAGAAACCATTCCCAAAGGATTCCGGTGTAACTGCACACCATACTGGTCCAGCACACTCCAAGAATTCCAGGAAGCTATGGACAAAGCTAGAAAGGACGCAGTCTCAGCCTTCACTTGAAACGCACAACAAATGGAAAAAGGCTGTAGCAGAGTTTCAGAGAACAAAGCTAGAAGAAAAACGGAAAAGCTGGAGAAATAAAACAGCAGCGCTGAACCTTGATAAAGACGGCAAGAAACTTTGGAGATTAGTTAAATCTCTAAATGTAGAGTGTACTTCGGCTAGGCAGGCTATTACATTGGATCTTCTTCTTCTTCTTCCATCCTTAGCCACCAACCGGCAAAGCAGTATGTGGCCAGTACGCCTAGTGGCGTCTTAGGGCAACAACAAATTGATCAATCTATCGCTGTTTCCACCACGCCTAGTGGCGTCTTTGTGGAACAGAAACAGACCAAACAATCTATCGCTGTTTCCGTAATCAGATTGGTTGGCAAGCAGGTGATCAGCCCACTGTGCAAAGTTTTTACGGGATGGGGTAAACAGCCCCATGCCCAACCCTCCTTAGTCGCTTTTTACGACATGCGTGGTAGGGTGCAGTGTTACTATTCTTTGCTCCCCTTTCGGGCCCCGGCAACACACGGGTGATTACATTGGATGAAGGTGGCAAAATTCTCAGAGGAAAACAAGCTTCAGACCTGTTTGCTAGAAGATACAGTTCAGAAAGCAACTTAAACATTAACATAGACCAACAGAGAGAGATAAGGAAAGAAATACGGGTGACCATGGGACAGATAGATACTCCACACTCAATGAGGGAACCCATCACACTAGGAGAACTACAGAACGCTATTTCCAAGCTTTAGGTCCAAAAGTCACCCGGCCCAGACGAAATCAGCAACGAAATGCTAATAAATATGAGCTCAGCAGCAAAGACAAAACTGCTTGAGATATTCAACCACAGCTGGGTGAAAGGAACTGTACCCCAAGTATGGAGAGAAGCCATCACAATACCCACACTAAAAAAAGGGAAATGTAAGACCAAGGCTGCAAGTTACCGGCCAATAAGTCTCACAAGCTGTGTTGGGAAGACTATGGAGCGAATAGTAAACCAGATTGAAATGGTATTTAGAGTCTGAGCAGATCCTGGTGCCGGAGCAGATCCTGGTGCCGGAGCAAGCTGGATTTAGAGAATGCTACAGTATAGAAGACCAAGTTACCTACTTGTCTCAAGTAGTAGAAGATGCCTTCCAGGAGAAGAAAAAGGTCCGAACGATCTGGGTCGACTTCAAGCAGGCCTTTGACAAGGTGTGGAAAGATGGCCTTATTGCAAAACTTAGGAGAAGTGGAATCCAAGGCAACATGATAAGATGGATCCAGTCATACTTGCATAACAGGAGAACTAGAGTCACTCTTGACGGTCTGCAGAGCAGAAAAGTGTTGCTCTATCAGGGGGTACCTCAAGGAGGAGTAATTTCTCCAACATCCTTCCTTGTTTACATCAATGACCTGGTAAAAGATCTCCCCGCTGGAGTGAAAGCTGCCTTATATGCAGACGACCTAGTACTCTGGTGCGCTGATGAATACGTCACCACAGCAAATTATGGAATGCAGCGGGCAGCAGACAGGCTAATGTCATGGGCAGAGAAATGGCTTATCACAATAAACACAGATAAAACCTCCACAACGCTGTTCTCCCTTTCCCCCAAGGACAAAGCAGCTAACATACACCTAGGGACAACCATGATCAAGGAAGAAAGCTACCCCACCTATCTTGGGGTGACATTTTACCAAAAGCTTACATGGAATAAGCATATTGAAAATGCAGAAGGAAAGGCCAGAAGACGACTAGGCATACTCAGAAAATTAGCAGGTACCAATTGGGGAGCAAATGAACGAACTCTAAAGAAGATTTATAATGGAGTAAAAAGACCACACTTAGAGTTCAGCTCAGCAGCATGGTCATCAGCTGCTAACTCACATCTGCAGTCATTGGACAAGGTGCAAAATCAAGCCCTCAGGCTCATTACAGGAGCCATGAAAACTACACCAATATCAGAGATGCAGAAAGCTGCTAGATTACAGACATTGTCCCATAGAAGAGACACAAAAACCATGATCCAGATGGAAAAGTACAACAGTATGCCAACGCACCCAATGAAGGCAAGACTAGATGATCAGGCATTGGGACGTCTAAAACGTAGCAGCTTTGTCCATCGGGGAAAAAGACTTAAAAGACAGCATCAAGAAGACCTATCCATGAAGACAACACCGCTGAAGCCAACCCTATATCCTGTACCATGGGAACAGACCAGCAGTACCCTCCAGATTAATACATCAATCAGTGGTCTCACAAGTGGATGTGAGTATAATGATCTGCAAAAATGAACTGCTACATTAAGTATGATCCAAGAAAGCTATCCCGAACAATCATGGAATATTGATGAGTTGGCTATGCCCTCAGAAGGGACCCTGACACCCTCACCAGAACTGCTATGCTATGGACCCCAGAAGGACGGTGAAAGAGAGGCAGACCAAACATCCGATGCCTACACAGATGGATCAGCAACAAATGCTGTTAAGAATGGAGGCACTGGTATCTTTATCTCATATCCTGACAACCACTATGAGACTAGGCATATTCCCACTGGTAAATTCTGTTCCAACTATACAGCTGAAGTTCAAGCTCTAGAGCAAGCTGCAAATATATTTTATAACACCAACTCTGACTGCCAGCAGGTAGTCATCCTCACAGACTGCAAGCTCTCAAGAGTGGTAAACTCCCGCATCTGAGATATGAACTAAGCTGCCAAAAAGCGAACCATACTTCAGTGGGTACCATCCCATTGTGGTATACCCGGAAATGAAAAGGCAGATAAACTTGCTAAAAAGGGAGGAGAATGTGAACAAGAAGATAATGAAATCACATACTTTAAGAAAAAGAGAGCTATCCAGACTATCAGAAGAGAACAGAATCAACCCAACGACGACTACCACACTCTTGACCGGCAGGGACAGATCACCATTTTTCGCCTCAGGACAGAGCATAACAAACTGAATAAACACATGTACAAGCTACGATTTGATGAGGCATTATGGAGTTCCCCTGAAGATCATTAATTTAATAAAGAAAACATATGAAGACATGACATGCAGAGTTCTTCACGAAGGACAGCTTACAGAACCGTTTGGGATAAGAACAGGAGTGCGACAGGGATGCCTCTTGTCTCCATTTCTTTTCTTGCTGGCAATAGATTGGGTTATGAGATCATCGACAACACACAACAGAAATGGAATCCAATGGACTCTGACTAAGCAGTTGGATGATCTGGATTTTGCTGATGACTTGGCTCTTCTGTCCCATAACCGTAATCAAATGCAGGACAAATTGAAAACACTCGATGAGAGGTCACAGCAATTGGGTCTGAAAATACACAGGGAAAAGACAAAAATAATGAGAATAAATGCAGGTAATGATAACAGGGTTGAACTTGAAGAAACACCAATTCAAGATGTAGAATCATACACGTATCTTGGCAGTAATATAGACAAAGTTGGAGGGACAGACAGTGATATCAAAATAAGAATACAAAAGGCAAGAGGAGCTTTCATTGCATTGGGAAATATATGGAGATCAAGAGAAATCGGATCCAACACGAAAATAAGAATCTTCAACTCAAATGTGAAGTCAGTCCTATTGTATGGCTCGGAGACATGGAGAACAACAAAGACAACAACCAAAAAGCTACAGACTTTCATAAATGGGTGCTTGCGTAGAATAGAGGGATTGAAATGGTATGACAGGGTTGCCAACGTGGAACTGATGACAAGAACTAGACAAGCGCCAGTGGAACAAGAGATAAGAAGAAGACGATGGCGATGGATGGGACACGCGCTGAGGAAACCTGTTGATAGTATTACAAGGCAATCCTTGTTCTGGAACCCCCAGGGCAAGAGAGGCAGAGGAAGACCAAGAAGTACATGGAGAAGAGAGTTGGAAACAGAGGTGAAAATGATGAGGAGAACATGGAAAGAACTTGAGATGATGGCACGGGATAGGAGGACTTGGCATGTGTTTGTTGAAGGCCTATGCTCCTTTGGGAGTGGAGGGTTATGAATGAAGCTACGATTGTCTGCTTCACCACTGTGCACATGTGGATTAAACGAACAAACTGCTGAGCATGTTCTACAGGATTGTCCTCTGTACGACCAGTTAAGAAAGATATACTGGCCCAATGACTCAACACTAAACTCAAAGCTGTATGGAGCTAAAGAGGAACTCCAGACAACGGTCGAGTTCATCATGAGAACTCATCTGACGGTGTAAACATCAAAGATGCGATCGCAAGAAGAAGAAGGACTCGCTTCACAAGAGAGATCCAATTGAAATTAATTGGTGAGGTCTTTAGAACTCCAGATGGAGAAAGAAGCAAGGCAATGGGTCTGGTGTAAAATGGCAGTAGGAAATCACAGCAGATAGTAATTAAATTGACTGTATAGTAATTCTCCAAGCAGTGCATGGTGATGATCCTTCAGTATATAAACAGAATCGACTATTTGTTATTTGATGTCTCTGTGTAGGGCTTTTGTCTTGATCTGTGTTTGTGAGTGTGTTTGTCTCGCTCAAGATGAGCTGTTTTTGCCCAACTTTTTATTAACTATCCAAAAAATGTACCTTACTATCTTCTGTCAGGTCCTCCTGGATCAGTAGGAGAAGGCTTTCCTGGAAGAACAGGTGAAAGGGGGATGCCTGGCATGCCCGGGATCCATGGACACAGAGGCATCCCTGGACCCCCAGGTCCACCAGGCTACTGTGAATTTTGCAACTACGGTCTACAACAGGCAGCTTTTGGCATACCAATTACTAGAAACACAGTGAAGGGGCCGTGATAAGGGCAAGTGTAACTTTTCCCTAGATTTGATATTTTGGCAGGAGAGAGCAGACAAGAAACGTGAAGACACAAGATTCATAATGAATACCCCAGAACCAGGTTACTTGTTAGGTCACCATTTTGTTTTTGTGTGGAGGTTTTACAGCTTTCAGAATCTTCACAGCAAGATTTAAACCATCATGGCACATCAAGGAATTAGGACTGACAAGATGGCATCATGACACAGACTATTTTTTGTGTTGAGTTTTTACAGCAGTCAGCATCTTCTCAGCAAAGTTTTTAGCTGACATGGCAAATAAGGAAGTAGGATTGAAAAATGAGAGCACGTCACAGACTGTTTTTGTGTTGAGTTGTTAGAGCAGTCAGCATCTTCTCAGCAAGTTTTTAACTGACATGGCACATCAAGGAAGTAGGATTAACAAGGTGAGAGCACATCACAGACTGTTTTTGTGAGAATAAGTCAGCATTTTCACAGCAAGTTTTAAACTGACATGGCAAATGTTACAGACTGTTTTTATGTTGAATTTTTAGCTTTCCGAATGTTCACACCAAGATTTAAACATGACAGGCCAAATAAGCAGGACTGACAAGATGTCAGCATTTCAGTGTTGAGTTTTTATATCTTTCAGCATCTTCATGGCACGTTTTGAACCAACATCGCCAATTCAGGAATTAGAATTAACAAGATGGCAACATGTCACAGACTGTGTTTTGTGATGAGGTTTTGGAGCTTTCAACATCTTTACAAGAAAATTTGAACTGACATGGCAAATAGGAAAAAGGACTGACAAGATGTCAGTTCCATTGGAATATAAAGATGGAAAAAGATACAGCAAAACAAAACCATGGAGAACCCTTCAAAACACAACAGGCTAAAGAGAGATAAAACTAAGAACATGAAAGGGGATACACCTTAAGCACTACAGACATTAGACAGTGCCCAGCAAACAGCAGAGAAATTGCAGCCTGTAAGAACCAAGACCAGAAAAACAAACAAAGTAATGTGCTATATAGAGTACAGAACATTATAACCCACATGGGGTATGGTTATTCCATGCATGAGATAAACACTAGTTTTCCTGCACATGGACAAAAAGAACCAAAGTCACAGATTGTTTCTTGTGTGTTTTGAGTCTTTACAACCTTGAACTTCTACAAAGCAATTATTAAACTATCAAAGCAAATCTAGGAAGTAGGATTGACAAGAGTCAACACGTCACAAACTGCCAGATTCAGTGAAAGACAGAGCTCATGTAGTGTGCAATACCACAAAAATTATTTACAAATCCCAGGTACTTCTTGTTAGCACAGGACTATAAACTATCAGTGCAATGAAAACCCAAAAGAAATTTCATGAATTGACTCTTCAAGTTTGGTTGGCTACTATGATACTAAGAAAGTTTATTTAATAACAAATGCAACACGTGATTATCTCATGTTAGTACTGTTCCTTAAAGGTATATTTCTTTAATCTCACCTGAGTCAGTTCTTTCTCTTCATTAACTCTTTAAGTCCCAATCAACTTTATAAAGGCTCAGGGGTTTGACGCGCTTGGCCCAATCGACTTTAAAAAGCCTTTAGTATATGTGCCTCTGTTTGAGACTGTTTCTAATTATAACTACCCACAAAGTCATTTGCGACTGCAAGTACATCTTTTAAATACCGCACGTGTTTAAGAGTGAACGTGTTTCTGTTTTGAGATATTTATTTTAGATTTTTAAAGCGATTTTTTTAAGCGCATATCCTCCATTTTACCTTGAATAACTAATCATTTTTCAATGAAAGCTTTTATACTTGTAGCACAAGAGTAAAGTACATCCAATTACCTTCAGTATCATATACAACAACAAAGTTATTTATGCATATGAACATTTTAAAAAATTATTTCCAAACAACAACAATAAAAAAGCACTGGGGTGGCCATTTTTGCTTGGGCCAAACCCACTTTTTTTGCTTGGGACTGAAAGAGTTAAACAAACAAGCAGTACACAGTTTTTTCATTCATGTGATCAGCACATGCCTTTGTTTTTTGTTACTAAATGTGCATACATCAGTCTTGTCAATTTGTATTGTTACATTTATCAGTTTCCTTTTTTGTTACTAAATGTGCATACATCAGTCTTGTCAATTTGTATTGTTACATTTATCAGTTTCCTTTTTTGTTACTAAATGTACATACATCAGTCTTGTCAATTTGTATTGTTACATTTATCAGTTTCCTTTTTTGTTAAGATATCTTACATGATTATTTTGTGTGGTTGTTGTAGGGTGACATACATTACTGTGTTTATATTGCAATAGTCATAATAAATGTCTTTTGGTTATAGAGTAATTAAATCAGTCTCTTCATGTTATAAGAGTGCCTTACATCAATCTCTTCATGTTATAAGAGTGCCTTACATCAATCTCTTCATGTTATAAGAGTGCCTTACATCAATCTCTTCATGTTATAAGAGTGCTTACATCAATCTCTTCATGTTATAAGAGTGCTTACATCAATCTCTTCATGTTATAAGAGTGCTTACATCAATACATGTTATAAGAGTGCTTAATCAATCTCTTCATGTTATAAGAGTGCTTACATCAATCTCTTCATGTTATAAGAGTGCTTACATCAATCTCTTCATGTTATAAGAGTGCTTACATCAATCTCTTCATGTTATAAGAGTGCTTACATCAATCTCTTCATGTTATAAGAGTGCTTACATCAATCTCTTCATGTTATAATAGTGCCTTACATCAATCTCTTCATGTTATAAGAGTGCCTTACATCAATCTCTTCATGTTATAAGCATGCCTTACATGAATCTGTTAATGTTATATGAGTGCCTTACATGAGTCTGTTAATATTATATGAGTGCCTTACATGAGTCTTTTAATGTTATATGAGTGCCTTACATCAATCTCTTCATGTTATAAGAGTGCTTACATCAATCTCTTCATGTTATAAGAGTGCTTACATCAGTCTCTTCATGTTATAGAGTGCTTACAGCAGTCTCTTCATGTTATAAGAGTGCTTACATCAATCTCTTCATGTTATAAGAGTGATTACATCAGTCTCTTCGTGTTATAAGAGTGCTTACATCAATCTCTTCATGTTATAGAGTGCTTACATCAGTCTCTTCATGTTATAAGAGTGCTTACATCAATCTCTTCATGTTATAAGAGTGCTTACATCAATCTCCTCATGTTATAAGAGTGCTTACATCAATCTCTTTATTTTAAAGAGTGCTTACATCAATCTCTTCATGTTATAAGAGTGCTTACATCAATCTCTTCATGTTATAAGAGTGCTTACATCAATCTCTTCATGTTATAGAGTGCTTACATCAATCTCTTCATGTTATAGAGTGCTTACATCAATCTCGTCATGTTATAGAGTTCTAATGCCAGTGTAGTGTTGTAAGTAACCAGACTCCACATTTTAACTTTTTGTTACATTAGTGCATACATCATTCTGTTGCCGTTCCCCCCCCCACCCCCCCCCCCCCGCCCCCCCCCCCCCTATTTTTTTAACTAGAAAAGTACATGAATCATGAGTTGTTTTGTTTCTTTAAGTTCACATATAAACTTTTTCTTGTATTGCTAAAAACTTTAATTTTTTTCTTGGAATATTATTCATATGTCAAACAGCAGACAGTGATATCTTATGGATAAAACAACTCTGGTATTGTGTGTACTATAAATGTAACAGGCTGATTGAGAAATACAAGAAACATAACTTGTAGTGTAGATAAGGTCAAGATAGTACCATAGCAGATACTGCCAAAGAGGAGTGAAGTGTTAGAGACTTACAAAACTGAATCCAGCTTTATAAGGTGGGGTGACAAGTTCCTTGCTTGCTGCCTTTGCCTTCCATAACTCGAGAGCACAGTCAGGTACCCATTTACAGCTGGATAGACTGGAACATGAAAGACGTGCTCATTGAATCAGCAACAGAAATACTTGGTAAAAGAAAGAAAATAAACAAACCATGGGTTACAGATGACATTCTGAAGTTATGTGATACACGACGGGAAATGAAAAAGGTTAAGAAAGAGGTTCCTGAAGCAGCATGGCAATACAGTATGGTGAATAAAAATATTAGAAAGAAAATGAAACAGGCCAAAGAAAAATGGGTAGCTGATCAATGTGAGTCCATTAATACGGGGCTAATAAAAGGTAACAGCAAGGCAGTTTTTGACACATTAAGAAGACTATCAAAACCCCAACAGCCCAGGGTAACTGTCATAGAAGATAGCAATGGGGCTCTGCTCAATGAAAAAACAGCTGTAATGAGAAGGTGGACAGAATATTGTAAAGAATTATATAACTGTAAACTTGACACTGACTTAGGCATATTAAACAACATTAAGTGCGAAAACAGAGAACTCGGAAACGCAGCAATACTACGGGAAGAAGTGGAAGAGGCTATATGTTCGATGAAAGGAGGGAAGTCACCGGGTGTGGATAATATACCAGCAGAGCTCTTGAAATATGGAGGACCAGATATAGTAAAAATCATGACCACAATTTGCCAGAAGATATGGAGTACAAAAAAATGGCCAAAAGAATGGACGCAGTCATTAGTAATACCGCTTCCAAAGAAAGGAAATCTAAAAATGTGCAAGAACTACAGAACCATTAGCCTTATTAGTCATCCAAGTAAGGTGATGTTAAGGATACTTTTGAACAGAATAAAACAGAAATCAGAAGAAATCTTGTCAGAGGAACAGGCTGGCTTTAGACCAAAAAGAAGTACCTCAGAACAAATCTTCAATATTAGATTACTGATCGAAAAAACATCTCCAGCATAAACATGATTTATACCATAACTTCATCGATTTCACAAAAGCCTTCGATCGAGTCTGGCATGAAGGTTTATGGCAAATAATGAGAAAATTCAATTTTGATACCAACATCATAGATATCATTGAAGCACTATACAAGGACGCAAGCAGTGCTGTTTTTGCAAGCAATGACATTGGAGAATTTTTCAAAACAACTGTAGGAGTTCGCCAGGGATGTATCCTGTCACCAGTGCTCTTTAACATTTATCTAGAACATATTATGCAGGAGGCTCTCTACGATTATAAATCAACCATATCGATTGGAGGCCGACCTCTGTGTAATCTACGTTTTGCTGATGATATTGATCTGATAGCTGGAACAGAATCAGAACTTCAAGACCTTACCTCTAGACTGGAGAAAGTAACAAGAACATATGGGATGGAAATTAATATAGAAAAAAGCAAGATATTGGTGAATAGCCATAAGAAACATGTTCCGACCAACATTACGTTAAATGGGCAAACGTTAGAAGAAGTTAACACCTTTAAATATCTAGGGTCCACTATATGTAGTGATGGAAGATCAAATAAAGAAATCAAGACAAGACTTGAGATGGCCTCAGCTGCCATGACAAGGTTGAATGTGATCTGGAAAAGTAACATCAGTTTTCCTGTGAAGATCAAATTATACAAATCACTTGTATTATCTATTCTCTTGTATGGGTGTGAGGGCTGGACACTCACTGCAGATACGGTGCGAAGGATTCAGGCTTTCGAGCATAAATGTTATAGAAGAATTTTGCGCATTTGCTATAAAGAGCACAAAACAAATGTCTATGTTAGAGAGAAGATAAACACCTATGCAGGCCATCAAGAACCACTTTTGTCAATAGTGAAACGTCGAAAGCTTGCCTGGTTTGGGCATGTAACTCGTCATGACTCCCTTTCGAAAACGATCCTCCAGGGAACAGTCGAAGGTAAACGGAGAAGAGGAAGGCAAAGAAAATCCTGGGCTGATAACATCAAAGAATGGGCAGGACACGGTTTCTCCACACTTGTACGCATTGCTGAGAATAGAGAGCAGTGGAGGACCCTGTCTGCTGATGCTTCCACCATGGCACCCCTACGACCCATGACGGGTTATGGGTTGAGATGATGAGACTGGAACATGACACTACCAGGTTTCTGCCCCGGAACCCACTAACTTTGCCACCAGGAGGCCAGCATTCCAACGGTTTAGCCAATCAGAGACACACTTATTTAGAAACAAAAATGCAGACTTACACCAGCTGAGTTGTGTGAGAAAGTGCCCCATGAAACATCAGACCATCTGTGATGATGGCACATTGCAATGTCCTGTGTTGCATTGACCATCATAATACAGTGTGTAAGCTTACCTAGCCTACATTATGTCTTCTACACAACTGTGATGACGGCACATTGCAATGTCCTGTGTTGTATTGACCATCATAATACAGTGTGTAAGCTTACCTAGCCTACATTATGTCTTTTACACAACTGTGATGCAGCAACAAAAATACATACGCAAATTTAACACTTGTATAATAACTTCAACTCACATGTCAAGTCAGTTCTATTATATGGCTGTGAAACATGGATAACAACAAAAACAGCAACAACCAGGAAGTTACAGGCTTCCATAAATGGATGCTTCCATAGAATAGAGGAATGTGAAGTCAGTTCTATTGTATGGCTCTGAAACATGGAGAACAACAAAGACAACAACCAAAAAGCTACAGATTTTCATAACTGGGTGCTTGCGTAGAATAGAGGGATTAAAATGGTATGACAAGGTTACCAATGTGGAACTGATGACAAGAACCAGACAAGTGCCAGTGGAACAAGAGATGAGAAGAAGACATGGCGATGGATAGGACACACACTGAGGAAACCTGTTGATAGTATTACAAGGCAGTCCTTGTTCTGGAACCCCCAGGGCAAGAGAGGCAGAGGTAGACCAAGAAGCACATGGAGAAGAGAACTGGAAACAGAGGTGAAAATGATGAGGAAAACGTGGAAAGAACTTGAGATGATGGCACATGACAGGAGGACTTGGCATGTGTTTGTTGAAGGCCTATGCTCCTTTGGGAGTGGAGGGTTATGAATGAATAGAATAGAGGGATTCAAACTGTACGACAAGATTACCAAAGTGGAACTGATTAACAAGAACTGGGAGACTCAAAAACACAGAAAAGAGAACTGGAGAAGGAATAACAATGATCAGGAAGACATAGAAAGAACTTGACTGATGGCACGCAACAGGAAAACTTGGCATGTCGCAACAGGAAAACTTGGCATGTCGCAACAGGAAAACCTGGCATGTGTTTGATGAAGGCCTATACTTCTTGGGGAGCTCAAGGCAATGAATATCTCAATAGCTCAATATGCCAGCTTGTTACTTACTTTGAAAGATTTCTTCACATATATGTAAGCAAACAAGACTTAGCGGGTATGTAATTATTCTACATAAGTGGGCAGATCTGGCCTATAATCTGTGCTGTAACATGTAAGTAAACTTGACTCACAGTATGTGCTATAATATGTAAGCAAACTTGACCCACAGTATGTGCTATCCAGATGTAAACAGACGTGACCTAGTTTGTATTATACATGCACAATCACACTTGACCTGCATGTGTAAGCAAATGGCACAGTCTGTGCTATTCACATGTATGCAAACTTTGCTAAACCGTCTATGCTACAGATGAGAAATGCCAGTAAAAACCATTCAAGCCACCTTCAACTACAGTCTGTGCTTTCAGTATTCAGTGCTAAAATAATTTAATTTATACTAGACACCAATAATTCTCATGCCATTCAGAAAACGACTTAACATATATTACTGGTGTGGAAGTCACTCAAATGTACCATAATTCACTAGCTAACTGGGGAGCACTTGTTATAATTTCTCCACTTTAAACTCAGACTGGGCCAATGGTTGTATTTTTTAAGAGTGACAGGTTGTGAGCTTTTGTTGTAGACCAAAAAAAGGAAAAAGAACTCTTTTTTAACTTATTAGTCAGTGAAGATCTGTATATAATTGTGTCATCCTTTAATTCATGTTTTCTTGTTTAACTTAACCTCTCCTACGTCTGACTGTAAGTCAATATTGGCTGAATAACCAACTGTTTAAAGGTCTCTATACTTAGTTACAATTCCAGGTCATGGATTTGTCTTTCCCTCTTACCCCATTTTCCCTTAGCTCCTGTACTCAACATTTACTACACTATGCCACTGCATTTGTTTTAATGTTGGCCAACTTGTACTTAATATTTTGTGTAGGAAACTAGTGCCGACAAATGTATTAATTTGTTGAATGATGAATAACAACACCAATATGAAGGCTTTTGTTTTTAGTAATGTTTATAAGTCTCCTTACGAGCATTCTGGGCCCTTAGTTCTCCTTGTGGGAATATTTTCAGGTTTAGTTCTTATGTACGTAGTTAGGTGACCTTTACAGCGAAACTTCTAGATGTATTAAATTTGGCAGATATGAAACTTGTCACCCATAAGCTGTGTGGTCTTTAACGTAAGGCTCTGATAATGTTAATATCATTTTGTACATATGCATTTAAATAAGTGCTGCTTTGGATAGTTTTTGTATGTATCCTAAGTATATGAGTGAGTTTTTTAATACGCAACAAGTGCTAACTTGGGTAGTTTTTGTTTGTATCTCATTTATATGAGTGAGTATTTAATACATGACTCATTTATGTAAGTGCTTGCTTGCACAGTACTTTTATGTAACTCAATTTATTTAATTATTTACATTCTGTACATAATATAAAACTCTTTTTCTTGAAAGTGCCTGACTATCATTTGTATATAACACTAGAATTATCTTAATCTACCAGTTTATTTAGCGACTGTGCCTTTTCAGGTGTATTGTTTCTATTTCATACAGAACAATGTCATTTTCATGTGTTGGTTTTGTTGTTGTTGTTGTTGTTGCTTGCAAGAATGAACCTTGAATCTATGATATTTCATTTATTGTGGGCCTTCATGTTTTATGTTTTCCACAACTGTAAGACAGCGTTTTGAGAGATTTTCTACCAAAGAACTCAGTGTCTGGGACACAATTATGATATTAGCATAGCAAAAATGCAGATTGCAGATATTAATGAAGGATTGAAGTGTACATTTTCTTTAAGAGTGAAAGGATCAATGTGACCAACTGAAGCAAAGAAAAATTTTAATAATAAGAGTCACAATTTCTCTACCACAATTTTTTTTCCCCTAGGCTAGTGCCATTGGCCCGAGCCTAGCCCCTGTAAACTACGAGGACCACTTTTGCTTTGTATGTCTTGCCTCTTCCCCATAAGCTATTTAGCTTAGCTGAACCTACCAGGAGCACAAGACTCCCGGTGGTTTAACTCATGTTATCCACTCAAGTGGTCCGACTACTACAAGATGGAGCAAACATGGGAACTGATAATAAATATAGGCAAATGCACTCAACAAACATCAAGAATTAGATGACTGGAGCTGTTCTGGTGTAGCTGGTAGTCCTTATCAGGGCTTCATCTTGCTAGCAGATAGATACTATTAGTTCTTTTCAGAACTTAGTATCTAACACTGTACTCCAGTTAGCATAGTTCACCTATTTTTGAATGGTGAAATGTGCTCTAATATAATCAAGGGGCTTAAGTCTGGGTTGAAAGACACCCGCAAGAAATACCCCAAAAAAAAATAAAAAAAATAATGAAGCACTGCAGACCTTTCCCAAGAAAACAAAATGAGCTTGTTCAACACAAATATAAAGTCTTGTCCTACTCTATGGCACAGAAACATGACATGTCATCAAGACAATCCCATCCAAACTCCAGACACGGACTATTTAATGTCTCTGTCACATCCTACATGACAAATGGCCTGAAGCAAGAACAAATACAGACCTGCGGAACAGATTTTAAAAAAAAACAGCTAACCCATTGTGTGACTGGGAAAAGAACCTGCAGGCCGGACAGCTTTCCTGACTGAGATGAAGGAAAACGAGTAAGCAGAGGCAAAGACAAAACTCTACAATCTCAGAAATGAATTAGAAAACACTTTCAGTCTGAGATAGCCAACAGCAGATCAAGAATGGCTGCAGGGAACATAAGAAAATACAATTTCAGAAACAGTAGAGCAATGAAGTAATGAACAAAATGAACTGAACGGTTGGGAAAAATCACATGCATGTGAAAGTTAAATGTCAAGTCAAGAATTGTGTGAAATATGTGGGTCCCCATGTAGTTCTGAGGAGAAGATGACAGAATATGTCTACTGTGTCCTCAGATAAGTTGAATGAGGTGAGTAATATGATGTTGTGCATGAGCAGACGACCACATCTCATAAAACTTATTGCTACAGTAACCACTACTACAAGAGAATGTGTTTTGACATCAGCTTCTTCAAGAGAGTCATCGGCAGATTGTAGAGTGGATCCTTGCTCCAGAAGGAGCGGGGGGGAAAAAAGATATGATGAAATGCATGGTGAAGAACAATTATGTTCTCCATTATTATCCATCTGTCAGTATTCTGTAAATACGATAGGCATTTTCACCACATATATTCTTACTATTGTAATCAAGACTTAATCCACAAATAGCCTGACTTATGTACCAAGAGAATATTTTAAGACTTGTTTGCATATTTATCTGTTTGTTGTATGGACATGACGATGTTTAATAATACTTACGGTAGATCTTGTCCCATTCTGACCATGGAACACAATGGGACAAAAATTGTATACATTCATATACCTAGGCAGCAACATAGATGAAGGTGAAGGGACATACATTGAAACCAAAATAAGAATAGAAAATGTAAGAGGAGTTTTCGTTGCATTGAGAAATATATATGGAAATCAAGATACATCTGGATGAACACAAAAATAAAAAATATTCAACTCAAATGTCAAGTCCGTTCTATTGTATGTCTGTGAAACATGGAGGAAACAAGAACCGCCAAGAAGCTAAGACTAATAAAATGAGTGCTTGCGCAGAACAGAATGACTGAAATGG
This sequence comes from Oreohelix idahoensis, assembly GCA_024509875.1. Lineage (NCBI taxonomy): Eukaryota > Metazoa > Mollusca > Gastropoda > Stylommatophora > Oreohelicidae > Oreohelix > Oreohelix idahoensis. Next base: position 11,742 of record JAMPIV010007819.1, on the reverse strand, counting down.
TATGACAAGATGTCAATAATTGAGGAAACTTGATGATAGCATAACAAGGCAGTCTTTGTTCTGGAATCCCCGATGTAACAGAAATTGAGGGAGACCAAAAAACACATGAAGAATTGAGCTGAAATTAAACGGATAAGGAAAACATGAAAAGACCTAGAGCTGATAATTCATGTTTTCCTACTGAATATTGCATGAGGATCTAATTACAATTTCAGCATACCAGTGAATTTTTAACATGCATGAAACATCCTCGCTTTTTGCTATTTGCCTGGAAAAAAAGTAGGAATATGGCAGATATTCTGCATGTTTGGGGAAATAAACTTCCTCACAAAGGTTTTCAGATACCTAAAAAGCGGGAACAAAACCACATGTCAGCTACAAAGGACATAAATCATAACTGTTTGAACATTTCGCCTGAACACAGCCAAATCAGCTACCATCACAAACTTCCAACAGCAGAAAACCTGGCCACAGGACAAGGCGAAATTTGAAGGGAAAGCTGGATAATGTTAAAGAAATTCTGATAAAAGCTGGCATAACACTGGTCATAGTTTCTAGAATAACCTGTTTTAACCTTCCACACATCAGGCTTACTCTAGTCAATACTAGCTTTTACTTTAGTCATGTCATTACAATCAGAGATCAGCTGCTCATGCAAACATCACATGTAGCTCACAACCATTTAACTTGGTCTTACATTGCAATTATGTTTTCCACAACAATGCACTGAACCAACATCGCTTCCACACAAGCATACAATCATAGCACCTTCTCAAAATCACATCTTGACACCTGTGTATCTGCTCTCTACGCCAGCCACTAGAAATAACACCATGTGTGCATCTGTTCTCTATGTCAACCACCAGAATTAAGATCATGTGTCTCTGTTCTCTCTGCCAGCCACCAGAAATATGTGTATTTGTTCTCTATACCAACTACTAGAAACAACATCATGTGTGTATCTGTTCTCTATACCAACCACCAGAAACAACATCATGTGTGTGTCCGTTATCTTTGCCAACCACTATATTTTATCACTATCACAGACCTAACCTTCTAATTAACCATTTATACATAGATGTTTCCATAAAGATAATTTATACATCCAACATATAGAACTAAATTGTATGTGTCCATGCCTTGCATCATATTTTACATCACATATGACAGAGAAGTTGATTCTTTATTGAGTGACATGCCACTGAATACGTGATTGTCATTATTTCATTAATTTAATTTATGCCTTAACTTAAAACTAGTAGTAATATAAATGTACACTTGTTGACATAACACTGTTTTCTTCTATTATGTGCTTGTAAGTTATGAGTGGACCTCATGAAATCAGTCCTTATTCCAATACAAACTCTGGTCGGGTAAATGAAAACAGGTAATCTGTCCTTCTAGAACAAAAGGCAAAGAAAATTTCCTACATTATGGCCACAAGGCTTTCCTCGTGGGCAAACGAACAAAAACATAAGACAAAGAAAGTGAGAACAAAATCAAATTCAGTGGAACTCGCTTAAATCGAATTTCGCACATGTAGAAGCATTTCTTAAGTCCCAGCCAAATGTCTTCTTTCATTCATAACCCTCCACTCCCAAAGGAGCATAGGCCTTCAACAAACACATGCCAAGTCCTCCTGTCACGTGCCATCATCTCAAGTTCTTTCCACGTTCTCCTCATCATTTTCACCTCTGTTTCCAGCTCTCTTCTCCATGTGCTTCTTGGTCTACCTCTGCCTCTCTTGCCCTGGGGATTCCAGAACAAGGACTGCCTTGTAATGCTATCAACAGGTTTCCTCAGCGTATGTCCTATCCATCGCCATCTTCTCATCTCTTGTTCCACTGGCACTTGTCTAGTTCTTGTCATCAGTTCCACGTTGGTAACCGTATCATCATCATCATGTGACGTATTCTTTCCAGAACGTTGTCTCCATTACAGCTGCTCTGAACGCATCACGATTCTGGGCAAGTCGACCTGCATCAGCCAAAGACAAGTTCAGACTCTCTGTGATGTCCTGGGTCCATGCCTTCCATCACTGTTTTTTTTCCAGACTATTATGTCTTTTTATATGACCGAAAAATTTCAGCTTCCTTATTGCGATGGTATTTAGGAGCCAATGTTCCTGTACGTTTAGTGAGTGCAGTACTTCTCTGTTGGTCTTTTTTTCTGTCCAGGGTATTCTCAACATCCTTGTAGCATTTCATTTCGAATGATGTAATCTTTTTTGCAACTGTTTTATTGAGTGTCCAAGTCTCGCAGCCGTATGTTGCTACTGGGAATATACATGCTCTGATCAGTTGTAACTTTGTTTCTTTGCTTGTGCCTTGCCATAGGTTTTTCATCTGTATTAGCTTATGTGAAGCAATTGCAAGTCTTCTTTTAATTTCTACTGCACAGTCGCCAGAGCTGTTAATGATTGATCCTAAGTATTCGAATTCATTGACACTTTCCAGTTCTTCGTTATCAATTTCAATTTCTGTTTGGTCTTTACTTCTCATCTCTTGTGTTTAGGTATAGATTCTGGGCCTCGCACTAATTGTTCAAGTCCTAGTTCTTGTGTCATCAGTTCTGGTACCCGCCGACGTTGGTCAAACTCTGTGTAACCTTATCATATATTCATTTTAAACAGGTAAGGGGAAAGGGTACCCCTCTGTACTTCAAACCATTCCCCCTCTACGCAAGCACGATGAGTTGTATAAGGTGGTTTGGAAATCCATTTTTTCATGAAAGTCTGTAGTATCTTTTTATTCTACGGTTTATGTTGTCTTTGTTGTTGTCTTTGTTGGTCTCCATGTCTCAGAGTCATACAACAGGACTGACTTCACATTCGAGTTGAAGATTCTTATTTTCGTGTTGGATCTGATTTCTCTTGATCTCCATATATTTCCCAATGCAATGAAAGCTCCTCTTGCTTTTTGTATTCTTATTTTGATATCACTGTCTGTTTCTCCAACTTTGTCTATATTGCTGCCAAGATATGTGTACGATTCTACATCTTGTATTGGTGCTTCTTCAAGTTCAACCCTGTTTTCATTACCTGCATTTATTCTCATTATCTTTGTCTTTTCCCTGTGTATTTTCAGACCCAATTGCTGTGACCTCTCATCGAGTGTTTTCAATTTGTCCTGCATCTGATTACGGTTATGGGACAGAAGAGCCAAGTCATCAGCAAAATCCAGATCATCCAACTGCTTAGTCAGAGTCCACTGGATTCCATTTCTGTTGTGTGTTGTCGATGTTCTCATAACCCAGTCTATTGCTAGTAAGAAAAGAAATGGAGACAAGAGGCATCCCTGTCGCACTCCTGTTCTTATCCCAAACGGTTCTGTAAGCTGTCCTTCATGGAGAACTCTGCATATCATGTCTTCATATGTATTCTTTATTAAATTAATGATCATAAATCTTCATAAATGATCTTATAAATAATGCCTCATCAATTTCCAAAGTGATTCTCTGTCCACACTGTCAAATGCCTTTTCGTAGTCCACAAATCCGATGTATAGTGGTGAATTCCATTCCAGACTTTGTTCAACTATTATTCTCAAAGTGGCTATCTGGTCTGTACAGGATCTGTTTTGTCAAAAACCTGCTTGTTCATCTCTTAGTTTCTTGTCTATGGACTCTTTTAATCTCTCGAGGATAATCCTGTTTAATACTTTTCCTGGCACTGATAGTAACATTATTTCTCTATAATTTGTGCACTCTTGTAAATTTCCCTTCTTAGGCAACTTAACCAGATATCCTTCCTTCCATTCTGCTGGTATCTCTTCCTTTTCCCAGACTTTACTAAGTAATTTATATAACATCTCTGTAGCTGTGCCGATATCTGCTTTGATGGCCTCTGCTGGAATGCCATCAGGTCCAGACACTTTTCCGTCTCTTAGAAGCTTTATGGCTTTCTTTATTTTTTCCTTCGTTGGTCTCATCGTTAATTTGTAGCTCTTCTTCTGCTGGCTGGATGTCAGGGGGATTTTGTGGAGCTGGTCTATTGAGAAGGTCCTCAAAATATTCTGTCCACCTCTTCATTTGCTCTTGTATATTGCTGAGCAGTTTTCCATTCTTGTCTTTTATGAGGCAACTTGTTTGCTTGTATTTCCGTCAGCTTCTCTGTGCTGTTATACAGTTCTCTCATATTTCCTTTGGCTGCAGCATCTTCTGCCTCTCTTGCCAACTCCTCAATATACTACCTCTTGTCTCTTTTGATACTTCTTTGTTTGCTTCTGTGTACACTTCTTGAGCCTTGGCTTTGGAACTTCTGGTTTTGCTTGTGTTTAAATCTGCTTTCTTGTTTTTTCTGTCTTTTATCATATTGATGGTTTCTGTTGTTATCCATGCTTTTTGTTGTCGTTCCCTTTTCCCCAGGCTTCTTTGGCTTTGTTAAAAAACTCCAGTTAAGTTGAATTCTCATAACTAGAATTTTCGGATAAGTCAACATAATTTTTCTGTCCCAACCCAGCTTTGGACTTGCGCAAGTAAAAGTTCTGCCTTCATCGCTCAAGTTACAGTCCTACATGGCCGTAAATAACTTTTTGGTGAAAAGGCGATAACAGGTTAACAAATGTCCGAGCTTCCATCAGTAGATTACAGCACTAAAATTCATTAAACCAGCAAGCATAAGAAAAGAAGGAAGGAAGATATTAGACATCTGAAAAGTCACTATGTCAGGGGCAGTAACTCTTACATCGGCTTACTTGTCCTGCAGGCTGCAATAGTTAACATTTTTACACTTGCTACTAGCAGTTAACTTGACAGTGCATTTTAGGTTTTGCTAAATTGCTTTTGAAAACTTTAGAAGATGCAGAAATTAACATTTAAAATCAAAATACTTTTTACTGAATTTTTAAAATAATTGCGTCATGCTTTATCTCTTACTCTGACGTAAATGTTTATCTTTGAGCAAAATTTAGATAAACAGAATTCAGGAAAATTAGAAGTAGTTTAAATGGTCCCAGCGACTTCTACTTATCTGGACTGCACTGTATATTACATATAAATAAAAATGACACGATCTGTAAATGAGATCATTTTTATTCTATTTTTATTTATTTTTCATCGTTAAAATGTATTTAACTTAGTTCTCATGTTCTTTGTTTAAATTTGTTTGTCCCTGCCATTATGCAAGCAATATTCTCTGCCCTTGTAAGATTCATTACCAGTTTGCGATCATCACGGTTTAATACTGTCCTCATTTTCTTATAAGCTATATGACCGGCTGAGAAGCTGTATCAAAATTATATATGAACTAATAAAGACTGGGAAGTCTGACACAATCTTGTAAATGTATATGTGTTGTATTCTGTCATGAAAATGACTTTCTTGAATGATGTGCTGGTAGAGTCAGACAATGACAGAAAATAAATCAGTGGGTCTCATACTGGGTATTTGTTTGTATGTGTTGTATTCTGTCATGAAAATGATTGTCTCGAAAGATGTGCTGGCAGAGTCAGACATTGACAGAAAATAAATCAGTGGGTCTCATACTGGGTATTTGTATGTGTTGTATTCTGTCATGAAAATGATTTTCTCTAAAGATGTGCTGGCAGAGTCAGACACTGACAGAAAATAAATCAGTGGGTCTCATACTGGGTATTTGTTTGTATGTGTTGTATTCTGTCATGAGTCTCATACTGGGTATTTGTTTCATCATTTTTCTATTTGCTCCTTATGGATCATGAAGCCAGCACGACAGCTGCTTCCCTTATAGGCTGACACCAGGCTCTTGTAGTGGTGGTTTCTGTAGCCTCATCATCCTCATCACCACCCTTCAGCTCCCCAAGGAGCATAGACCTTCAACAAACTTATGCCAAGTCTTTCTGTCCCGTGCCATCAGGTCAAGGTCTTTCTATGTTTTCTTCATGTCTGTCTCCAGTTTTCTTCTCCATGTGTTCCTTGGTCTTGCTCTACCTTTCGTACCCTGAGGATTCCAGAACAAGGACTGCCTTGTACTGCTATCTACAGGTTTCCTCAAAGTCTGTCCTATCCATCTCCAGGTCTTCTCATCTCTTATCCCACTGGCGCTTGTCTGGTTCTTGTCATGGATACATAAAATAATTTTTTTATAATTAGATCATAATGAAGCTATTTCAATAAACAAATACAAATACTTATGCAAAGTTTAGCCTTACTAAACACAAACACAATATTTGTGTGTGTGTTTGTTTGTCATCCCCATAACTAGGACCATTCTCTTGACTATATTTATTTGTTAGAAAAGCTAAACTTTGCACGTTTTTGTTTATTTTCCTGGTAAGATCTAATTTCATTATTTAAACCCTTTCCAGTTCTATTTGGCCACAAGCGCCCAGGATTTAATTTTTATTGTACTATCCCAATCGCTTGAAATTGTCCTATTATAGATTGTTTGGTTTGTTGCTCCATGACAATGGAAGTCTTGTGCGTATGAAATTTTGTAAGCGCCCAATTGATAGTGGCCATTTCAAAGTTTATTTTGTTATCAATTACAATGTTTCTAAATTGAGTAGTTGATTTCTTTGGGTTGAAATTGCACTTTATAAAAATGGGATTTCAAGCAATAGAAGAGATTCTAAATGAACTTAGAGGGAATCTACATTTATGGATTATTCTGATAATGAAAATGATTAATGCTATGAACAAGTTATCGACGATAGTAAAAGTGGAGAAATTGAAGCAGAAAAACTGTAGACAATGGATAAATAGGCACATTTACAAGGCTTTCTTATGAGGTGAGGTGACCAGAATCCGGTACCCATTTACAGCTGGGTAATCTGGAGTGTGACATTACCAGGTTTCAAACAGAACCTGGTAACTGTGCCAAAAAGGAAAAACGTTCTAACCAATTAGCAAATTGGATGCCCCTAACAAAACTGACTTTGCAAAAAAAAAAAAAAAAAAACCAACAACAAACAACCTTAACCAATCATACACTCCTAAAATAAATGACTTTTCGCAAATAAAACCTTCTTCTTCTGCGTTCGGTTTGTAGTCATGCTAAATCTGCAGGCCTGTCGCCAGGACGAAGTCCACAGTCTTTTCCAGGTCGGCGAAACAGCCCCATAGCTTCTGCTGGAGCTCATCACCTTTTGGCCAGGTCGCACGTCGCAATTTATCATGGGTTGGACAGTTCTGGAGAATGTGTTCTGGAGTCTGGATATCAGTTCCACATGGGCATTCATTCGTGTGGGATATCTTGAGGCGATAGAGATGTCCAAGTAATCTGCAGTGACCAGTTCTCAGGCGGAAAATTGTCGTCTGTTGGTGTCTGTTTAGGTGGTGGATTGGGTCATCTCTGCTGTATATATCCCCTTCCTCCTTCCACTGATTTTTGTACTTGTTGTGGATGATGGTTTTTGCTTCCCGATAGGGCAATGGGTGGCTGTATTGTTCCATTTTACTGCCACTTCTTGATACAGCATCTGCTTTCTCATTACCAGCGATTCCACAATGGGCAGGTAACCACTGAAGGGCAATGGTTGATGACCTTTGGATGATGTTAAGCTCAGATCTGATCTCATTCATCATGTTATCATTTCTAGTGTTTTGTATTGATTCAAGTAATGATCTGCAGTCGGTGAAGATTACTATCTTAGCTTGTGGCTGCTGTTCAGGTCTGGTGAGGATCTTCAGGGCTTGCAGTAGTGCCATAGCTTCTGCCCTAAAATTGGAGATCTTTCCAGTTGGGAAGGCCTTTCGGATGATCTTTCCATTTAGGAATCTTATAAAAATGCCTCCTCCACCGTTCTTTACTGCCCCCTCAGCAGATCCATCTGTGTATACATGTGTCCACTCCTTCGGGTTGTACTTTTCTTCAATCATTTCTTGAGCCAAAGTTTTTAGTTGTTGAGGGGTCAGGTGGCCTTTCTTTTTTATTTCAGGGACTTCTGTGATGATAGATATATTTCCATGGCAGTCGTCTGGCTCCTCGTAATCAATTAACATTTCAATCTCAGTAGATCGATTTGGGAGGAGGTCTTCATGGCATCGATGCAGATGTTTGGAGATGTTTAGGAAGCTGGTTCTTTTCAGCCTGTTCTTAGTCACATTATGGAGTTTGGCATGCATTGGATGACTTGGCATTCGTAAAAGCTTCTCACTGTGAGTGAATACCTTTTCCTCACGTCTGTCATCAAGAGAGTGGATGTTGGTGTATCGCTCCATTGCCTGGATTGGAGAAGTCTTCATCCCTCCAGTGATTAGTCTAAGGCCTGAATTTTGCACTTTCCCTAGACATTCTGTGTTTGTTTTAGATGCTGTGGCCCAGGCTGACATGCCATATTCAAGTACAGGTCTGACTGTGCCTGTATAGACTTTTTTTAAGTATGTTGGTATTTGCCCCCCAACTTGTGCCAGCCAGTTTCTTCATAATAGAGAGCTTTCTTATTGCTCTCTGTTCTACTGCTTTTATGTGCGGCTTCCAGGTGAGTCTCTTATCCAACTTGACTCCTAGGTATGTTGGGTTTTCCTCGATTGGAAGCTCACTTCCATTTAGCTGCAGTTTGATCGTTTCTCTCGGCGATTTGACAGAGAGAAGCAGGTTGCTACTGTCTTGGAGAGGTTTATCTGTACTCCCCAATCTGATGCCCATTTACCGATGGTATTTAGCGCTGCTTGCATCCTGAACTTCGCAGTAGGCAAATGTTCAGCAGCACACCAGGCAGCAAAATCGTCAGCATGAAGAGCCCTGGAGATATGCCCGGACAGTTTCTCTGCAATATCATTTATATATATGATAAAAAGTGTGGGGGAGATAACTCCTCCCTGTGGCACACCCTGTTGTAGAGTGACGCGATGGCTCAGTTTCCCATCAAGTTTTACTCTTGCTGTGCGGTATCGAAGAAAGTCCTGTATCCAGTTGAACATTCTCCCTTCAATTTTGCTGTTGAGCATCTTAAGGAGGAGTCCTTCTTTCCATACCTTATCAAAGGCTTTTGTCAAGTCTACAAAAACCGCCAGTACTTTCTTTTTCTCCTGAAAAATAAAACCTTAACCTATCAGACACTCCTCATACAACTGACATTTGAAATAAGGAAAAAAACCTTTAATTTTGTTAAACATACATATTGATTTTAAGATGTTTTTACACATCACAAAACTTCTGATTCTCTGCTATCAAACAGTGTGGGTTACATTTGTTCAAAATGATTTTAAGATACATTTAACATTTACCTGACAGCACCGACCTATACACATACCTGGTATTAATCATTAAAAGTTAATTTCCCCATTTTAACATCGCCAGAATGTCCTAGGGAATAGGATAACTGCTACTGCATGCACCTGGTACAAGGTGACTAAAGTGAGGTTCAGCTTGGGGCAGGCAATCACATCATGTCAAACAAATTATCAAAGAAACTACAACCGCAAGAGCTTGGGGTAGGCTTCTTGCAAGGGGACCAACAGCTCTGGTTGTTCCATGCTCCATAAGGAGCAAACAGGAAAACAATAATGAATATCCCCAGCACACTGTTGTCTGTCTCCCCAGTACACTGTCGTCTGTCACAAACAATTTTTCACTAAAATTTCTGATTGTACGAGTAATACTTATCTCAATAGTTTTTGCAAGACCTTTCATGTGATACAAATATCTCAGTATCTCAAAACACTGACATGTTACCAATCTGTGAGATTTTGCCACATATACAAAGCAATAAAAAACTCACTGCCGATTTTTTTAATTTGCATATCCCCACCTGTATCTACACACTACCACAGCATTACAAACAATAAGAACTCATAATGCGGTTTTGCGAGATTCTGTGCAACCTCAACTGGTCCAGAAAACTTGACACCTGAGACCACCACAACAAGAACATGTAAAGTTTGGTGCAGACATCCTGTAAAGGGGGTCCATCTAACAATGAAGGCCCCAGTGGTCCATAAGCTGCACAAATGGAAAGTAGCTGTCAGCTGACTAAGTGTGGTAGAACAACATGCCGGAAACAACAAGTATCACCCCTTAAACGTTGTTAACATTCAGTAAACAACCAATTAACATGTCATATCGATATCATAACACAACATCTATTCTATTATCATGAAGTAGTACAAATAAAATATAATGACAGGCTCAAGAAATAAACATTTAAATAGATCGCCAAACTTATCCATTCTAAACCCTGAAGAAATGCCTCAGCACAGACACCGGATCATGAACATTGTAAAATGTATAGAAATGAAAACTATAAAAAATTATAATTACAACTTAAACTAACCATATCATTTAGTATTTAGTATCAAGAACAGAACCGAAACACAAGGCCCCACAATCCAATATGACAAACTCATATCCCCCATACTTAAACGCAATATAAATCCCAAGAAAACTAGACATCTTTAATACAACAAACCAGATTTTTATTAATTTTTTTATTATTATTTATTTCATTATTATTTACTTATTTACTAGTACCCAATTAATTGGCATTTAAAAAATAAAGCCCAAAATCGAACACAAAAATATAAATAAAAAAATAAAAATAAAAAAAAAAATAAAACAAAATAAAAAGTAAAAAAAAAAAAATTATAAAATCACCATAAAAAAAAAAAAACAAAGTAAAAAAATAAAAAAAAACAAATGATGTACAGAATTTTTAAAAAAATAATAAAAATAAAATTAATTAAAAAAAAAAAAAAAAAAAATAAAAACAAAAAAAAAAAAAAGATAAAAGAATACAAATAAAAAAAACATATTATAAAAATATAAAACAATACACAAATAAAAAATACCCATAAAAAACTTAGAAGACCTCAAATAATAACAAGATCATAAATATACCATGAGCAAACACCAACAAGATCATAAAAGAGTAAAGTGCAATAAAGGAACATTATACATACAACTTTAAAAAAAAAAAAAACCAGCCAATCTTTAATTCATCAACACAACATACCTAACCACATAAAGCAAATCAACTAGCCCAGAATCTAATGTATCAATTTTGATAATGTATTTAAAATATAACGACATAAAGACACTCCATATAAATTATCAAACAAACAAAATGTGAACAACTTAAACAAGATATACATAAGACACAACCCTATAAAAAAGAGCTTAAGCATTAAATTTATGTGTTAGCAGACCATCAAAAAAAAACAAAAACCAATTAAGCACAAAGGCTGTCCACAATCAAAACCAACCTTTAAAACAATGTAATACCCACCTCATCAACATTCCACAAAAATGTAAAAACCTGAACAGTAACCAAATTAAAAGAGTTAATAATCCACATCAGAGAATGACCCCGCTAACCGTCATCAACATAAAATGTACAACGCCAATGAATTATATGCAGGTGCCCCACAAAGACCTTATCAAGCCACAACTTGAGAATGAAGCTATACTGGTCATCAAAAGAGAGGTAAACAAAACCAAATCTGCAATTGTTGAAAGAGTTATTAACATAGAAAATAACTGATGCAAAGCGAATCAGACAATGAAGCACACACAAAATATAATAGATATAGAAAAAAAAGAAAATACAAAGATAATTTCAGTTTTGAGACTGTCTTATGCTCCACAATTTTTATCAATAAATGACAATTTGCATTTTTAATACAAGGTGACCAATAGGTGTATGAAGGTAAGAATCATTTGCAATATTTTTTTAAAGAAAAAAAAGAAAAAGACCATTTTTTTCAATCCATGTGTCTTTAGTTTTATTTTTTTCTAAGTAAAAAACAAAACAAAAAAACATCAAAAAACAAATAAAACAAAAACATTAAGGAGTGGCTCTTAAATAATACGAGTCAATTAATAAT